>NIVC01001992.1:0-205000 GCA_002269645.1 Macrostomum lignano
GACAGATATATTTTCTTCGGGCAGATAATTCAAACAAAAATGAATTTATGTTTCGGGATACATTTCTTACTCTGACGCCATATTCAGCTTTAAAAATTTGTAAGCAGAATTTTTCTGACCCAAAGAAAAAAAAATTGGCATGAATGCAGTGTGTCAAAAGACGAATTCATTGGCACCCATTACAAACACATTTTGGAAGCAAATATCTCGGGAAATACAAAAGGAAATCACGTGTCTAAGATGTCATTGCAAAGCTGAGACATGCGTCAAGAAGTGATAAAAGTTTCAGAGCAAATGATTGAAGCATTGAGACGCAGCGATAAATCAAAGTTTTGGTTTATCTTGGTTGAAGATCGTTGATCAACAAAAACTTTGATTTATCGCTGTGTCTCAATGCTTCAATCATTTGCTCTGAAACTTTTATCACTTCTGACGCATGTCTCAGCTTTGCAATGACATCTTAGACACATGATTTCCTTTTGTATTTCCCGAGATATTTGCTTCCAAAATGTGTCTGTAATGGGTGCCAATGAATTCGTCTGAATCTGTCGGGTGAATATCTGTCGGGGAACCCACACATTTCTAGATAAGATGGACATATTTGGAAAATAGAAAAGAGTCAATATTTTGCTTACCATTGCCTTATCAGCCATTTTTTTGCCAAATGTTTTAGGTGTGTAATATATACAATCTAAGAATATATTAATGGTAAAATGTTGGATTAGTATATTATCAATAGGCAAAAAGTCATTTTTGGAAAAATTTGGACATTTTTCTAAGCAAAAGACATCATTAACTTTGTGTACCTTTTAAAAACAAATAGAAAGCTTTGGGAGTTTGAAATAAACTATAGATAAAATTATAGTACTTGCATAATCAGATAAAAACATTAGCAACCAGATAATCTATATATTTTTATATATTGATACCTCAAAGTTACTAAATTGACAGAAAAAAATATGTTACGACCATAATGTTATAACCATAAGGCTGCCTTTTCTTTTTTATCTTTGTTGCCTTTATGAGTTTATATATTCTAATAAAAGAATATGATTTCTAAAGATGTTCTTAGTCAAATTTAAAAAATGTATTGCAAAATATCAAAAATGAAAAATGTTATAAGACTTTTATCTTTTAGTTTCTGTGTCAAAAATCCTGTTGTTAGTGCCATTCAAGGTTTAATAGCATCTATACTAATGATGATATCTATATGAAACTATATTAGTATATAAATATATTATTGACAAAATAATCCTTTATTCAAAATATTGGTTTACTATTATTAGATTTCATTTTATAAGTAAAAATAGCCTGTCATGTTATGACCATAATTATATGGAATGGCCCTATAGCATGTAGTCTAAGTCATTTTGTATACCAGAGTTTTCTAGTGCATACATGTATACCATCTAGAGTCTTGTGTGCAAACAAAATTTTTCTGATAAGATTTGTTCTGGCACTTGGCACAATCAAACTCTTATGATAGGATTCATTCTAGCACAGGTGTGCCATGATCCTATGGCTGTGGCACACATGGTGCACCTTCCTGACCATGGCATTGGATGGTTCCTTTAGAAATTTATGTCAAGAAATAATTATAGTACAAAAAAACAAATTACCTATATGGCCTAATGAAGAAACTAACTTCAACATATGCGGTATGCCTAGTAATATTAAAATTATTGCTTCAATGCCAAGCCAAGGCCAGGGCTGCTAGGCCCCCTCCAGGGTCCTGATCCTGACTACATGTCTATATGTGGAATAAAATATTTGTTTAAATTATTCTATTGAATTAAAATCGTATATACAATTTATTTTTACACCTTTAACTGCGTGCAAATTGATAAATTATTTTCTATTCATCAGCTTTTGAAAAGTTAACTTACTGTGAAAAAATACGAGCAATAATATTAGGTAGCATGATGCTTTCTTTATTATCTCTTTCGAGGGGAGCTAATATCAAGAAGCTGCTTGCAAGAGCGAAATATTGAAACTCAGATGATATTAGCTTCAGTTTAGTTAAAATAACAAACCGAAACTGAATCAAACAGGTATTAAAGGCATAATTCAAAGACCTACGGTGTCTATTTACTTCATTTCTAGGAATTATAAAAACTGAAAAGGAATTTCACTTAACAAAATAGATAATAGAGCAATTTAATAACTTGTATTTATTGTGTAAATTTATTTCTATATAGTTAATCGTTTACTTAATGAACTTAAACTTAAAACTTAAACTTAATGAGTTTTTAAAAATAATAAATCAATTTTGAACTCCCTGGCCACGAAAAGGACCGAGATTGGTTATTCAGATGTGGCAAAATATGTCAAGCCCAGATGTTTAATATTAAGACAATTTTTAAACGTCTTCTTACTTCGGATTAGCTCGGCGATAAGATGAATACTTTCATTGTGGAAATCTACCGTTCAAAAGTGAGACAATAATATCCTTGAGCAGACCAGGAATTAATTACAGTACTCGTATGGTTATGCAGTTAAACGAGTTTTCATGAGCGACATGTAGTAAATGTCAATATTTTGCAGCCAAGTACTTCAGAAGATTCGACAAAATTTAAATCGTCTTTTGCAACGACTTTACTTGCGCAGCATTATCGCTTAATGCATGTAAGTGATACATATACATGTAAGTGACTGGCATCTTGGGCATGCACATGGATTTGATTAGGCTGTTACAATGCACACTGTTAAAATATTTAAACTTTGTATTGGGCCGTTTTAGGTGGCACCTGGCTGGCCGTACTTCAAGAAATTATGCATTAAAAATTAAGTTAACTGACTCATACATCATTTTTATGGCGAATTACAAGCCTACCGAAACTGTGTAAATAGGATATACTGAACTAAACGTTTATTGACAAGTAGACATGTATATGTAACTTTTGTGACAGTAGTTCGGGTAATACATGCATAAAAATGGTGCAATACAACATTTAGAAAAGAAAGCGTAATTAGTACTCGTATACATTTGTTGCAATAGCAACGAGACTCAATTAACACCCCGAATACAGAAGCAGTGCAGTGAGGGAATGGGTGTTAGAAAAAGTAAAATAAAAAGGCACATAACAAAACTTTGAGTATATGACTGAAAAATTAAAGATATAAAACAGACAAATAAATTGCACAACAACAAATAAGGCTTTGACCATAATTTAACACCGTAAAATTAGTTTGAACAAGCTAAAATAGCCTTAATGCCAACGAAGCTTAACAGTTTCATCAGATCTATCTGCTGTTGAATGAGTCGAATTAGGTGCCATCGAGGAGTTTCTGTTCGAGCAGTGCGGCTCGCGACTTGGTCGCTTCAAAGAATAAATCAGGAAGTCCAGCACGTACATCTGTCGAGGGGTTACGTAGTGAAACGATATCGAGGTATCGCTACAGCATTCGGGACCCTGGAATTAAAGGTGGTGTGGGAAGATGCTTTTTACTAACAACTGCTTAAACACAATGGGAATTTCTGTTTAGGCATAACCAAGGTACAGAACTCTGAGCCCCAGTCTGAGCACAGGGTGGAGTCCAGTCTGAGCACAGGGTGGAGTCCCAGTCTGAGCACAGGGTGGAGTCCCAGTCTGAGCACAGGGTGGAGTCCCAGTCTGAGCACAGGGTGGAGTCCCAGTCTGAGCACAGGGTGGAGTCCCAGTCTGAGCACAGGGTGGAGTCCCAGTCTGAGCACAGGGTAGAGAGTCCCAGTCTGAGCACAGGGTAGAGAGTCCCAGTCTGAGCACAGGGTGGAGAGTCCCAGTCTGAGCACAGGGTGGAGTCCCAGTCTGAGCACAGGGTGGAGTCCCAGTCTGAGCACAGGGTGGAGTCCCAGTCTGAGCACAGGGTGGAGTCCCAGCTCCATCGTATCAGCTCACCTCTCGCAGAGGATAATAATTGTAGCGGCGCAGCCAGTTACCAGGCGGAATGCCGCCCGGAGGCAGGTGTTGCTCGGGCTGGAACGGGTGAAATCTCTCTCGGCCAAGGCTGTCCAGCGAGTTCAGCACGCGTACGCCGAGCATGTTCATACAGGAGCCTGGGATCAGTGCGTTAGTAGTGAGATATATAAAAATTTCATGTAGTACTAGACTACTGGTATATAAAACAATATTTAATTTTTTAAAGTAGTTGCAAGACTTATAGTCCAAAAAGTACTTTCAAAGTTTATAGTCCAGAATAGTACTTTCAAATCAAAGGATATGCTTCTGGAGGTCTAGGATGTTTATAAAAATTAAAGAAACAGTTTTAAAGTGCAATATCTACTTTAGAAAGCTCTCCTAAAGGCCTCTTAAGATTGCAGGATGATTCCAATAAAGTACACGAAGCACTTTAACATCGGAGCAAGCGCGCACCCAGATTAACGTCCTCGCTAATAAACTGGCCAGAGCAGGCGGAGTCCCGGCTAGGCAGGCCCAGGTCAACAAATTTGCGCACGGCTGCTCTAGACAGCACGTAGCCGGCCCCGCCGGACATGTAACCCTGCCGGACAAATGGCCGGAATCTCCGGCCGCTGTACAACGGCTCGTCGGGATCAGCGTCGGCCAGCAGACTGCGCAGGTTGTCAATCACTACGTAGGTGTCGTCGTCGGCCTTCAAAAAGAAATCGTACTTGGCTAGAAGGCCGCTGCGTTGAAGATAGCTCAGAGCCGCTGTGGTCTTCTTCCACAGATTGGCCCGACCTTCGGGCACGTCCAGGGCTGCGGAGGTGGCCAGTTTGAGCAGGATGTGCTTGGGATTCGGAGGCACTGATCTACCAGTGACCAACTTGGGATTCGGAGGCACTGATCTACCACAGTGACCAACTTGGGATTCAGAGGCACTGATCTACCAGTGACCAACTTGGGATTCGGAGGCACTGATCTACCACAGTGACCAACTTGGGATTCAGAGGCACTGATCTACCACAGTGACCAACTTGAGATTCGGAGGCACTGATCTACCACAGTGACCAACTTGGGATTCAGAGGCACTGATCTACCAGTGACCAACTTGAGATTTGGAGGCACTGATCTACCACAGTGACCAACTTGGGATTCAGAGGCACTGATCTACCACAGTGACCAACTTGAGATTCGGAGGCACTGATCTACCACAGTGACCAACTTGGGATTCGGAGGCACTGATCTACCACAGTGACCAACTTGAGATTCGGAGGCACTGATCTACCACAGTGACCAACTTGGGATTCGGAGGCACTGATCTACCACAGTGACCAACTTGAGATTCGGAGGCACTGATCTACCACAGTGACCAACTTGAGATTCGGAGGCACTGATCTACCACAGTGACCAACTTGAGATTCGGAGGCACTGATCTACCACAGTGACCAACTTGAGATTCGGAGGCACTGATCTACCACAGTGACCAACTTGGGATTCAGAGGCACTGATCTACCACAGTGACCAACTTGGGATTCAGAGGCACTGATCTACCACAGTGACCAACTTGGGATGCAAAGGCACTGATCTACCACAGTGACCAACTTGAGATTCGGAGGCACTGATCTACCACAGTGACCAACTTGGGATTTGGAGGCACTGATCTACCACAGTGACCAACTTGGGATTCAGAGGCACTGATCTACCACAGTGACCAATTGGGATTCAGAGGCACTGATCTACCAGTGACCAACTTGGGATTCAGAGGCACTGATCTACCACAGTGACCAACTTGGGATGCAAAGGCACTGATCTACCACAGTGACCAACTTGAGATTCAGAGGCACTGATCTACCAGTGACCAACTTGGGATGCAAAGGCACTGATCTACCACAGTGACCAACTTGGGATTCGGAGGCACTGATCTACCACAGTGGCAAACTGAGGTTGAAGAAGCGCAAACAGATTACCATGAGAGCTCACCAACAGAAGGCAGAGACGGATCAGAAACGGTGCTCATAAAGGTGTACCCGTTGCATCTGGACAACCAGGTTGACTTCACGTGATAAGCCTTACTGGCGTGATTCTCCGGCGAGGTGACTACCCAGCAGAAAATTCGAACCCGCGACCATAGTGGATCGCCGCTAGACCGAGGCTGTTTCTTGACAGACTGCGGCCCGGGCTGCAGTGGCTGCTGGAGCTCCACATGTGGCAGATAGGCCTGAGAGGCTGGACGCCAGCAGTTGCGCTGTTGCCAGGCCGGGAACAGGCCCAGACTGATGATGCTGCCCAGGCAGAAGGAGACTGCGCAGCTGCCTAGCAACAGGCAGTTCCGCATGGGCTGGATTGGGGAAGCGGTTGCCAGGGTAATTAGAGGCTAGTATTGGGACGATTCTATGCTTGATGGGCGATTCTAGATAGCTGAGGGGCGATTCTAGATGGCTGAGGGGCGATTCTAGATGGCTGAGGGGCGATTCTAGATAGCTGAGGGGCAATTCTAGATGGCTGAGGGGCGATTTTAGATGGCTGCTGGTTGATTAAATATGGCTGATTAGCGATTCTAGATGGCTGAGGGGCGATTCTAGATGGCTGAGGGGCGATTCTAGATGGCTGAGGGGCGATTCTAGATGGCCCATGGGCGATTCTAGATGGCTCATGGGCGATTCTAGATGGCTGCTGGTTGATTAAATATGGCTGATTGGCGATTCTAGATGGCTGCTGGACGATTCTAGAGAGAACTGCTTATAGTTACTTGTAAACATAAAATTATGAGAACACAAATGAACAATCCATAAAATTGGCTAATCTATAAGGTTCACATTTATTCTATAAAAAATTCGAAATTTATAAGTAAGAACAATGGTACAAAATTAGCATGACGTACATGCGCTGAACAACGAGCGCAATTATGATAGCTATTACAGTATGATTCCTACCATAGACTGTAGGGCGATGCTTATCATAGACCGAAGGGCGATTCCTATCTTAGACCGTAGGGCGATTCCTACCATGGACCGTAGGGCGATTCCCATGAAGGACCGTAGGGCGATTCCCATGAAGGACCGTAGGGCGATTCCCATGAAGGACCGTAGGGCGATTCCCATGAAGGACCGTAGGGCGATTTCCATGAAGGACCGTAGGGCGATTCTCATGAAGGACCGTAGGGCGATTTCCATGAAGGACCGTAGGGCGATTCCTACCATGGACCGTAGGGCGATTCCTACCATGGACCGTAGGGCGATTCCTACCATGGACCGTAGGGCGATTCCTACCATGGACCGTAGGGCGATTCCCATGAAGGACCGTAGGGCGATTCCCATGAAGGACCGTAGGGCGATTCCCATGAAGGACCGTAGGGCGATTCCCATGAAGGACCGTATGGCGATTCCCATGAAGGACCGTATGGCGATTCCATGAAGGACCGTAGGGCGATTCTCATGAAGGACCGTAGGGCGATTTCCATGAAGGATCGTAGGGCGATTCCTATAATAGACCGTATGGCGATTCCCATGAAGGACCGTAGGGCGATTCCTACCATAGACCGTAGGGCGATTCCTACCATAGACCGTAGGGCGATTCCTATTATAGACGATAGGGCGAGTCACAGGCTCAAAAAATGTCAGAATTATCCACACGCAGAGCATTATTATGATGAATCAAGCCTTCTTAGCCTTGAGCTTATCCAGGTACTGGCCCAGCTGTGCCTGCACCCTACTATCCAGCACGTAGTCGCAGAAAGCGTTCATATCCTCCTGTCTGGCACTGTCCAACCGGTTAATCAAATTCGACCTGAGCATCCGCTTTACATCGGCTCGAGCTCGGGGCGACACGGCCAGATAGCGGCTAAGCGTTGATTCCGTCTTCTTCAATAGTTCGGCTTCGTTATCGAATAATTCGTCAACTAAACCGGCTTCGAGCGCGGCCTGCGGACCGATCAGCTGGCCGGCAGCAACCAGACGCTCGCAGTTCCGATTGCCGGCAACAAAACGAAACAATTCAACCAGCCAGACGGGCGGAGCAACTCCAAATTGGGTCTCGTTGAGGCCGGTGAGCAGTTTGGGATTGCTGGACATCAGGCGGTAGTCGCTAGATAGGGACAGGGCCATTGCGCCGGCCATGCAGTGGCCCTGGGAATGCCAGGTGTCAATTGTTACCCGTGTGACTTCTGGCTGCAAGCTTGTTTCACCTGTTCTCACCTGTTGACTAGTTTCACCTGTTCTCACCTGTTGACTAGTTTCACCTATTCTCACCTGTTGACTAGTTTCACCTGTTCTCACCTTTTGACTAGTTTCACCTGTTGACTAGTTTCACCTGTTGACTAATTTTACCTGTTAACTTGTTTCACCCGTTGACTAGTTTTACCTGTTCTCACCTATTGACTAGTTTCACCTGTTCTCACCTGTTGACTAGTTTCACCTGTTCACACCTGTTGACTAGTTTCACCTGTTCACACCTGTTGACTAGTTTCACCTGTTCACACCTGTTGACTAATTTCACCTGTTGACTTGTTTCACCTGTTCTCACCTGTTGACTAGCTTTACCTGTTCTCACCTATTGACTAGCTTCACCTGTTGACTTGTTTCACCTGTTGACTTGTTTCACCTGTTGACTTGTTTCACCTGTTCTCACCTGTTGACTAATTTCACCTGTTGACTTGTTTCACCTGTTGACTAGTTTTACCTGTTCTCACCTATTGACTAGTTTCACCTGTTCTCACCTGTTAACTAGCTTCATCTGTTCTCACCTGTTGACTAGTTTCACCTGTTCTCACCTGTTGAAAAATTTCACCTGTTCTCACCTGTTGACTAGTTTTACCTGTTCTCGCCTATTGACTAGCTTCATCTGTTGACTTGTTTCACCTGTTGACTAATTTCACCCGTTGACTTTTTCACCTGTTCTCACCTTTTGACTTATTTCACCCGTTGACTTTTTCACCTGTTCTCACCTTTTGACTAATTTCACCCGTTGACTTGTTTCACATGTTCTCACCTGTTGACTTGTTTCACATGTTCTCACCTGTTGACTAATTTCACCTGTTGACTAGTTTCACCTGTTGACTAATTTCACCTGTTCTCATCTGTTGACTAATTTCACCTGTTGACTAGTTTCACCTGTTCTCATCTGTTGACTAGTTGCACTGTTGTTTATTCGGTAGGCATTTTACCTGTGACCGAATTTCCCAGCTAGTAATCACAACAAATCTCACCTGAATCTGAGCAATCACAACAAATCTCACCTGAATCTGAGCAATCACAACCAAATCTGTGCCAAATAGGTTCAAGAACAGCTCCTGAATCTCAGTGTAGAACTCTATGAGCCGCTCCCTATTGCTACCAGCCAGTTCCGTCAGCTCGAATCCGGCGCTAAAAATGCCAGCCAGCTGAGACCGCAGCAGCACGGCCCGAGCGCCGGACTTCTCAGCCTGTAGCAGCGCCTTGTTGAACTGGGCGGCCAGCTCGCCGTTCATAGCGTTGGCCGGCTTGCGGCAGAGCTCGATTGAAACGACGCCGTCCGAGGCGGACTGTTCGCGCAGCTGCACCAGTTGAGAGGAGCCGGACAGCAAGCGGCGGCAGCCGGACACGGCTACTCGGCTGAACAGTCGGGTTGGCAGCATCGCTGCGGGGTGCCCACTGTACTTTTATTTCTATGTTCCTAAATCATTATTCATAAACTTTACTATTATCAGAAATACTGTCAATACAAACTTTGGCACCTGAGCGATTTCCCATCAGCTTTGGCACCTGAGCGATTCCCCATCAGCTTTGGCACCTGAGCGATTCCCCATCAGCTTTGGCACCTGAGCGATTCCCCATCAGCTTTGGCACCTGAGCGATTCCCCATCAGCTTTGGCACCTGAGCGATTCCCCATCAGCTTTGGCACCTGAGCGATTCCCCATCAGCTTTGGCACCTGAGCGATTCCCCATCAGCTTTGGCACCTGAGCGATTCCCCATCAGTTTTGGCACCTGAGCGATTCCCCATCAGCTTTGGCACCTGAGCGATTCCCCATCAGCTTTCGCATTTGAGAAAATCCACTATGAAACTTAGCAACTCATACCTCGTGCATTGTACAATTCATACCAAGCTTAGGAATAATCTATCCAGGCTAGTCAAAGAATGCCACAGCTTAACAATCAAGTTCAAACAAAGCAAAATAAATTTATTGTTTGTTGAGAGCAAAGCAGCAGGCTCATACGGCCTCATTAAAACACGCAACGAGGCAGTATAAAAAACAGTAAACAAAAAAATTACGTTATAAACGCTAAAACAAAACAGACTTCGAGTAGTATAATACGCATTTTTTATCTATCTAATGTGCAATCATACAAGCATCTCATCGCAATTTAAGTCAGTCAGTCAGTCAGTCAGTCAGTCAGTCAGTCAGTCAGTCAGTCAGTCAGTCAGTCAGTCAGTCAGTCAGTCAGGCCATCCGCTGCAGCGCCCCGGCCAGCAGCTGCTGGCACTCGGGCCGCAGCACGCTGTCCACAAACTGGTCCAAATCGGTCTCATCAGACATCGCCCCTAGTACTGGTCTGCTTAGCAGCGATCGAACCGAGTTAATGGCCCGGGGATCGGTGGCGTGCACCCGAGAAAGTTGCCGACCGGCTGCTTGGTCAAGAGCGTCGGAGTCCTTGGCCAAGATGTCTACTAGGCCGAGAGCCAGGGCTTGGCGCGGCGTGTGCAGCTGGGCGGGCAGGACGGCCCGCTCGCAGGCGTGCGGGCTGGAGAACCGACTCTCGGCCAGCCGGATCAGCCTGGCCGGATCGGTAATGGATTGTCTTGTGATGGGTTGTCTGGTAATGGATTGTCTGGTGATGGGTTGTCTGGTGATGGGCTGTCTGGTGATGGGATGTCCGGTAATGGGCTGTCTGGTGATGGACTGTCTGGTAATGGGCTGTCTGGTAATGGGCATTGGCTGTCTAGTATTGAGGTGCATTATATTACAGATGTACATCTTGTATACTAATTGCATTTAAAGCTTGCACTTACCATTCAGGCGGCGTGATGCCCTGTCAGAGAAATTAGAAATGGATGGGATAGATTGCCACATCATCTTTAATAATTAATAAAACGACAATAACATTCTCAAGAGACAAGCCGTACCACTTTGGTAGGAGTGAGTCCAATTTTAATCTTGTCGCTGTCAAGAGCAATTCGATAGTCACAGGCCAGGGCGAGAGCGCAACCACCGGCTGGCGCGTGGCCCTGAGATCCAGGAGTGAGATGCGATCTTGGATGTAGATCTATTGCGATCTTGTAGATCTATTGCAATCTTGTAGATCTATTGCGATCTTGTAGATCTATTGCGATCTTGTAGATCTATTGCGATCTTGTAGATCTTTTGCGATCTTGTAGATCTATTGCGATCTTGTAGATCTATTGCGATCTTGTAGATCTATTGCAATCTTGTAGATCTATTGCAATCTTGTAGATCTATTGCGATCTTGTAGATCTATTGCGATCTTGTAGATCTATTGCGATCTTGTAGATCTATTGCGATCTTGTAGATCTATTGCGATCTTGTAGATCTATTGCGATCTTGTAGATCTATTGCGATCTTGTAGATCTATTGCGATCTTGTAGATCTATTGCGATCTTGTAGATCTATTGCGATCTTGTAGATCTATTGCGATCATGTAGATCTATTGCGATCTTGTAGATCTATTGCGATCATGTAGATCTATTGCGATCTTGTAGATCTATTGCGATCAGTGCTGCAACTCTATATTGTGAAAAAATTAACGCACAAGGGAAAAAAACGCTTTCTAAAATTATGATTGTTTTTACCCCCCGTCACTAAAAGATGTTTGAACGTAGAATTTTTAACGCTAAATTCGAATTTTATATTTAATTTTTTTCCTTGATTCCAGATAGGCAACACAACAAACAAAACACACAACACAGTGCAGCAGAATAATGAACCGTAAAAAATAGCTGTAATGAATTGACTTTAATAAAAAATTGATTGCTAAAAAGTTGCTTGTACTTAAAGAACAATGTGAAAGTTTATCCGTCATAGACAGTCAGATCAATTTATTGTACTACATTGTCATGGTCACAGGGCTTCTTGCTGGTGGAAGCTTCTCCATTAGCGTCGGCGATGGATTCTTGGTCCACATTGGCTTGACTAGAGGACTTGCGCTTCGTAGCTCTGCCTCCATCAAAATCACGTTGGTCTAGCATTTGGCGGTTTTTTTCCACTGCCATTTCGGCTTTCTGGGCAGCCTCCCGCTCACGCTGCGCTTGCTTTAGGTGCTCAGCGACCTTCTGCAGCGCCAACTCTGCTTCGGTGACCTTTCGATTGGCTTCCTGCCTGAGGTTATGAGCAGCCTTCTCTCGCTGGCGAATCTTCGTTGCTTGCTCTAGGCGCTGCATTTCGCGATTTGCTGCCTCAGCATCCTTGGCCGCTTGCACTGCAGCAGCCGCCTGAGCCTTTTCTGTTGCCTTACGCTTTTTCTTTTCTGCCTGGTGGGCGAAATACTTGGCTCGTGCTTCGATCCCGAGATCAATCAGGTTCCGACTGATGTTCGCATAGATGCACAGTTGCTGAGTTGAGCAAAGGAAGCTACGAACTCGAAGATGAGCTAGACGAGTGGTGTCAGCCATTGCGTTTCGCTTTGAATTATCATCGATGTCACTTGACTTCCCTATAGCACGTTCTGGATCGGCATTGGCGTGGAAGAAGGTCATGACAGCTTGCGCTAACTTAGTCATCAAGGGGAACGCTGGCTCGTCGAAGATGTTCTTCTTATTGGCGACCTGACGCCAGAAAAGTGCTGGTGCTGGGTAGCTTTCGACAAGATGCCCTTGAAGATGCAGCTGCTGAACTTCTTGACGAAGAGAGTCAAGTTCCTTCTGGCGTATTACTGTTGGCAGCTGCTTGGCCAGCGCAACAGCAAGGTCGGGACTCTCTTCGTCAAGCAGTTTGCCTGGATTGAGAACTTACAGGCGCCGTAGGAATGGAAGTTCAGTTGCTAGGTAGGCAGCAAAGGCTTGATAGAATGCACGAACCTTAAGAAAGAATAGTGCGTTTTGAGATTCTCGTCTTCCTGGGTCGCGGAGTAGAATTCGAGTCTCCTCGCCGACTCCCAGCTGGCTGTCATCGACTTGGCCGTTTCTTCGCTGGGCTTGTTTATTTATAATCATGAAAAAGGATGGGTACGGTGTATATAATAAGAAAAAACGCAGATATTACGCCTGGTGAAAAAATTATCGCATAACGCAGAGCCAGAGCTAAAAAAACGCAGCTGCGTTAAAAACGCAGGTAGTGGCAGCACTGATTGCGATCTTGTAGATCTATTGCGATCTTGTAGATCTATTGCAATCTTGTAGATCCATTGCAATCTTGTAGATCTATTGCGATCTTGTAGATCTATTGCGATCTTGTAGATCTAGAATACCTAGTGAATCTAGAATATCTAGTAGATCTAGAATAGGATCTGGCTGTCAGTCAAAAGCAGTAGGCTAAAAACTCACAGCAATCTGGGCCACAGTATAGAATGGCGCGGTGTACAGACTGTAAAACGCCTCCCGGAAAAGCTTGAGAAAGTCTTTCAGCTGATTGCGAGATGCCGGACGGCACAGAGTGTTGAGATCGAAACCCGACGAGAATATTGTTGGCAGCGACTGGCGTTAGAAAATGCGGTTGCGGCTGGTTTATAACGCAATGGCGTTGCGTACTCTATTGAGTAGCATACATGTAGACAGGAGCTTTAAAGCTATGGGCTTAGGGGCTACCCAACAAAGGACAGATAAGGCTAGGGGCTACAAAAAAGGACAGGTGAGGCTAGGGGATACCTGACAGAGGACAGGTGAGGCTAGGGGCTACAAAAAAGGACAGGTGAGGCTAGGGGATACTAACAGAGGACAGGTTAGGCTAGGGGATACCTAACAGAGGACAGGTGAGGCTAGGGGCTACCCAACAAAGGACAGGTGAGGCTAGGGGATACCCAACAAAGGACAGGTGAGGCTAGGGGATACCTAACAGAGGACAGGTGAGGCTAGGGGATACCTAACAGAGGACAGGTGAGGCTAGGGGCTACCCAACAAAGGACAGGTGAGGCTAGGGGCTACCCAACAAAGGACAGGTGAGGCTAGGGGATACCTAACAAAGGACAGGTGAGGCTAGGGGCTACCCAACAAAGGACAGGTGAGGCTAGGGGCTACCCAACAAAGGACAGGTGAGGCTAGGGGCTACCCAACAAAGGACAGGTGACAAAGCTACGGGCTACCCTAGTTAGTAGCCCATTACTTACAGATTTAATGACCAGAGATCGAACGTGGCGCCTCTCTCTAAGCTGGTGCATGGCATCAATAAACTGGAGTAGAAAAGCCTCAGTGAAAGTGTTGGCAGGCGGGCTGCTCATAGTCAGTGTGTATGATGAACTCGATTGCTCAGTGTCCGAAGTTTGACGCTCTTCAAGTGTCAAAATATTGTCTACCGCAGGCGCTGCAGTGGACAGCAGCCGAAGCGGCTGGCTACGAACAATCGTAGCTAATGCCGCGCTTCGCAGTCTGCTACTTATAGTAAGCATGAGAGGCTTTTATCACTGAAATCACATTGTTAATACCGCAAAAATAAGCTGCATGTTAAAAATTACTAAAGAGTTGCTATGGACGTGGAAGTTGCAATAAAAGCGATGAATATTTTACTGGTCGCTTACTGAAGTTCATAAAGGAGAGTACTGCTACATTGAAGGTCATGGGATATGGTAATAGTGGTATATTGAAGGTCATGGGATAGGGTAAGTGGTACATTCAAGGTCATGGGATAAGGGGTAAGTGGTACATTGAAGGTCATGGGATAGGGTAAGTGGTACATTGAAGGTCATGGGATAGGGTAAGTGGTACATTGAAGGCAATAGGATAGGGCAATAGTGGTGCATTAAAGGTCACGGGATAAGATGAGACTAATACATTGATGGTCATGTGATAGGATAAGACTGGTACATTGAAGGTCAGGGGATAGGGTAGCAGGGGAACACTGAAGGTCAGGGGATAGGGTAGCAGGGGAACACTGAAGGTCAGGGGATAGGGTAGCAGGGGAACACTGAAGGGCAGGGGATAGGGTAGCAGGGGAACACTGAAGGTCAGGGGATAGGGTAGCAGGGGAACATTGAAGGTCAGGGGATAGGGTAGCAGGGGAACACTGAAGGGCAGGGGATAGGGTAGCAGGGGAACACTGAAGGTCAGGGGATAGGGTAGCAGGGGAACACTGAAGGGCAGGGGATAGGGTAGCAGGGGAACACTGAAGGTCAGGGGATAGGGTAGCAGGGGAACACTGAAGGTCAGGGGATAGGGTAGCAGGGGAACATTGAAGGTCAGGGGATAGGGTAGCAGGGGAACACTGAAGGTCAGGGAATAGGGTAGCAGGGGAACACTGAAGGGCAGGGGATGGGGTAGCAGGGGAACATTGAAGGTCAGGGGATAGGGTAGCAGGGGAACACTGAAGGTCAGGGGATAGGGTAGCAGGGGAACACTGAAGGGCAGGGGATAGGGTAGCAGGGGAACACTGAAGGGCAGGGGATAGGGTAGCAGGGGAACACTGAAGGGCAGGGGATAGGGTAGCAGGGGAACACTGAAGGGCAGGGGATAGGGTAGCAGGGGAACACTGAAGGTCAGGGGATAGGGTAGCAGGGGAACACTGAAGGGCAGGGGATGGGGTAGCAGGGGAACACTGAAGGGCAGGGGATAGGGTAGCAGGGGAACACTGAAGGGCAGGGGATAGGGTAGCAGGGGAACACTGAAGGTCAGGGGATGGGGTAGCAGGGGAACACTGAAGGGCAGGGGATGGGGTAGCAGGGGAACACTGAAGGGCAGGGGATAGGGTAGCAGGGGAACACTGAAGGGCAGGGGATACATTAATATAATCGCTGAAATTAGGTTGCATCGAAACTTCAATTGCACCAAAAAAATTAAATCAACAGAAAAGTTTTTAGTTCCGAAATGAATGAAAAACCATTAAGTACAGATATCAAACAGTGCATGTGTTTTATAGTTATTATTGATATTAGTACGAGCTTATATACAAACTAAATATTAACGAAAGCAGGAGGGCACTGAAGCAGCACAGGAAACTTAGAGTCAATGAACGTTGATTCCTAATTTAAGATTGCTAATTTAAACGGCGATTTTAAAGGCGATTCATAGGGCGATTAATCGCCGATTTTCAGGAGCGATTAATCTGCCATTTTAAAAGGGATTATTAGGGGCGATTATTCAGCGATTTTATGGGCGATTTTTAGGGGCGATTTATCTGCCATTTTATGAGGGATTCTTAGGCGCGATTAATCTGCTTTTTTTGGGGGGGGGGAGGGCGATTAACCGGCGAATATTTAGAGACAGTATACAGCGGCGATTAAGCATTGTAATAGAAAACAATACCGACTGCAGTAGGTTATTGAGGTTCAATTTTTTAAAGTATTGTAAAAAACGGGATACTCAATCAGTTTGCATCACTACTCAGCTTGGATGATTCTCTCAAAAAAACGGTGATGATCATTCGGTTTTGCGGCCGCTTCGCAGCTTGCCAATGAGCTGGGCCATGGCCCGCTGAGGCAGCCCGGATCGGCGAAGGCCGGGGGCCAATAGCAGAGCTACAACAGCTAGGTAGGCCAGGAATAGATTGTTAATCCGTTCGCCAATTAGCATCAGGCCTAGTAGGGTGAGCACTGTGACCGCCAGGTACACCTGGGGTCGATCGCGGCGCCATTTAACTAGAGTTTCGGCGCCGCGCGCCACAACGTCCCAGTAACGGACTAGGCGGGAGCACAGATCGGTGTAGCGCTGCTCGTCAGCCTAGGGAAAGAAAAGTACAAATCATTTATTTATATATGGGCGATAATAGTATTGTACATAAACTACTCGTACGCGATACCGTCAATAAGCGGAAATGCCCGTCAGTGAACTTCGACCCAAATAATTTATTGGCGGTGAAACTCATCTAAGGTACACATTTCTTGAAGTGTTGGCTCATTTATATTGATTCTTTGCCCTATTTTCTCCAGTCCCTCTGACCTGGCTCCAGTCGTGACTCAAACCCCCTGACCTCGCTCCAGTCGTGACTCAAACCCCCTGACCTCGCTCCAGTCGTGACCCAAACCCCATGACCTCGCTCCAGTCGTGACTCAAACCCCCTGACCTGGCTCCAGTCGTGACCCAAACCCCCTGACCTGGCTCCAGTCGTGACTCAAACCCCCTGACCTGGCTCCAGTCGTGACCCAAACCCCCTGACCTGGCCCTAGTCGTGACCCAAACCCCCTGACCTGGACCCAGTCGTGACCCAAACCCCTGACCTGGCTCCAGTCGTGATCCAAACCCCCTGACCTGGACCCAGTCGTGACCCAAACCCCCTGACTTGGACCCAGTCGTGACCCAAACCCCTGACCTGGACCCAGTCGTTACCCAAACCCCCTGACCTGGACCCAGTCGTGACCCAAACCCCTGACCTGGCTCCAGTCGTTACCCAAACCCCCTGACCTGGACCCAGTCGTGACCCAAACCCCCTGACTTGGACCCAGTCGTGACCCAAACCCCTGACCTGGACCCAGTCGTTACCCAAACCCCCTGACCTGGACCCAGTCGTGACCCAAACCCCCTGACCTGGACCCAGTCGTGACCCAAACCCCCTGACTTGGACCCAGTCGTGACCCAAACCCCTGACCTGGACCCAGTCGTTACCCAAACCCCCTGACCTGGACCCAGTCGTGACCCAAACCCCCTGACCTGGCTCCAGTCGTTACCCAAACCCCCTGACCTGGACCCAGTCGTGACCCAAACCCCCTGACTTGGACCCAGTCGTGACCCAAACCCCTGACCTGGACCCAGTCGTTACCCAAACCCCCTGACCTGGACCCAGTCGTGACCCAAACCCCCTGACCTGGACCCAGTCGTGACCCAAACCCTTGACCTGGCTCCAGTCATTGGGTAGCAGCAGCTGTGAGGCGCATGGCACCAGATAGTCGCAGGCAGCAGCCAGCAGACAGGCCAGAGCAGCCATGGTAATAAGCGGCGGCTGCAGCCAGGCAATGAGCACAAAGAGCAAGGTTATGCCAGCAAGTAGGGCGCCAAGGGTGGCTGGCTGTTCCCAGTGAAGAGCAGCGTCGAGGCGCACAAGAACTCGGCGCCAGGCATCAAGAGTTGAGGCTAGCGATTCTGTGCGATTCTGATGAGCAGTCAGAGAAGACTGCGATGACGGCTCCTGTGTCTGCTGCTGATCAGTGGTGTGCATAGTCTTGCTTAATAAGAGTGCTGCGGGAGTTGTTTCGACGTACCTGGTATTTTTATCAAGCATGTCTTTTTCGATTTTATTGATATAACAGTAATTAATGTATACTCGTTTTTAAAGCCTTTAAGTAAAATAAAACTTCTCAATAAAGCCGTTTTAAGCTTCAATTATGGTGTCAGTTTTTTTCAGAAGATCAAGCTAGCTCGTACCATTTCAGTTGGAATATCCAAAACGTACTGAGGAAAAGTACAACTTGGAACAACATGCTCTTGCGCAATTGTCCTTTGTCTTACTGGGAAAGGAGATAATTGATGTATAGAATCACTGTGTCTGTTTGGTTCCTCACTTTCTCTCCCTCTCTCCCCTCTCTCTCTCTCTCTCTCTCTCTCTCTCTCTCTCTCTCTCTCTCTCTCTCTCTCTCTCTCTCTCTCTCTCTCTCTCTCTCTCTCTCTCTCTCTCTCTCTCTCTCTCTCTCTCTCTCTCTCTCTCTCTCTCTCTCTCTCTCTCTCTCTCTCTCTCTCTCTCTCTCTCTCTCTCTCTCTCTCTCTCTCTCTCTCTCTCTCTCTCTCTCTCTCTCTACCTTTGTACTCTACTTTTTGCCATCAATCTGTTCTTTTTAGTCTCTGACTCATCTTATTGTACATGTACTCGCCTTGTGTACAGTTTTATGCATTTGTACTCTTTTATTTCTCTCTCTCTTTTTATTGATGTCCCCTGCCACTATCACCTTTAAATATTGATAGCAACTTGCACAAATAAACTTTACTCTACACACTCTGATGAAGAATTTATCAAATTTGAAATATTGACAATAAATTTATTCAATTATCAGTTCTTTTTACCATGTCAGCACCTGAGATTGGAGGTGCCTTCCTCTCTCTCTTCTTTCTCCCTTTCTCTCTTTTAAGTTATTACACTGATCAAATTGTCAGTTGTACTATACATTTGACAAAACTTTGCTTTGGTATTTTCCTGGGTACATTCAATGCTATTTGGGTGCACTAATTAATAAGCATGCATAGGGTAATAAGTTGAATTCAAGTCACTAAGCCAGGGGTTGGCAAACTTTTCAGTGCAGGCTAGATTAGAAGATTGGCTAAAGCAAGAAGCCAGAACAAATACACAATAAATTGTGACTATAAATGACTAGTTTAGATTATTTGAGCAATTATAATTAACAACCATAAAACATATAGTTAAAACTAACATAAGAATAATGGGGTAAAAGCTAATTTTACTTGCAAATTTAAATGTTGAATACAAAATTCATTTGTAGGCCATATTTATATTGTTAAATAATAAGAGTGCTACAGATTAGACTTAAGGTTATCACAGGCCAAATCTGGCTTATAGGCCAAAGATTACTAATCTTTGCATTAAGCTAACTAATAATGATTATATTATTAGGCCTGGTCACAAGTAAGATATCTTAAACCTTAAGGCAATGGTTGATAACTCTAGCCCATAGGCTAGATCTAGCCTATAATTCTTTTTAAATCTAGCCTAGTGTACATTCTACAACACTATCTAACAATATAAAAGTGGATTGCGAATCACTTTTGTGTTGAAATATTCAACTTTATAAGTAAAATTAGCTTTTATCCAATCATTTCTATTACTTTTAACTGTGGGTTGTTAGGTGTATTTGGTCAAATCATTGGAATTTTTCATTTATAGTTATAATTTGTAATATGTATTTTTTCTAGCTCACCACCTTAGCCCAGTCTTCTAATCTGGCCAATACAAAAAAAGCTTTTTGTTAACCTCTGCCTCAAGATGTAGACCTATAGATTTATTTTAAAAGCTAATTAAGGCCTAATAATGTATTAAAATTTATAGGTTCCTGGATTGAGATTTTTTCTTGCAAATAGACATTAAAAAATTGAATTTAAGTTTTAAAATGCATACTTTAAGGCTACTTTACTTTGATGGAAATGTTATATTCAGTAGAGGTTGGATGGGATCTTGAAATCTTAGGATCCCAAGGAAAAATGGATTCCTGCGGGACTAGAATCCTTGCCCTAAAAAACCCAAGAGTTGGTAACACACATGCCCAACACCTGTCCGACCTGTCCGAACTGGACAGGTGAAATGGCTGCTGGCCAAGGTAAGTTGCAAAATCAAAAACGCAAAAAACGAAAAATTGGGAGAAAAAAGAGAGGAGAGGAAGAGAAAAGGAAAAGAAAGGAGGGAAGAGAGAGAAGGGGAAAGAGGAGAAAGAAAGAGAAAAAGGCAAGAAAATTCATTTACAAAGTGAAATTAAGTCGCAATTGGGAGGAACTAAGTTGTAATTGGGAGGAACTAAGTCGCAATTGAGAGGAACTAAGTCGCAATCGAGAGGAACTAAGTCACAATCGGGAGGAACTAAGTTGCAATTGAGAGGAACTAAGTCGCAATCGAGAGGAACTAAGTTATCTTGAATCCCATATTCTAAATCGTCTTAAAATCCTCTGTAAAGCCTTTCAAATACCATATCTTGTTTTCCCTGTTTGCAAAAACTGACTTCCATTGTCCAGACTCAGACTCTCATGTCTCATCTCTGCACTCTCGCCGTTACTCTCTTCTCCCTCCTCCTCTCTACCTCTTTAGTTATCTTTTCTCCCTCGTGTTTCGTCTGTACCCTCTCTTGTCTCCTCTCTCCTCTCTTGTCTCCTCTCTTCTCTCTTATTTCTCCCCTCTTCTCTCCTCTCTCATATCTCATCTCTACTCACTTATCTATTGTCTCTCCTATACCCTCTCTCTTCTCTTTTTTCTCTCCTCTCTGCTCTTGTTTATCATATCTCGTATACCCTCTCCTTTCTCATCTCCCATCTTTCTTGCTTCCTTTCTACCATCTCGATTCTATCTTCTCCCCTTTGTCTCTTCTCTTCTCTAATCTCTAATCTCTTCTCTCTCTTATTTTCTCAATCATATCTTTTCTCATTGCATCTTTCATCTGTCCTCTCTGCACTCTTACCTTTACCCTCTTTCTTTCTCCTCACTACTTTCTTCTCTTAACTCTCTCATCTCTGATCTTTCATCTCTCTCCTCTCTTTTATTTCAGCTGTATGCTCTTATCCCTCCTTTCTTCTCTCATCTCTCCTGTCTCCTCTCTGCTATCTCATAACTCCTCTCTCATCTCCTCTTTCCTCTTCTCTTCTCTCTCCCTCTTCATTCCTACCTTACTCTCCTCTTCTCTCCCATCTGTCATCTCTAATCTGTCCTCTCCCATATCTACTCTCTTTTCTATCATCTCTCCTCTTTGTTCACTCTTCTCTATACTTTCTCTTCTCTGACTCATTTAATATGCCAAATCCATCAAAATCCTCTCTGTAAAAATGAACTCTATCAAAATCTCTTCATGAGACTGAACTTCATCAAAATCCCTTTTGATAAACTACAAATATATCTTTTCCTTGGAGGACTCTCACTTCTTTGGCCATCAGTCTCAGTCTCCGAATCTGAGTTCAAATGAATGGCTGTGTTGTGGTTGGATCCGCGCTTCAGTACCAGCATCAATTGATGGTCAACATTCTATAGCAATATATTCAGTATGAGCAGTGCGCCGTCGTACAAATTCTGTCTCAAGACTTCTAGTTTCTTCTTTATTTCAAAAACAGCTTCTCTTTCAGCTGACATTACTCGAGGAGAGTAATGTTGTTGCATCTGCACTATGAATTTCAATTTTTTGCATTCTGCATAGATAGATCTCTATTAAAAGCAACAACCTCTGGATTTTGCACTGCCATTAACAGTCCCTCTCTGTGTGAGCTTGCTGAACATTGGGATAGTGGTGCTTCTAGTTCCCTTGAATGTGCTGCAGCTGCACCATCACCTGATCCCCTAGGCTGCACTTAAGATTGCTGGTAATTTTCTTCTAATATCCAATGTGCACCACAACAATCATTAACTTTTCTAGGAGTTACATGACCAAGTTTCCATCGTGTAAAGGGCTTTCACTCTTCAGCTGCAGAAAGGGGACACTAGTTGATGGAATAGTCTTTATGGCCATTTTCATCCCTTTCATATGCAAGATTCAATATATAGTCAGGTGCAGGTCTATCTTTAAGTAAAGTATATAATGACTCAAAGAATGTACACCTATATATATATGAGTGCATGAGTGTATATATACAAGTTAGTTTGCCAGACATACAGTATAGTATGTAGGGAGCATAGCCTACAGGGTACAGGCTAAAATGCAGTTTAGTACTGCAAAAGTGAATAAGTGAATGATAAATCAATCGGGAAAGAGAGTGAAGGTAGGAAAAGAGAAGAGAAATGAGGTACTTTCATTTTTCAATAAGCACGAGCACGCAATGCGTGCTACCCCCCCCCCCCCCGGTCTTTCAGTGTGGTGGCGCATAGATAAGTCGCAAATCTGGACAAAACTAAGTTGCACTGGATGGGTGAAATTTTGAGGTTGGGCATATATGGTTGGTAACAGGTCTTTTGATTAAAAATTTTTAGAATTAGTGATTATTTAAATATATTTTGTTTTAACTTATATTTATTACATTATTATTTTGTTTGTTACAAAACTTGGCATTGATTTTGTTGTGTTTTACTTTTTGATCTTTGACATTTTTTTGCTTTTTTTGTTTAACTCTATATAGACCTACGAACTACAATACACTAAAAGACCTAATCCCAATTCTTGATCCCAATCTTGATCCCGAGAAAAAAATTATTCTCAATCCCGATCCCACCCAAAGATTTCAATCCCGTCCGACCTCTGTTATTCAGCTTTAAAATTCTATAAGTAGAATTTTTTGTCTTAAAGAAAAAACATTAGGCCTAGGCCTAGCATGAATATAGGCCCTGCCCTGTGCCTGGGGGGGGGGGCTTACAACGTTACAACGTAAAGACAAATTCAGTGGCACAAATCCATTTTGGAATTAGAAGCTAATATATAAAATATAAAAGGAAATATAAAAGACAATCTAAAAATCATATGTCTAAGATATCATTGCAAAGCTAAAAAGACATGTGTAATATGTTAAGAAGTGATAAAAGTTTAAAAAAAATTTAAATAAAAAAAAAAATTTAAAAAAAGCAAATGATTAAAGCATAAAAAGATGCAGCAATAAATCAAATTTTTAGTTGATCAACAATCTTTCAACCAAGATTAACCATATGCTAGGACTGGTCTAAATTTGGTCTGAGAATCAACAAAATTAAAAGAATTTATTGAATTGTACAAAAATATAGATTGGGCCCTACTATACTTATGCTATGCCTAGCCTAGATCTATTGTCTAAAATAAGATAAAAAATAAACAAGTCAAAGGCCTTTTTGCTTAAGTCCAATATACTAAAAATGAAAATCTTGCTTGCTTGTAATCGTTTAATCTAAAAATATATAGGTAGACAATTTGTTAGCAGACAAAATAGGCCTAGGCAGTATAGGCCCTGCCCTGCCCTGTGCCTGGGGGGGGGGCTTACAACGTTACAAGTGACATAGGGGACCTAACATAATCTATTCATGACATACTTTTGTTTATTTTGCAGAAAAACTAACCAACTAGCTACAGATAGACAACTAACTAACTTCATTTCATTTTCGCGAGCATATCAAATTGGACCTTCAGGACTTTAGACGACTTTTAAGTTTTGAACTGGAGTGGTTTTGTAATGAAATTATATCTCGATTTTGAATCTTGTACTTTAATTAGAATTTCTTAGTTTTATATTTTATTTATATTATTTTTATTGCAGTAGTAATATTGTAGTAGTATATTTGTACGTTATCTACTTATTTTGTTATGATTTAATTTATAAGAAATATATTCAAATTGGAAAGAGCGTCGCGCTGGGACGGTTCGACGGTCAACTCGGGCTACTGGGTCGTGAGTCACAACGTAGCTTAGCGTCTTAACACCTAATAACAGCATTCATTAGCATTAGATTTTAGCATTAGAGCCTTAGGATTATCCAATTCAGTATTCTACATGTACTTCATTAGATCATTGACGTTAATAAAAACGCCCAACTAAGTAGTCACAGTTGCAGTCAATCGTTCGGGTGCTCGCTCAAGTATTAACATATTGAACGTGAACTACTTCACTTATTATTATTCACTTGGACTTCAAATCTGATTGCCATACTTGTTATCGACTTTATTATTTTTGGAGAAAATAATTGGCGACCACACCTAGTTTCTATATCCTACTACACAGTACACATTCGAGCCCAACAGTTTGAAAATTCAAACGAGACCCAAACCATACCTCTTTCTTTACAGTTTAGACTTTTGAATTGCCGCCTGCGTTGAGTTTGCACGTTTCAATCCGGAAATCTCGAGCAGTAGAACTCATTTATTGCGCCGGGTTACTCCGTCTACTGGGTCCTCAATTCCGGGGGAGGGTAGTTCAAGTCGTAATCTAGCGGTCATAAATTTAGCGTGGTCGTTCAGGTCCTCGGACACCGATTTTGATGTACTTCGATTTTCTCGCATGCTTGCATGCATGCTCTCGCATAAGTAGCGTATAGTGCTGCCACCACCGTAATTAACGTATTACGGACCGTTATTCTCAGCTTTCTTCAAGTTGAGACTGGGTGGTTTTACGCCCCGGCCCCGTGGGTAAAGTATTCAAAGATAATGCTTATTGATCAAAGAATAAATAGCTTATTGTGCGGTTTATTAATAATGGCGTGAATTAATAAATACCATTCAGTGGAACCGACACGATAGAGGGCGACTTAATTGGCCGCGGTGCGAATGTCTGCATGTAGCTTTAGTAAGTAAATTAAAAAAAGTTAGCAGAAAACGGTTTAAAGGAGGTAATAATGCAAGAAAATAACACAAAACAAACCAACAAGCTATAGGGAGCTTTCGGAAGAGAGAGGGTGGCAGCTATAGCGACATTGGTCATTTTTATACGGCATTGCTATATGGTTCCGCGCGTGTGGAATTCATTGAGGCAACACATGCATGAAAAAATGGGAGATTAAGCACTGCGCTGCATGGTCCCGCGCGTGGAACTATAAAATAAGCACAGAAATAATACAAAAATCAAAAGGAGGGCAACGGAGGGTCCACAAAAAAGGAAATAAAAGGGGGCGGCCCGAAGCGGGCCAAACTGGGGTCGTGTACTACGTCATACCAAACCCTTCGGTATTTTTCGGTGTCCCATCACGGTGCACAAAATTAGTTATACACAAATTTTCACGAAAAAATACGAGTGGTAATTAGCCGACTAACTCACATTTTTAATTCATTCATCCATTTTGAATTTAACAATTGTGCAAGCAATAAATTTTTTATTTGTTTTTCCTTACTTAGTAATTTAGGCTTTCTTTGCTTCGCGATATTCAGTATTTTACATAAAACTCATAATATTAAAATACTGCGCGGTCTGGCGGCGGGCGTCACCGATTGCCATACCCCTCCTCCACGTGCTTTAATTTCAGCAAGGGTACGAGCGTAGCAGCCGTATAAACTCGATCACATATACCTACCTAGAGATAAACCATTTTTAGTATATATAAGCATACAAACCTTAGAGATTTAGTATATTTAGATGGATAAGATTACGGACTAAGGTAATCGGGTGGACTCTGGTCACACCGATTTTAAGGCCCCAGTGTCAGAAAGCGCGCCGCTACACAAGCGAAATCCTGGAGGAGTCTGTAAGGTTACCCCAGTCTCGCACAGAAGACAGTGAATGTATCATGATCGTTAATCAATGGATTCGGACCTTGCCGCGTATATAAGCGTGAGCAGCAGGACTTTAGCCCGGATCACGGATGGCCTAGTGCCAGTTAAAGCCTCCACCGGCGCAGCAGGATGGTTTCAGGAGCCTCGACGCTCTCATCAGCTCGAATTAGGCTGAGCGGTCGGGAGCAACCCTGTACGCTGACTGAGCAAAATGCTTTTGGATTTACATTTATACTACTTTACCAGAATCAGCAAGTAGTATCATCGAGGTTTTAGTGCATTTTCAGACTCAAACAATTCCAAGATAAACAGTATATCGATGTGAGAAATTGCGATGTAGATCAATATCTGCATAGCTTGGGCTATTTTTTCTACATTCAAGTATAACTTTCCATGGACTTGCTCAAATGCCAATCAACTTTAATATAGAAATACTTTTTCGTATAGAAGACCTTATAAAAAATGGATACTTGAGATTGTTGACTATCAAAAAGAGTTAGATCTTCCAAAGGGAATGCCAAATGCCTGCGAGGAAAAAATTCCTGTAGACATGTGCACAACTGTATCTCTTAATGATACGTTGACCCTATGTGTATTTGCACGAAGAAGATCTCATCAACAAAGTGTCGTGACTCTCTGTACGCGTCTTGGATTGAAAAGCGAAGTTAAAGGGAATCGCTATTGCCTTAGCCCGGACCGGATGCCAAGATTTATAGAATGTCGCCAGTTTAACTGGAAGATATATTGCTTCAGGAAATCGTGACAGTTCTCTGGTTTTACAAGTCGCCCAAGTTCCGTTTTGAAGGTATTATTGCCAATTGCATGCGCTGTGCCAAGCCCCAGGGTCTATAGTGAGAGTAGAGGGTTGCTGACAAGATTGATCTTCAATTGTACTGTTTTGTGTATTTTCACTTTGTGAACCTTATATAAACTTCAATGAGCAACCCGTTGCAATCAATAAATATTCGAAGGAGAGCTGTGGCGGGCACCGTAGCGCGGCGGGGAGTACCGGGCACCCGGATAGAGCGGCGAGGCGAGGCCGACCATTCCGCTTACCCACTAGAGACCACGGCCAGCTGGTGCTGCTGTGTCACGCATGGAGATCCGGTGGTGTCCACAGCGCGGTCCCCCTCCAGGAGAGTCCAGGAGGTGAATGGTCGCTCGCCCGGTGGCCCTCAGGCAGCGGACGAGCTGCAGCAGAGATTCTCGGGCCTGAAAACGTCGGAGAGGTCCGGGTTTCGGCCGGGGTACTGTACGTAGGTGAGCCTGTCCTGAGTAAAAGCGGGGCATTCACAGATCTTCGATTACAGAAGACTCCAGAGCACTTACATGTACAAGCAGGCACGCACTCATTCACCAGCTCACACAGGGTGTACAGCGACCCTGACTTTCCTATCGTGTCATATTAGGTCGCACGACAACCCTCATTGTCACCAAATTTTCACGCGCAAGCCTAAATTAAGCACACAGGTTGTGGCTGTTTTACGTGAGTCATACGTGTTTACTACTAGTACTAGTGAGCGCCGCGACACTGCTACCAACATTACCCCTACACATCACCTGAGCACCCAGCGGTCCCATTGATGTCCCCGTGATTTATTAGAATTAATCTATGCAATTAATACACTTCACGCTTCCCGTGACCCAGAGAGCCCCGCCTGCTCAGTGCAATTTCACGAACGAGTCCGACCTCCCCTGAGATCGACGCTGCAGCTCTGCTGATTTTGTTTGGGTTTCACACGCAACGCATGCGCACGGTTGACTGAAGGCTAAAAAGATAAGCAATTGCACTCAAGCCGATATACGTCGTAGCTTAGCTAGGTGTAAAAAATCGCACTCGAGTCATAAAATCCACTCCACACCGTGTGTGAGCCATGTGTAGCTTGGCTGTGGGTTCACTCGTTCACTGAATATATGCCATTATAATGTTATACAATGTAATTATTAAACACGATCGTTCATTTCGTATTTTATATGAGTGTATAGACTGACTGCCTGCATGGAAAGTTAATTAAAATTAATACATGATTCGCGATATTGATGGCTGAGCTCAGCTGACTGTAAATGCATGCAGACTTGGATGGGTGTGCGTGTACTATTGTATTATCGAAACTGCTTGAACAGATAGCTGCGGGCGGCCTGAGTGGAACTGCATGCATATGGGAGTCGACTGAGATCGAAACACACGAGCCTTTGACCTAGTTAGATCATATTCCTCTTTTCATATTGAATCCCCCAATGCCCCGATCCCGCGCCCGCGGCCTTTAAAACCGCATTTTTGACTTTCCGTACCGATATGAATCGCCATTTCATCTTTGTGGGACTTTTTTTTGCTAGAGCACCACACATGCCATTATATAACCACGTAATTATTTTGCTTTAAAAATATCCTGTAGTATGGTTTATTTCCACTGAGAATATTTATGTGGACAGTCGCAGAGTAATGAGAATTTCCGGTTGGAATCGTGGCACAATAAGACTCTAGGTAAATATTTATGATTATCATATTTATGGTAGGAATACGAGTAAGTCGTGACGCAATAGGAATGTCAGCTTAGCAAATCATGCGGCAATTGGTATGTCAGGAATGAGTCATGAGGCAATAGGAATGTCAGGAATAAGTCGTGACGCAATAGGAATGTCAGCTTAGCAAATCATGAGGCAATTGGTATGTCAGGAATGAGTCATGAGACGATTGTAATGTCAGGAACAAGTCATGACGCCATAGGAATGTCAATAACAAGTCATAACGCATTTAAAATGCCGATACGAGCTAAAAGAAATAAAGAAATGAATATAATGTCAGTGAGAAGTCATGACACAATAGATAATAATGTCAGGAAGAAGTCACAGCTCGAAAAAATGTCAGAGTAATGAAATGACGTGAACAAAATGATCGCGTACCGAAAAGATATCAAGGAGACGATACCAGCATGCGATTATTTCGTGGGAGAGTCAATATACTTGAAAGTGCTTAGAATAACAATTGATTAAATGCAACCTGACGTCATCTGAGGGCATTCCTAACAAGAAGTCGATTATAGGATCCCCATTTTTCGGATCCTTGTATGGCTCGGATCAGCGCCTCTCTCTCTCTCTCTCTCTCTCTCTCTCTCTCTCTCTCTCTCTCTCTCTCTCTCTCTCTCTCGTCAAAGCCTTGGCTAGATGTAGCGGAAAAAACACGAGCCATCCGCGCAACACAGCTCGAATGCTTTTAGGAGGGAGCTGGGGACACAATAATCTTCTTCTGTTTCCCGGGTCATTTTCTCTGAAACTACACTCGCGCTATATTTCTGAGAATCCCAGCTTGGCTACTTTTGTCAGAGACAGTAGCGCTAATGACAGATAATTGCCGCATCCTGCTGTGACAGCCGGAACCATCCTCCCCTCAGAAGCCCCCCCCCCAGCTGAGGCCGGGCTATCACACCTGGGTTGTGCGTTTCTGTCAGATAATACACCGAAAACGGGCTTTCAGGAGAATTTTGAATTTACGTTTCTATGGTAACGAGAATGAGGAAAAATTTCTAATCTGGTAGGCGAATTCGATTTGAGGGAATTATTCTTACCCTCTACTTACTTTAATTATGAAATGTGTAACAATTCATAATCCTTTGACTATTTAGCTACTGGTAGACACTATGAGAAATGAGAATACAGATATGAGAGTACAGATATGAGAATACAGATATGAGAATACAGATATGAGAGTACAGATATGAGAGTACAGATATGAGAATACAGATATGAGAATACAGATATGAGAGTACAGATATGAGAATACAGATATGAGAGTACAAATATGAGAATACAAATATGAGAATACAGATATGAGAATACAGATATGAGAATACAGATATGAGAATACAGATATGAGAGTACAGATATGAGAATACAGATATGAGAATACATATACGAGAATACAGATATGAGAATACAGATATGAGAATACAGATATGAGAGTACAGATATGAGAATACAGATATGAGAATACATATACGAGAATACAGATATGAGAATACAGATATGAGAATACAGATATGAGAATACAGATATGAGAGTACAGATATGAGAGTACAGATATGAGAGTACAGATATGAGAATATTGAGAGCTGAGCAAGCACAGAACTAAACATGCTAACCGGTTGCACAGTTACTAAACCATGCCTTTGAGCTAAGTTCATCAAAGCAACTCATACTAGAAATGTTCAATATTCTACTCTATGGCAATTTGAATTTGTTAAAAAAGATCACATCGCCCTCAAGGCTCAGTTAGGGCCGGCACGCACTTTCTCTCGGGATACTCAAATACTCATCTCTGCACTCGCTCTGGCTCAAGCCCTCCTCACTCAGCCCCCACCGTCTCCAATCCTGAGATGCGGATTTCAGCTTCCTTTCGTTATACAGCTTGAACAGAAACTGCCTGATTAATTATAAATGAGCAATTATTGCAAAAATAACACAGTTTGGCCTCAATCTTCGACCTCCTCGGCCACTGCAGGCCGTGGGGGCGGGCGGGTTCGATTGCTAAAAACCCCCTAAGGCACCTAAGCTCTCAATCATTCTGCTGCTTTCACTTTCCTGGCCTAGGAGCAAGTCTATGCGGGTATTATACTCGACCCTAACTACCAGAGCAGTCCGACCCAAAGTACTTTTATCATTTCATTAATTATATTTTCGTTTTCATATTGTTCCGTGTTGATAAATTAAAAAATTTCAAGCTTATAAATTTTCTAGCTTGTTAAGTTTCCAGCTTGTGAACCTTCAAGCTTGTGAATTTTCAAGCTTGTGAACCTTCAGGCTTGGGAACCTTAAAGCTTGTGAATCTTCAAGCTTGTGAACCTTCAAGCTTGTGAACCTTCAAGCTTGTGAAACTTCAAGCTTGTGAAACTTCAAGCTTGTGAAACTTCAAGCTTGTGAAACTTTAAGCTTGTGAAACTTAAACCTTGTGAAACTTCAAGCTTGTGAAACTTCAAGCTTGTGAAACTTCAAGCCTGTGAAACTTAAAGCTTGTGAAACTTCAAGCCTGTGAAACTTAAAGCTTGTGAAACTTAAACCTTGTGAAACTTAAACCTTGTGAAACTTCAAGCTTGTGAAACTTCAAGCTTGTGAAACTTCAAGCTTGTGAAACTTCAAGCCTGTGAAACTTAAAGCTTGTGAAACTTCAAGCCTGTGAAACTTAAAGCTTGTGAACCTTAAAGCTTGTGAACCTTAAAGCTTGTGAACCTTCAAGCTTGTGAACCTTAAAGCTTGTGAACCTTCAAGCTTGTGAAACTTCAAGCTTGTGAATTTTCAAGCTTGTGAACCTTCAAGCTTGTGAACCTTAAAGCTTGTGAACCTTCAAGCTTGTGAAACTTCAAGCTTGTGAAACTTAAAGCTTGTGAAACTTCAAGCCTGTGAAACTTAAAGCTTGTGAAACTTCAAGCCTGTGAAACTTAAAGCTTGTGAAACTTTAAGCTTGTGAACCTTCAAGCTTGTGAACCTTAAAGCTTGTGAACCTTCAAGCTTGTGAAACTTAAAGCTTGTGAATTTTCAAGCTTGTGAACCTTCAAGCTTGTGAACCTTAAAGCTTGTGAACCTTCAAGCTTGTGAACCTTAAAGCTTGTGAACCTTCAAGCTTGTGAAACTTTAAGCTTGTGAAACTTCAAGCTTGTGAAACTTCAAGCTTGTGAAACTTAAAGCTTGTGAAACTTCAAGCCTGTGAAACTTAAAGCTTGTGAAACTTCAAGCCTGTGAAACTTAAAGCTTGTGAAACTTTAAGCTTGTGAAACTTAAACCTTGTGAAACTTCAAGCTTGGGAAATTTCAAGCTTGTGAAACTTCAAGCTTGTGAAACTTCAAGCTTGTGAAACTTAAAGCTTGTGAAACTTCAAGCCTGTGAAACTTAAAGCTTGTGAAACTTCAAGCTTGTGAAACTTCAAGCTTGTGAAACTTCAAGCCTGTGAAACTTAAACCTTGTGAAACTTCAAGCTTGGGAAATTTCAAGCTTGTGAAACTTCCTATCTTGCGAATGCATTTATTATTAATTATTAGCACAGATAAGTACAGCGCCATTCATACTGTACTTCAATATATACATGAGTTGCACTTTTGTAACACCTATATGGGCGTCCAAAACTAACTGCACAGGTAGCTATAATATATTATATTACTCCGCTCCTTTTGACTTTTAGTGACACAAGCGAGTTGACGGGAGGTTGGAGATGTGCGAACTCCTGCCGCTAGCACCTGTTTGCCCGCCTACGGTGCCTATTTGGGAATCTTCCAAGATCCATAGCAACTGCAGGCCAAAATCTCTCTCTGCTGTCTCTCCGTGTTTATCTTTCAAGCGGAATCCTTCCTTTATCTGCAAGCACCGTAGCCGTGATGGAGATGTATATTTTAAGACTTCAGGTATTGAATAAGGTTTTCAGGTCTCGGAACTTATGGAGCTTAAATTAGTGCGCGATGCTGGTAAGAGAGATACCAGTATTAGTCACTGTGATACCGGTATTAGTCACTGTGATACCGGTATAAGTCACTGTGATACCGGTATAAGTCACTGTGATACCGGTATTAGTCCCTGTGATACCGGTATAAGTCACTGTGATACCGGTATTAGTCACTGTGATACCGGTATTAGTCCCTGTGATACCGGTATAAGTCACTGTGATACCGGTATAAGTCACTGTGATACCGGTATTAGTCACTGTGATACCGAATTAGTCACTATGATACCGGTATTAGTCACTGTGATACCGGTATAAGTCACTGTGATACCGGTATAAGTCACTGTGATACCGGTATTAGTCACTGTGATACCGAATTAGTCACTATGATACCGGTATTAGTCACTGTGATACCGGTATAAGTCACTGTGATACCGGTATAAGTCACTGTGATACCGGTATTAGTCACTGTGATACCGGTATTAGTCACTGTGATACCGGTATTAGTCACTGTGATACCGGTATTAGTCACTGTGATACCGGTATTAGTCACTGTGATACCGGTATTAGTCACTGTGATACCGGCATGGTTCCTAGTACTATCTTGCCAATGCATTCTTGTAGCGATAACCGGCCTCCAAAAGACATTTGCACCATCTTGTAGTTGTGCAATAATGTAAAACTCAAAGCATTTTCAATTCACAAACACGAATATATTTACCGATAATGACACTTATATAATAGTTACGACAGTAATTAAAATTAAAGTGCATTGGCCAGTGAAGATATTGAGTTGCATTTTTTATTAATATTCTCTGATGGGCGCGAGTTCAAATAAACAAAAACTGTTGTTAAATAGCACTAGGGCGCGCAAAAGCGTTCTAATCTTGTTTCGTTGGTCCCAGGTTCGATTCTTGCCCCCGTAAATATTCGAGATAATTTCAATGTTAATCAGCTCAGTTATGTACATGCAATAAATTAGACAAAAATAAAGTGTTACACATAACAGCCATGCCCCACAACACGGACTATAATGGGGAGAATTAATATCGCTGTTCTCAGTGAAGTTGATAATCAAGCAGAGCTTCGTTTTGATTGACATTTTATTAACCTGATTTAACTCGACTCGATTCTTCGGGATTCTGTGGGACTTGTAAATAAAATAAAATAATTACTTTCTAGAATGGCCTAGAAACGATTTAGTCTAGAATGATTATAAAATTCTAATCGTACGGGTTAGGGCGTTTTAACAAAACAAATCACCCAAATCGAGAAACTTGCGGAAAACAAAAAAACTAAGAACAGAATTGAAGATTGACAGATTTTGTTGCTGCAGATGATGACAGCGAGTTTACAAAAATGTTCTAAAAGAACTGCACCTTAAATATTCCAGATTCTAACAGTTCTTTATTAAAACAGTTTCTGTCGGGGTGAAAATATTTAGTGCAGTTTCTTAGAATAATTGAGTCTTCAAAACTTTGACAGACGATGTCAAACTCTAATCCAGTAACAGAACCTATGCTCAATCACCGAATAGCCCAATCACTGATTAGCCCTATCATTGAATAGCCCTATCACTGAATAGCCTAGTCACTGAATAGCCCAGTCACTGAATAGCCCAGTCACTGAATAGCTCAGTCACTGAATAGCCCAGTCACTGAATAGCCCAGTCACTGAATAGCCCAGTCACTGAATAGCCCAGTCACTGAATAGCCCAGTCACTGAATAGCCCAGTCACTGAATAGCCCAGTCACTGAATAGCCCAGTCACTGAATAGCCCAGTCACTGAATAGCCCAGTCACTGAATAGCCCAGTCACTGAATAGCCCAGTCACTGAATAGCCCAGTCACTGAATAGCCCAGTCACTGAATAGCCCAGTCACTGAATAGCCCAGTCACTGAATAGCCCAGTCACTGAATAGCCCAGTCACTGAATAGCCCAGTCACTGAATAGCCCAGTCACTGAATAATGCACTTCTCCTGCGCATCAGAGATCATCTTCTGCGGCACCGCCGTCACACTCTTGACGGTGTCGCGAACTCCTTCGGGCAGGAAGGAGGCAAAGTCTTCCTGATCCTCGAGGTCGCGCTCCGCCGCCAGCTCCTCCGGCGTCTTGCGCTTGCGGCCAAGCCTGCCCGCCACGTCCTCGCCGTCAGGCATCGGGTTGAACTCCTCCTTCTTCTGGATGTTGTACTGCAGTTGGAGTGGGGGTTGGAGTTGGGGTTGGAGTTGGAGTTGGAGTTGGAGTTGGGGTTGGGGTTGGGGTTGGAGTTGGGGTTGGAGTTGGAGTTGGGGTTGGAGTTGGGGTTGGAGTTGGGGTTGGAGTTGGGGTTTGAGTTGGGGTTTGAGTTGGGGTTGGAGTTGGGGTTGGAGTTGGAGTTGGAGTTGGGGTTGGAGTTGGAGTTAGAGCTCAGAATAAACCGGCTCACAGGCTCAACTATCCGAGACATACTTTCAAATCTTTCCCAATCACATTTTCAGGGCGCCTTCACATCCTTTTTTATTAGAGGCAGTGGCTGTGTGCCCTGGCGCACTTTCAGCGACATTGTCGCGCAACCGGTGAGAGGCATTGCTGCAAATTCCGCAGACTCCCCTGAGCAGGCACACAAGCGCGCGGATACGAGCGTACGTACGCAGTCATAAGCACAGGCACAAACTCACACAGGAGTGCACAGCGGCCTTAACTTTATTTTATCGGATTTCATGCGGAGAGTGTACATGCGGAGAGTGTACATGCGGAGAGTGTACATGCGGAGAGTGTACATGCGGAGAGTGTACATGCGGAGAGTGTACATGCGGAGAGTATACATGCGGAGAGTGTACATGCGGAGAGTGTACATGCGGAGAGTGTACATGCGGAGAGTGTACATGCGGAGAGTGTACATGCGGAGAGTGTACATGCGGAGAGTGTACATGCGGAGAGTGTACATGCGGAGAGTGTACATGCGGAGAGTGTACATGCGGAGAGTGTACATGCGGAGAGTGTACATGCCTGACGATTAGAAAGTCAGGGCCCCTGTGCACTTTGAGTGAGCGTGCGTGCTCAGGGATCAGCGGGATGGGCCTGACTGCTTGCCTCCTCGCTGTTTGGGGGCGGACTGTCACCTGTGAGTTGTGGGAAATTCACCAACTAAACTTGAAGAGCCCGCATTTTAGTATCAATTACCTGGTACCGCATCTCCTCCCGCTCAGCCTCACCTTGTCCCGAATCCCCTGCCGCATCTCCTCCCGCTCAGCCTCACCTTGTCCCGAATCCCCTGCCGCATCTCCTCCCGCTCAGCCTCACCTTGTCCCGAATCCCCTGCCGCATCTCCTCCCGCTCAGCCTCACCTTGTCCCGAATCCCCTGCCGCATCTCCTCCCGCTCAGACTCCATTTTCCGGTGCTTTTCGTCCCGCTTTCGTTTCTCCTCGGCGAGAGCCTCGGCGATTTCCGCTTGCCTTTCGGCGAGCTTCTCGGCCTCTTCGGGACTCATCTGCTCCGAGTTGCCCATGGCGCCTGCGGGGACAGCGGGATGGAAGCGGAAGAGGGGATAATTTCCTCCAAGCTTTAAAGCCGAATCTCACTGAAATTTATCCTCAGATCGATTATCAACAGCTGCAAATCGGCCTGTTTCAAGGCTTTGCTGCTTATTTTATCTGTTTGAGCGGAACTGCATGGAGAGATCTGCCGCAGTCTGCCTCTATCTGTCTGTCTGTCTGTCTGTCTGTCTGTCTGTCTGTCTGTCTGTCTGTCTGTCTGTCTGTCTGTCTGTCTGTCTGTCTGTCTGTCTGTCTGTCTGTCTGTCTGCCTGTCTGCCTGTCTGTCTGTCTGTCTGTCTGTCTGTCTGTCTGCCTGTCTGCCTGTCTGTCTGCCTGTCTGTCTGTCTGTCTGTCTGTCTGTCTGTCTGTCTGTCTGTCTGCCTGCCTGCCTGTCTGTCTGTCTGTCTGTCTGTCTGTCTGTCTGTCTGTAATGTCTCTCTCCGCTCTCTTTATCTTTAGAATATTTGTCTTACTGTTCTTTCCGGCATAAATTCCCAGGAAAAAACATACGGAAATTATCACCTCAAGCCCTATCAACCCGCTCTGCTCAGGAATTTAATAAATGAGTTAGATAATGAAACAGCCAAATCCAGCCGGTAACTCAGCCAGTCGCTATTCCCCCCCCCCATCCTGTTTGTGACTTGCGCGCCGGGGTCCGCCTGAGATGGCTGGGCTTTTCTCTCCACTCGGATTTGACACGAGAAACCACGAGGCTTAACAACCAAAAAATGGGATTAACCCGCGCACCGCCACTCCGTTCTCGGCCATTTAGCGCCGAGCAAAATCCCCCTTGGGGGAAACGCGGCCTGACCCCCATTTACTACCTCGGTTTTCTCCTTTGCCTCTCGCTCTTCGCTCGTTTCCTGATTCACTCCTTTTACTTCCGCTATTCGCATTAGAGAGACATGTCGCCACCCGCCTGGTGTCACCAACACTGTCTGCCTCTCACTTTCTGCCTCTCACTGTCTGCCTCTCACTGTCTGCCTCTCACTGTCTGCCTCTCACTTTCTGCCTCTCACTGTCTGCCTCTCACTTTCTGCCTCTCACTGTCTGCCTCTCACTGTCTGCCTCTCACTGTCTGCCTCTCACTGTCTGCCTCTCACTTTCTGCCTCTCACTGTCTGCCTCTCACTGTCTGCCTCTCACTGTCTGCCTCTCACTGTCTGCCTCTCACTGTCTGCCTCTCACTGTCTGCCTCTCACTGTCTGCCTCTCACTGTCTGCCTCTCACTTTCTGCCTCTCACTGTCTGCCTCTCACTGTCTGCCTCTCACTTTCTGCCTCTCACTGTCTGCCTCTCACTTTCTGCCTCTCACTGTCTGCCTCTCACTGTCTGCCTCTCACTGTCTGCCTCTCACTGTCTGCCTCTCACTGTCTGCCTCTCACTGTCTGCCTCTCACTGTCTGCCTCTCACTGTCTGCCTCTCACTATCTGCCTCTCACTGTCTGCCTCTCACTGTCTGCCTCTCACTGTCTGCCTCTCACTGTCTGCCTCTCACTGTCTCACTCTCTCACTGACTCATTCTCTCACTCTCTCACTGTCTTATTGTCTTACTCTCTCACTCTCTCAATCTCTCACTCGCTCACAGTCTCACTGTCTCACTTTTTCACTCTCTCACTGTCTCTCTATCTCATTCTCTTATTATCTCACTCTCTCCCTCATTCTTCCGTTCACTCTAAATTCCCTGTGCTCAAGCGGCGCACATTAAAGTCATGAGTAGCCTCCTGTATTTTATCGCGAACTCAGCGCCGCGTGAGCATAAATCAACAAGATTTGCTTACTCATATCTCTAAATTTTTCTTCGTTCAAATTTTCAAATTTTCTTAATCTTCACAAATATAAATCCTGTTGTTCGTAAAATATAACAAAATTTGCATGCTTACCTTTAACACTGTCCATCTGCTTGCCAACTAGTTGCTTAGCAATGAAGCTGGCCATGAATTGGAGAATCGCTCAAGCGCTTCGGGGATCGAGAAACAGAATGAGGCACCTCAGGCCGCTTGCAAATCTCTGTTGGCTTTTTAAATAACGGGGATGAAAATAAGGGGGAGGATGAGGGAGAGCCAATCGCATCGATGCAGACCCCCATGCCCCCCCAATGACAAGGATAGAGTTTTATGGCTTCTGGAATGGTCAGCCAAAAAGAGATTAGGATAGTACTATATGGAGTGAATGGGGACAGTTAAATGCATCTCGGGCACGAGTCTGCAACGTTCTGGATGAAGGGGTCAGGGGTGGAGGTTTATAGCATCTGACTTGGCTGAGATAACAGACCGGTTCGGTCCCTCTGGTGTTCACGCTGCAACCCATTGCTGCAGTACCCTCTCCTATCTCCCTCTCCCATCTCCCTCTCCCATCTCCCTCTCCCATCTCCCTCTCCCATCTCCCTCTCCCATCTCCCTCTCCCATCTCCCTCTCCCATCTCCCTCTCCCATCTCCCTCTCCCATCTCCCTCTCCCATCTCCCTCTCCCATCTCCCTCTCCCATCTCCCTCTCCCATCTCCTCTCCCATCTCCCTCTCCCATCTCCCTCTCCCATCTCCCTCTCCCATCTCCCTCTCCCATCTCCCTCTCCCATCTCCCTCTCCCATCTCCCTCTCCCATCTCCCTCTCCCATCTCCCTCTCCCATCTCCTCTCCCATCTCCCTCTCCCATCTCCCTCTCCCATCTCCCTCTCCCATCTCCCTCTCCCATCTCCCTCTCCCATCTCCCTCTCCCATCTCCTCTCCCATCTCCCTCTCCCATCTCCCTCTCCCATCTCCCTCTCCCATCTCCCTCTCCCATCTCCCTCTCCCATCTCCCTCTCCCATCTCCCTCTCCCATCTCCCTCTCCCATCTCCCTCTCCCATCTCCTCTCCCATCTCCCTCTCCCATCTCCCTCTCCCATCTCCCTCTCCCATCTCCCTCTCCCATCTCCCTCTCCCATCTCCCTCTCCCCATCTCCCTCTCCCATCTCCCTCTCCCATCTCCCTCTCCCATCTCCCTCTCCCATCTCCCTCTCCCCATCTCCCTCTCCCATCTCTCCCTCTACACCTGTTAGGTCAATCTGCTCCTCCAACATGTTTGTCACAATTTTATCACAAACCCGAGCTTTTTTGCTTCCATTAAAAGCAGAAAGAAGCCCCAAAGAAATGACTGCAGCAAAATTTGTCCCGGGGCTGCCCTGATCTCCGAATGCCAGCTGCAGCCATGAAGTCAGCCCGGCAGCTGAGCCTGAGGCGATGCTGAGGGAATGCATCATCTCTGAGCTGCCCCCGTGGCCGGATCCCTCGAAGCAGCGGCTCGGAGCCTGGATATGATGGAGAAGGCGGTTTGGGGTTGACAGCTTCATTGGGAAGTGGAAGCCCGCTTGGGGATCTGTATCTGGGAGGGGGAGCAGGCCCTGACGACAGACTTGGGAAATGGGGAGATCAGCCGGCATGCGGCCTGACTGGCCGACTCGAAATTCATGCGATATCGATTCCCAGGATTCCCATCCATCCATCTATCCATCTATCTATCTATCTATCTATCTATCTATCTATCTATCTATCTATCTATCTATCTATCTATCTATCTATCTATCTATCTATCTATCTATCTATCTATCTATCTATCTATCTATCTATCTATCTATCTATCTATCTATCTATCTATCTATCTATCTATCTATCTATCTATCTATCTATCTATCTATCTATCTATCTATCTATCTATCTATCTATCATCCATCTATCTATCTATCTAAGCACTTCGGTGAAAGCTAAATTATCGGGCAGAACAGCAAGTTCCAATTAAGAGATTAGCTCTTAAATCAGTCCTTCCGGCTGGTGTGGGTTCTTCCCCACTCGAGCTCAGGAAGGGTTAGAATGATTTTCTCGTGACAAAGGTTGGAGTCAGCGCACCTTTTACAGGAGCGGATCGCAAGGGTGCTTGAAAATCCCGCGGCAAAAAGAAGCGGTCAGGATAATTCGGGGGGCAATGGGCTGCTCATCCCGGCTGACACGCAAAGTGGACCGCCGCAGATTTGAGCTGGAAGTAGCTGGCTCACCTGCCTGTCTGCTCAGATGTGCGCCTGATTCTGGCAGACATTCACATCTGCATCCCAGCTGAACTGGCTGGCGCGTTTGCCGTTCTGGGACCAGTTTTATTCTAATTGGACCCGTCACTGCATCGACGCCTGCCACCGCTTCCAGGCCTGTCTGTCCCTTTAACACTGTCTGCCCCTGTCACTTCCTGTCTCTCCCTGTCTCTCTCTGTCTCTCCCTGTCTCTCCCTGTCTCTCCCTGTCTCTCTCTGTCTCTCTCTGTCTCTCCCTGTCTCTCCCTGTCTCTCCCTGTCTCTCCCTGTCTCTCTCTGTCTCTCTCTGTCTCTCCCTGTCTCTCCCTGCCTCTCTCTGTCTCTCCCTGTCTCTCCCTGTCTCTCCCTGCCTCTCTCTGTCTCTCCCTGTCTCTCCCTGTCTCTCTCTGTCTCTCTCTGTCTCTCCCTGTCTCTCCCTGCCTCTCTCTGTCTCTCCCTGTCTCTCCCTGTCTCTCTCTGTCTCTCTCTGTCTCTCCCTGTCTCTCCCTGCCTCTCTCTGTCTCTCCCTGTCTCTCCCTGTCTCTCCCTGTCTCTCTCTCTGTCTCTCTCTGTCTCTCCCTGTCTCTCCCTGTCTCTCCCTGTCTCTCCTTGTCTCTCCCTGTCTCTCCTGTCTCTCCCTGTCTCTCCCTGTCTCTCTCTCTGTCTCTCTCTGTCTCTCCCTGTCTCTCCCTGTCTCTCCCTGTCTCTCCCTGCCTCTCTCTGTCTCTCCCTGCCTCTCTCTGTCTCTCCCTATCTCTCCCTGTCTCTCCCTGTCTCTCCCTGTCTCTCCCTGTCTCTCCCTGTCTCTCCCTGTCTCTCTCCCTGTCTCTCCCTGTCTCTCCCTGTCTCTCCCTGCCTCTCTCTGTCTCTCCCTGTCTCTCCCTGTCTCTCCCTATCTCTCCCTGTCTCTCCCTGTCTATCCCTGTCTCTCCCTGTCTCTCCCTGTCTCTCTCCCTGTCTCTCCCTGTCTCTCCCTGTCTCTCCCTGTCTCTCCCTGTCTCTCCCTGTCTCTCTCCCTGTCTCTCCCTGTCTCTCCCTGTCTCTCCCTGTCTCTCCCTGTCTCTCCCTGTCTCTCTCTCTGTCTCTCCCTGTCTCTCCCTGCCCCTCCCTGCCTCTCTTTGTCTCTCTCCTCTAGCCTAACATTGTCTCTTTCTCTCCCATAATCTTGCCCTCCCTGATCAATTTCCCTTTTGCATCTCCCCGTCTCGGTCCATACTCTCACCAATTCAATATCCGTCTCATCTGTCTAATCTCTCCGCTCCGTCTCTCGTTGCTATCGCCAGCGCACTCTATTGTAGTATATAGCTTCTCATAAATCTTGCTAAAGCAACGAAATCCAATGATTTTGTCAGCTGATTGTTGTTGGCTCCAAGCTGTCAGCCAGTGTTCTTCAGCAGCTTCTCTGTTGAAATTTATTTTTTCATTTCCTCGAAAAGAATTTCTCGTTGTCCTTGCGTGCGTGACGTGACGACTGCACCCAGTCACCCGTTCGAGCCGGGCCTCAGCTGGTTCTCATGGGCGGCTGTGAATTTCCCGAGAGGCTTTCGTCGACTTCCTAGGCGACTGCTGACTCTTCTTCTAATATCTGAAAATTTAGTTTAGAATTTACCAGGCAAATATTGATCTTCAGGGGCATTGAACATCGGGATAAAGGGCACATTGTGGGTATTAGGCGGACATGGACATTGGGCATTAGACAGGCGGGGGCATTGGGCATTAGACATAAGGCGGGGGGCATTGGGCATTAGACAGGCGGGGGCATTGGGCATTAGACAGGCGGGGACATTGGGCATTAGACAGGCGGGGGCATTGGGCATTAGACAGGCGGGGGCATTGGGCATTAGACAGGCGGGGGCATTGAGCATTAGATATAAGGCGGGGACATTGAGCATTAGACAGGCGGGGGCATTGGGCATTAGACAGGCGGGGACATTGGGCATTAGACAGGCGGGGGCATTGGGCATTAGACATAAGGCGGGAACATTGGACATAGTAATCATAGTGTAAAAAACATTCTAGAGTCACTACTTCGAAAGATTTTAGTTCGAATTTTCGCTATCATCTACTATATGTAGTAGTGCCAGTAGTGAATTGTTGGCTAAATTATTAAAGATGCTAAAATTATTTTAGAAAGCACAGAAACGTACAAAATTTTATAAATATCACGGCAGTACGAGCTACTGGAGGAGAATAAGTTTGCTTTGCAAATTAAATTTGGTTCGAAAATCCGATACCCGAATGTAGCAATCGTGTTCGCTGAATCCAATGAAAGCAATCCTTACTTAATATGGCAATCAGATCCTCAGCTGAATATTAAATTTGCCTTTGCCTTCTCTATTATCGAATTTCACAGCGAATTCTGCAAATCTCTCTTAGTGGAATCGAACATTTTTTTTAATTCGATTCATAAGCTTGGGTACCAGCTGCCTGATTAGTACGCAGGACCTTGTTCCGTTGGATACACAGCTGCCGTTCTGTGTTTATCATTCCTAACGAGCCTTTAGCTTGGCGACTGGGGAGCTTTGCTACCTTGCAGCCTGACCTGCATTCGGCTTCATTGACAGCTGTTTTACAGCAGTGCGAAGCCGATGAACCGGGGTTACTTGATATCCCAACAGGTAAACCGGGGTTACTTGATATCCCAACAGGTAAACCGGGGTTACTTGATATCCCAACAGGTAAACCGGGGTTATTTGATATCCCAACAGGTGAACCGGGGTTATTTGATATCCCAACAGGTAAACCGGGGTTATTTGATATCCCAACAGGTGAACCGGGGTTACTTGATATCCCAACAGGTAAACCGGGGTTACTTGATATCCCAACAGGTAAACCGGGGTTATTTGATATCCCAACAGGTGAACCGGGGTTACTTGATATCCCAACAGGTGAGCCGAGGTTACTTGATATCCCAACAGGTGAACCGGGGTTACTTGATATCCCAACAGGTAAACCGGGGTTATTTGATATCCCAACAGGTAAACCGGGGTTACTTGATATCCCAACAGGTAAACCGGGGTTATTTGATATCCCAAAAGGTGAACCGGGGTTACTTGATATCCCAACAGGTAAACCGGGGTTACTTGATATCCCAACAGGTAAACCGGGGTTATTTGATATCCCAACAGGTAAACCGGGGTTATTTGATATCCCAACAGGTGAACCGGGGTTACTTGATATCCCAACAGGTGAGCCGAGGTTACTTGATATCCCAACAGGTAAACCGGGGTTACTTGATATCCCAACAGGTAAACCGGGGTTATTTGATATCCCAACAGGTGAACCGGGGTTACTTGATATCCCAACAGGTAAACCGGGGTTATTTGATATCCCAACAGGTGAACCGGGGTTACTTGATATCCCAACAGGTGAACCGGGGTTACTTGATATCCCAACAGGTAAACCGGGTTATTTGATATCCCAACAGGTAAACCGGGGTTATTTGATATCCCAACAGGTGAACCGGGGTTACTTGATATCCCAACAGGTGAGCCGAGGTTACTTGATATCCCAACAGGTAAACCGGGGTTACTTGATATCCCAACAGGTAAACCGGGGTTATTTGATATCCCAACAGGTGAACCGGGGTTACTTGATATCCCAACAGGTAAACCGGGGTTATTTGATATCCCAACAGGTGAACCGGGGTTACTTGATATCCCAACAGGTAAACCGGGGTTACTTGATATCCCAACAGGTAAACCGGGGTTATTTGATATCCCAACAGGTGAACCGGGGTTACTTGATATCCTAGCAGGTAAACCTGTGTTATCATCCAATATTCTCACAGGTAAACCGGTGTTATCATCCTATATTCTCACAGGTAAACTAGTGTTATCATCCAATATTCTCACAGATACACCGGTGTTATCATTCAATATCACCACCGTAGACAGAGTATATTTTTAAAAGGATTAAGAGATCTGACATTCTAAAAAAATTAAAATATCATTATCCCTATTGACTGACTCGTCATTTTTTTCGAGTTTTGACTTTAATAGATCCTCTCTGCAGGTTTAATGATTTCATTAAGTCGTCTGGGATCTGCTAATCAAGGTGAAAGCTTTTATCTTGCTGCTCTACCAGTCCGTCACGAACCGCTTCTTGGCTGCTGGATACTGGCGCTCCATCATTAGCTGATCCAGTACGAAGTCCTCCCAGGTCATGGGACCGACGCTCGGCGACTGCCTGCTAGGTTGAGCACAAGTTGAGTATAGGTTGAGCATAGGTTGAGTATAGGTTGAGCACAGGTTGAGCATAGGTTGAGTATAGGTTGAGCACAGGTTGAGCATAGGTTTAGCATAGGTTGAGCACAGGTTGAGCACAGGTTAAGCATAGGTTGAGCATGAGTATGCTGAGTATAGGTTGAGCACAGGTTGAGCACAGGTTGAGCACAGGTTGAGCATAGGTTTAGCATAGGTTGAGCACAGGTTAAGCATAGGTTGAGCATGAGTATGCTGAGTATAGGTTGAGCACAGGTTGAGCACAGGTTGAGCACAGGTTGAGCATAGGTTGAGTGTAGGTTGAGTATAGGTTGAGCACAGGTTGAGCACAGGTTGAGCACAGGTTGAGCATAGGTTGAGTGTAGGTTGAGTATAGGTTGAGCACAGGTTGAGCACAGGTTGAGCATAGGTTAAGTATAGGTTGAGCACAGGTTGAGCATAGGTTTAGCATAGGTTTAGCATAGGTTGAGCACAGTTTAAGCATAGGTTGAGCATGAGTATGCTGAGTATAGGTTGAGCACAGGTTGAGCATAGGTTGAGCACAGGTTGAGTGTAGGTTGAGTATAGATTGAGTACAAGTTGGGCACAGGTTGAGCACAGGTTGGGCATAGGCATGAAATGTAACTAGACAATTCGCAGACCAGCAATACCTGTACCAATGGTGTCCATCTGCCTGTCTCCCAAGGTGAGGTTCCTCATCTGTAAGCCAAACGATCAATACAAAAAGGGTACGTGAAACGAAAGAAATTATGACTGCAGCTGCGGCTTACCATTCGTATTGTAACTTGTCTCAGACAATACTTCTGAAATAGATACAAATAGTTTTATTAAGAAAAACTTAATTAGTGCATTAATTAGCGACTATAATTAGAAAATGCTCACCTAGCAGGCAGCAGGACACGGTCAGGAGAGCAATTAACGTTAGTGACGCAGAATGCATTGTGCGACGCTTAACGGTTGATAGTCTTAATAGTTTTTTTCTATGCTTTACAAAAAAGCTGAGAGCGCCGCCGCTGCAATGATCCCCAGAAATTGGGATTTTTTTAAATTGAATTTTCCTTCATATTGCTCAGGTTTGAGCGCCTGCCATTGGCTGTCGGAATTAGTCATCAGAGACACTGCAGGCAACCGATGCCCGAAGTCTTTCGTGGGCGGTGTAGTAATGGACTCAAGGCCCAGTAGAATTTGCTGAATAAGAAGTTAGCCACAACTTGGGCACAACCCCCAAGGCGCAGAGTGTGTACATGCCGGACGATTTGAAAGTCAGGGCCACTGTACACTCTGATACATTCTCGGCGTTGTCAAGCAGGCCGCTCTCGACCACCTGCTCGACCACGAACAAATTTAGATGCTGTAATCTGGATGCGGTCCCCGGAAAACCTAGAAAAGTAAAAACTACAGAAAAAGCAGTCAGAAACTGTTGCTGCCACTAGCAGTAGTGTGCTTCTGATGCTGTTCCAAGTGCGTTAAAAATCGAACAAAAGTCAACAAGAATCGCAAAATGTTTTCTTTTCTGCCTACAAAGCTGATTAGCATTGTCTAATGATGACAATTCATTAGAGAAATTTGACTGAAAAGACGAATGAGTCTGATTGACAAATCCGATTGAAAGCTGCATCTCATCGCGAACTTTGACCTTACAATTTTAAGCTGACAGGTCTAAACTCACTTGACTTGATTAGAGTTTTTCCAGAGGCTTAAGAAAGCTAGAATGTGAAGTTTTCTTTATAAAAACGGATGGATAGATAGATAGATAGATAGATAGATAGATAGATAGATAGATAGATAGATAGATAGATAGATAGATAGATAGATAGATAGATAGATAGATAGATAGATAGATAGATAGATAGATAGATAGATAGATAGATAGATAGATAGATAGATAGATAGATAGATAGATAGATAGATAGATAGATAGATAGATAGATAGATAGATAGATAGATAGATAGATAGATAGATAGATAGATAGATAGATAGATAGATAGATAGATAGATAGATAGATAGATAGATAGATAGATAGATAGATAGATAGATAGATAGATAGATAGATAGATAGATAGATAGATAGATAGATAGATAGATAGATAGGTAGGTAGATAGATAGATAGATAGATAGATAGATAGATAGATAGATAGATAGATAGATAGATAGATAGATAGATAGATAGATAGATAGATAGATAGATAGATAGATAGATAGATAGATAGATAGATAGATAGATAGATAGATAGATAGATAGATAGATAGATAGATAGATAGATAGATAGATAGATAGATAGATAGATAGATAGATAGATAGATAGATAGATAGATAGATAGATAGATAGATAGATAGATAGATAGATAGATAGATAGATAGATAGATAGATAGATAGATAGATAGATAGATAGATAGATAGATAGATAGATAGATAGATAGATAGATAGATAGATAGATAGATAGGTAGGTAGATAGATAGATAGATCTATCTATCTACCTATAGTTGCAATCAGAGCAACTTTGAATCTTCAGGATGCTTGTTAGGCTTCTGCTGGCTTCATCAAAGTCGTCTTTAAACGTGCAACGGCGAGCGTACGAGCGTAACGGAGGAACTGAGCTTTCAACATAACCTTGAATGTTTGCTTTGGGTGAAATCACTCCGGATGCAAGAGCTGGCGTGAATCGGTGGGTTTGAAGTAGATCGAGCACGAAAGTCTCTTTGTGTTATTGACTTCGTCAATCAGACTGACCCGGCAGTCCAGGAAGTGAAGCTTCTCTCTGCTGTATTGCACCGTGAGTGGGACGGATTCCTAGGCAGACATAAAGATGTTGGCGTAGGATGGCGCAAAGGCCTTTCCCATGCATGTGCCTTTGACTTGAAGATAGCGCGCGTCGTTGAAAAACAAAATCATTTTCGTTGAAGTTAATGTCCAGGTGCACAAGTAGATGGTTACGTGGCCTTGAGGTTTGCGGAACTTTTTGAAAGGCATCTCTAATGACGTCCGTCCCCTTCTCAGTAGGATTATTGGAGTACAGGGATTCAACATCCATTGTAACCAGAAAGGCATTTTCGTCTTAGTCAAAAATCAAATGATTGACAGCAGCTTGGAAAGGGGTCCGTGTCTCGGATGAAGGAGTCTTGTAGGAAGAGATCGATAAATTTGGCACTCACGTAACTTTCCGAGCTGCAGTCCGAGACGAGATAAAAAATTGCGAGTATTGAAAAATGGTTTTGATAATGGCACTGGTCTGGGTGCTCATTGCGAAGTCAAGAGGTTGGTAGAAGGTTCCTGTTGGAGAGCTTCATGATGACTATATTGCTGCCCTTGTCGGCAGGTTTAATGACGATGCTGCTGTTGCCTCGAAGAGTCTTCAGTGCCATTCTCTCCTGCTCCTGAAGGCTTGGCATGTTGTGTGTATGATTCTTGGAATACTGATCTTGTCTAGGATTTCAAAAAAGTCCCCGTGAGAGCGCCGCTTGTCCAAGTTGATGTTGGGGATTGAAGCTCGTCCAGTGTAAGGGGTGTTGACAAAGTTCTTGCCCAATTCTATAATTTCGGTTTCGCAGTCAAAGAGACGATAATTCGATAAATTCAAGACTTGGCTGCGTGGTCGCATTCCTTGCCATAGACAATATTGAAGACTTTCAAGACGGATCGGTCAGATAGTGTGACACGTGACCCTTCCGGTTGAGATTCTGGGCATGTCGGCTCAATTTGTCTACAGTGTTTCGGACGCTGCCTGTTGCCATGACATCCCCGCTGAGTCAGGTGTGTAGATATTTGCCTTCTGAAAAGGCCTTGCGACAATGATTATCGATTTTTGTTAGCTGCTTGTCGAGGACACCTTCGAATTGTCTCTGCAGGTCATGACAGCCGGCAAGGCAGCCGGACCAATCCCAGCCAGCCCAGGCCGTCTCTCTCGCAGCTCCCCACCGGGCTTAAAATAAAAGCTAAGCTGCAGCAGCTGTGTCCAGCGCCCCAGCGGACCTCATCGAACCCTGAAACGCAGCAGCTTCCTCCAAGTCAAGCGTCGAGAAACAATGAACGCCACTCCGGTTCTCAATGGCAGCGCGCCTGTCAGCGTGGGCGCCACATCTCTTGGCGCCACCGTCCTGGTCTCGGCGCTGTACCTGGCCATCATGCTGGTGGGACTGTTCGGCAACAGCCTGGTCATCGTCACCATCCTGATGGACAAGAGGATGCGCGCCTCGGTGACGAATTTGTACATCCTCAACCTGGCCTGCTCCGACCTGCTGTCGTTGCTGCTGGCTCTGGCGGAAATCGGCTTCCGGTTGGCCTCGCAGCACTGGTTCCTCGGGCTGGCCGCCTGCAAGCTGCTGCGCTTCATCATGACCGCTGCGTTTTATACGTCGGTAATCACCTTGACAACCGTGTGCGTTGAGCGGTGAGTGCAAGCCGGATTATACGGGAGCGAATGGCGGGGGTTTTGAGTGTCAGGTGTGTCAGGTATGTTTTAATGTGTGTGTCAGGTATGCTTTAATGTGTGTGTCAGGTGTGCTTTAATATGTGTGTCAGGTGTGCTTTAATATGTGTGTCAGGTGTGCTTTAATATGTGTGTCAGGTGTGCTTTAATGTGTGTGTCAGGTGTGCTTTAATGTGTGTGTCAGGTGTGCTTTAATATGTGTGTCAGGTGTGCTTTAATGTGTGTGTCAGGTGTGCTTTAATGTGTGTGTCAGGTGTGCTTTAATGTGTGTGTCAGGTGTGCTTTAATATGTGTGTCAGGTGTGCTTTAATATGTGTGTCAGGTGTGCTTTAATATGTGTGTCAGGTGTGCTTTAATGTGTGTGTCAGGTGTGCTTTAATGTGTGTGTCAGGTGTGCTTTAATATGTGTGTCAGGTGTGCTTTAATATGTGTGTCAGGTGTGCTTTAATGTGTGTGTCAGGTGTGCTTTAATATGTGTGTCAGGTGTGCTTTAATATGTGTGTCAGGTGTGCTTTAATGTGTGTGTCAGGTGTGCTTTAATATGTGTGTCAGGTGTGCTTTAATATGTGTGTCAGGTGTGCTTTAATGTGTGTGTCAGGTGTGCTTTAATGTGTGTGTCAGGTGTGCTTTAATGTGTGTGTCAGGTGTGCTTTAATGTGTGTGTCAGGTGTGCTTTAATGTGTGTGTCAGGTGTGCTTTAATGTGTGTGTCAGGTGTGCTTTAATATGTGTGTCAGGTGTGCTTTAATATGTGTGTCAGGTGTGCTTTAATGTGTGTCAGGTGTGCTTTAATGCTTTAATGTGTGTGTCAGGTGTGCTTTAATATGTGTGTCAGGTGTGCTTTAATGTGTGTGTCAGGTGTGCTTTAATGTGTGTCAGGTGTGCTTTAATGTGTGTGTCAGGTGTGCTTTAATATGTGTGTCAGGTGTGCTTTAATATGTGTGTCAAGTGTGCTTTAATGTGTGTGTCAGGTGTGCTTTAATATGTGTGTGTCAGGTGTGCTTTAATATGTGTGTCAGGTGTGCTTTAATATGTGTGTCAGGTGTGCTTTAATGTGTGTGTCAAGTGTGCTTTAATATGTGTGTCAGGTGTGCTTTAATGTGTGTGTCAGGTGTGCTTTAATGTGTGTGTCAGGTGTGCTTTAATGTGTGTGTCAGGTGTGCTTTAATGTGTGTCAGGTGTGCTTTAATATGTGTGTCAGGTGTGCTTTAATGTGTGTCAGGTGTGCTTTAATGTGTGTGTCAGGTGTGCTTTAATATGTGTGTCAGGTGTGCTTTAATATGTGTCGGATATGCTTTAATGTGTGTGTCAGATGTGCCATACTGTGTGTCAGGTATGCCATACTGTGTGTCAGGTATGCCATACTGTGTGTCAGGTATACCATACTGTGTGTCAGGTATGCCATACTGTGTGTCAGGTGTGCCATACTGTGTGTCAGGTGTGCCATACTGTGTGTCAGGTATGCCATACTGTGTGTCAGGTATGCCATACTGTGTGTCAGGTATGCCATACTGTGTGTCAGGTATGCCATACTGTGTGTCAGGTGTGCCATACTGTGTGTCAGGTGTGCCATACTGTGTGTCAGGTATGCCATACTGTGTGTCAGGTGTGCCATACTGTGTGTCAGGTGTGCCATACTGTGTGTCAGGTATGCCATACTGTGTGTCAGGTATGCCGTACTGTGTGTCAGGTATGCTATACTGTGTGTCAGGTATGCCATACTGTGTGTCAGGTGTGCCATACTGTGTGTCAGGTGTGCCATACTGTGTGTCAGGTATGCCATACTGTGTGTCAGGTATGCCATACTGTGTGTCAGGTGTGCCATACTGTGTGTCAGGTATGCCATACTGTGTGTCAGGTGTGCCATACTGTGTGTCAGGTATGCCATACTGTGTCAGGTGTGCCATACTGTGTGTCAGGTATGCCATACTGTGTGTCAGGTGTGCCATACTGTGTGTCAGGTATGCCATACTGTGTGTCAGGTATGCCATACTGTGTGTCAGGTGTGCCATACTGTGTGTCAGGTGTGCCATACTGTGTGTCAGGTATGCCATACTGTGTGTCAGGTGTGCCATACTGTGTGTCAGGTATGCCATACTGTGTGTCAGGTGTGCCATACTGTGCTTACAATTCGAGATGATGTATTACAGACATAACAATGTGCCAAGCTAGTGTCACTATGCATAGCGCTATGCGAAGCAGCTGATGCACACAATCGGGGATCCGACCGCAATCTGCGGCAGTACAAGTCACTGCCCAGCTGTCATGGTCCCGCCATCCTACACTCAGACCAGCAGTTTTGTAAACTTCTGTCTGCCCACTGCTAGAGAGAGTCCGGAGGGCCGACGGGAGCTCGACCAGATGCAAGGGACAGGTCTCTCGTTGCTGGGGACTTTTTTTTACATTTTTTACCTTCACTGGCTGTAGAGTTTGCCCTGAGAGGAGAGGGAATGATGGCGAAGGAGGGAGGGAGGGAACGTAAGGGACGGAAACGGCTAATCCTTCCTCTTTCAGGGTTTCGTCTTCGAGTTTGCATTTATGGTTACTGGGGACAGGGGGAGCTGCGATGAGGCCCAGCTGCCTCTACCCTCCCTGCCGCTGTTGCTTGTGCGCGAGAAAGATCAATAGTAGCAGCATTCTGGGGGGGGGGTTCTGCAGACAATCGCTTTCTAAGCAGAGCTCCACTTGCTGGGAGTTGCCACTGCGCGTTGCTTTCAGCCTTGCCGACACTTTGGTAGGCGGTTCGGGTTGCCCGCTCCGGCACATGCAGCCTTCGCTACTCTGTGAAAATCGGACTGAGAAACTGCTGCGAGAGAGCGCAAGTATGCTCTGGTCTGAATCAAATCAAGAGAAATGCACTGCTCAAGAAAGCCTGAATCCGAATCTGAATCTGAATCTGAATCTGAATCCGAATCTGAATCCGAATCTGAATCTGAATCCGAATCTGAATCTGAATCTGAATCTGAATCTGAATCTGAATCTGAATCCGAATCCGAATCTGAATCCGAATCTGAATCTGAATCTGAATCTGAATCTGAATCTGAATCCGAATCCGAATCTGAATCCGAATCTGAATCCGAATCTGAATCTAAATCCGAATCCGAATCCGAATCTGAATCCGAATCCGAATCCGAATCCGAATCCAAATCCGAATCCGAATCTGAATCCGAATCCGAATCTGAATCCGAATCTGAATCCGAATCTGAATCCGAATCCAAATCAGAATCCAAATCTGAATCTGAATCCGAATCTGAATCTGAATCTAAATCCGAATCTGAATCTGAATCCAAATCCGAATCCGAATCCGAATCTGAATTCGAATCCGAATCTGAATCTGAATCTGAATCTGAATCTGAATCTGAATCTGAATCCGAATCCGAATCTGAATCCGAATCTGAATCCGAATCTGAATCTAAATCCGAATCCGAATCCGAATCTGAATCCGAATCCAAATCCGAATCCGAATCCGAATCCAAATCCGAATCCGAATCTGAATCTGAATCCGAATCCAAATCCGAATCTGAATCCGAATCTGAATCCGAATCCAAATCAGAATCCGAATCTGAATCTGAATCCGAATCTGAATCCGAATCTGAATCCGAATCTGAATCTGAATCTAAATCCGAATCTGAATCCGAATCCAAATCCGAATCCAAATCCGAATCCGAATCCGAATCTGAATTCGAATCCGAATCTGAATCCGAATCTGAATCTGAATCTGAATCTGAATCCGAATCCGAATCCGAATCCAAATCCGAATCCGAATCTGAATCCGAATTAAAGGTTCCATAATGCCGAGCACAATTGTGCAAACCGCCAGCTAGCTGTTAATCTCCCTAATCCCAGTCAGCAAGTCATTAATATTTGTGCACGTAAGCGCAAGCTGCATCAGTTGACGGACAGCTCATCGGGAGCAATCAGCGCAGCTATACGAGTATTCATTCGGGTTAGTGGTACATTTTGGTCCGGTATCGAGTGAGCAAATCCTGACCTGCATGCCAATTAGGCTGGGGCAGCTCTGGCTCTCGTCTCTGTGCCAGCCAGCCTTCTTACTCAAGTTGTTATCCGACGCGATCGATGCGACTTATTTTCGGGAGTTGTTGACTGAGTAGCTTCTCACATTGAGTAGCTGCTGACTGCCCGAGATATGGGAGCTCAGATTTGGAAAAGGATCATGGAAGACATTACCGGTGGCCAAAATCTGTGCCAGAAAGGAGGTGTAAAAATAAGTTTGCGTGAAAGAATCAGTGTCAGAGGTGATAGAATGAGTGTCAGAGGTGATAGAATGAGTGTCAGAGGTGATAGAATGAGTGTCAGAGGTGATAGAATGAGTGTCAGAGGTGATAGAATGAGTGTCAGAGGTGATAGAATGAGTGTCAGAGGTGATAGAATGAGTGTCAGAGGTGATAGAATGAGTGTCAGAGGTGATAGAATGAGTGTCAGAGGTGATAGAATGAGTGTCAGAGGTGATAGAATGAGTGTCAGAGTGATAGAATGAGTGTCAGAGGTGATAGAATGAGTGTCAGAGTGATAGAATGAGTGTCAGAGGTGATAGAATGAGTGTCAGAGTGATAGAATGAGTGTCAGAGGTGATAGAATGAGTGTCAGAGTGATAGAATGAGTGTCAGAGGTGATAGAATGAGTGTCAGAGGTGATAGAATGAGTGTCAGAGGTGATAGAATGAGTGTCAGAGGTGATAGAATGAGTGTCAGAGGTGATAGAATGAGTGTCAGAGGTGCTAAAACCATTGTCAGGAGTCAGTGACAGGGTCCAGAACCGTGCCTGTGATGTACTGTGTCCGGATCGAGCAGCGTCAGGAGCAACAACAGCAAGAGATGAATACTTTAACAAAAGCTTAACCTAAAAACGTCAAAAATGGCATTTTTGCAGCAGTAATTTGAGCTCAGGAGACTGCTAGCAGAGCAAGCCGGACACCCGAGCGGTGACACCCTCAGCCCCATCCCCCATCATGCAGCATCACTGGCAGAAAGAGTCGGTTCTGCTCAACAGAGAGCGCTGTGAATCAATGTTGGCGCAACACACACAAACACCCACACACACACACACACACACGGAAAAGCTCGACCCCCATCATTACCCTCTAAATATGGATTTTGTTAGCAAATTACCGGAGGCGAACCATCGCGCCTTAGGATCGAGAGATCCCAGTGGGCTACTGGGAAGAAGGAGAAACGGGGGGGCGAAAGGAGCTACCGGATACGAATAGGAAGGATTTTACAATGCTCCCATTTTTACTAGAAATTGAGCTGGAAATATGGCTTCTGTCGCCTATTCCGGTCAGGGAGCCGCCATCGCACACGGAGCGGTCAGCTCAGAGGAAATATGCTGCTAATGATTAGCTTTCCAAATTTTCGCGTAGTTCATTTCAGGATCTTGCTATCCCAGTTTTGTATTTTGTACTCTGTATAATTTATATAGCATAATTAGTCTGGAGATTGTGTACCCATGATAATAAGGTTGCATTAGAAAAAACCTAGCTAATAAATGCAAAAACATTCAATTACTGATTTTGTGACAATTTTGTATTGGTGCAAGATTCGTTCATATATTTCCAATATACCAAGCTGGGTCTCTTTGATCTTTGCCGCGCCAGAAGTGGGACTGTCTGAATGGGTGCATTGTGACTGGTCGGGTCTCTTTGATCTTTGCCGCGTCAGAAGTGGGACTGTCTGAATGGGTGCATTGTGACTGGTTAGGTCTCTTTGATCTTTGCCGCGCCAGAAGTGGGACTGTCTGAATGGGTGCATTGTGACTGGTCGGGTCTCTTTGATCTTTGCCGCGTCAGAAGTGGGACTGTCTGAGTGGGTGCATTGTGACTGGTCGGGTCAGTCTGCCTAAAAGTGGAATTGATAGCTACTTGGCGTGAATCAAGCATCAGTCCATTCGACTTCGATTTCCAAATATGGCATAGACAGAGCCTCCATTAATGGCCCAGGGGGATCTGGTGTCTATTGCTGCACTCTCTGCAACCCCAGTCCACTCAGTGACGATCACTTTCCATTCTGGTTTAGCGGCCTTCCGGTCCCGCGCTGCCAGAACTCAAGAAACGGAAGCGCTAGGCAAGCCTGCCTGCCCTTCATCTGCAGTCTTGACCCAGTGCGCGCGGGTGATTTACGGTTGGCAATCTAGATAGGGCCTCTCTCTGATGGGGGTACCGCGGAAGTCCGCAGCTCCTGCTTGATAGACTGATAGATTGTTATGACAGAGATGGAAGAAAGGTGACTGTATATTTACATCGTACTTCTATACCATATAGTACTCTATTGCCCAATATTTAGCGTCAAAAACGTAAAAAACTTTGTGAGTACAAGTGTATAAGTATACACGTAATAAAATTAATTACGCATCAATTGGCGAGAAAGAGAGAGAAACGGATGCAAAGATAGATAATTAAGAAAGTTAGAGGGAGAAATAGAGGAAGAGACAGAGGGAGAGGGAGAGGGAGAAGGAGAGAGAGAGAGAGAGAGAGAGAGAGAGGGGGGGAGACAGAGAGGGAAGATACAGAGAGGGGAGAGACAGAGATGGGAGAGACAGAGGGGGAGATACAGAGAGGGGAGAGACAGAGGGGGAGATACAGAGGGGAGAAACAGAGGGGAGAGACAGAGGGGAGAGACAGAGGGGGAGATACAGAGGGGAGAAACAGAGGGGAGAGACAGAGGGGAGAGACAGAGATGGGAGAGACAGAGATGGGAGAGACAGAGGGGAGAAACAGAGGGAGAGACAGAGGGGAGAGAGACAGGGGGAGAGACAGAGAGGGGAGAGACAGAGATGGGAGAGACAGAGGGGAGAGACAGAGGGAGAGACAGAGATGGGAGAGACAGAGGGGAGAGACAGAGGGAGAGACAGAGATGGGAGAGACAGAGGGGAGAGACAGAGGGGAGACAGAGATGGGAGAGACAGAGGGGAGAGACAGAGATGGGAGAGACAGAGGGGAGAGACAGAGGGAGAGACAGAGGGAGAGACAGAGGGGAGAGACAGAGGGGAGAGACAGAGATGGGAGAGACAGAGGGGAGAGACAGAGGGAGAGACAGAGGGAGAGACAGAGGGGAGAGACAGAGGGGAGAGACAGAGATGGGAGAGACAGAGGGGAGAGACAGAGGGGAGAGACAGAGGGAGAGACAGAGGGAGAGGGAGAGGGAGAGGGAGGGGGACAGAGGAAGAGACAGAGGGGGGAGATGGAGGGAGAGGCAGAGAGAGATAGAGAGGGAGACAGAGAGGAAGAGAGGGAGAGGGGGAGAGAGAGATGGAGAGGGAGCTGAGAGGCGGAGAAGTGATGCATCAATGGAAATTTCCCTCCAATTGAGACGTGTGGCCAAAATTCCCAAAATGAAAAATGCAGTTTTTCTCTGAACTGCATCAGCCAGTTCAAAGAAAATCAAGAAAATCAATGGTTCTCGTATTAGCATTCATTTTCATAGCTAATTACACGTACTACGAGCAGTGGCTAGCGTAAAAGCACTAAGCTAAGCAAGTTCCTGCTCTCCGGAGACGCTAAATAGGCCTTTAGCAATCGTAAATGCCGATTATGGAGAGGAGAAAAGTGGAGGCAGCCGCCCGGACATCCGGGTTGCCCCCAGAACGGCTCCTTTATGTTGATTGATGGCGAGACTTGCTGCAGCTCCGAAGCGCATTGCTCACTTGCTGCTTGTACGGACAGGATGTGCTCAGCGCGGTCAGACATAAGGGTGCAGTGAGCTTTTTCGCAGCAATAATGCTCAGGTGCTTATTTATAAGTGCTCGTAGTAGCTCGTAAAAGCTTTTCCGGCAAGGTCTCTCAGAATCTACTCAAATCAAAAAGGTTTCTCCTTTTTTTAAGCATAGAGATCGCCCAGTATCAGCTCTCACCTGAAGTGCTGAGGCCTTAGTTACTCTCATTATAAGCTGAAGTCTAAGCGATTTAAAAGTTCAAAGGGGCAAAAAGTTAGTTAGTTAGTTCGTTAGTTAGTTAGTCAGTTAGTTAGTTAGTTAGTTAGTTAGTTAGTTAGTTAGTTAGTTAGTTAGTTAGTTATTCAGTTAGTTAGTTAGTTAGTTAGTTAGTCAGTTATTCAGTTAGTTAGTTAGTTAGTTAGTTAGTCAATTTAACTTGGCAGCGAGCGGAATCGAACCCGGGTACAATGGAGCTTTACAGTCGGGAGGGTTACAGCGAACTTAGTTTGCAATAACTGAGTTTTAACTGCTGGGGAATGTTGGACCGAACAAAGGCCAAGGCAGCATGCAGAGGCCAGGCGGGCAGCTGATGCTAATTCACTGATGGATCGCTAAGCTACCTCCCCCTCCCCCCAGTGAAACGTGATTATTGCCCCATTATTGACGGCCGGAGGTCGCCAAGGGACCAAAGGCGAACCCCTGAACCAGGCAGCGCAGCACAAGCGGCGGAATCGAACCCTGAGAGATGTCTTTCCCAGAAAACTCAGGAAGCTGAAATGCGCGAAGGCAAATAATGGCCAGAGCTTAGGGGAAGATTGGTATTCTGGCGGCCAGATGGAGAGCGATTCGGTTTTTGGCGTAGCAACAGCAGCGGCGGCAGTAAGAATTTGACAATTTGACGAGTCTCTGGGACTGTTGGCCAGACTGCCAGCAGCTTCCACAAAAGCCAAATTCTTTGCAAAGGCCTTCCTCTGGCAGTGCTGTGGCATGCTGCAGGCTGCGTATTTAATAACTTTTAGTCCATGGATAAAAAATGCTGTATAGATGAAGTACAGAAGAATGTAATCTACTGTAGCTCGAATGTGAAGCAACGATAAAAAAATTAACTTTCGGCAAAATATCTACAATTTTAATGTTTCGGTATACTGAATGCTTGCAGGCGGAATGGAGTGGGTGCGGATTGGGGTGGGTGCGGAGTGAGGTGGGTGAGGAGTGAGGTGGGTGCGGAGTGAGGTGGGTGCGGAGTGAGCTGGGTGCAGAATGAGGGGGTGCGGAGTGGGGTGGGTACGGAGTGAGGTGGGTGCAGAATGAGGGGGTGCGGAGTGAGGTGGGTGCGGAGTGAGGTGGGTGCGGAGTGAGGTGGGTGCGGAGTGAGGTGGGTGCGGAGTGAGGTAGGTGCAGAATGAGGTGGGTGCGGAGTGAGGTGGGTGCGGAGTGAGGTGGGTGCGGAGTGAGGTGGGTGCGGAGTGAGGTGGGTGCGGAGTGATGTGGGTGCGGAGTGAGGTGGGTGCGGAGTGAGGTGGGTGCGGAGTGATGTGGGTGCGGAGTGAGGTGGGTGCGGAGTGAGGTGGGTGCGGAGTGAGGTGGGTGCGGAGTGATGTGGGTGCGGATTGACGTGGGTGCAGATTGGGGTGTGTACAGACAGTAATTACGATAAAAGGTGCGAAAATGATCGCTTTAAAACGATTTATCCCGCAGCTACGTGGCCATTGTCCACCCGATGCGCGCCCACCTGTGGTTCTCTCGTCGGCGCACCATCCTAACCCTGGCCTGCTGCTGGTTTCTCGGCCTCGGCTTAGCCTCACAGAGTCTCGTATTCCTCACCGTGATGCCCGTGCCGCCGCAGATGCACAGGCGCTGTGTGTCCAGATACGCGGACACCCTGGCCGAGCAGATGCGGATCAGCAACGCCATCGGCATGGCGGAGCTGGCCGTGTTCTACTTTCTTCCCCTGTGCCTGCAGGTGGTGCTCTACAGCCGAATGAGCGCCGCTCTGTTTGGCTCGTTTGGCGCCCACGCTCAGCTTAGAATCAACTGCGCTGGACAGCAGCAGCAGGCGGTTGCCAGGTGAGGGCTGATAGATAAGCAACCTTTTTTATTCCTTGATCGTCAGTGCTGGCTAGACTAGCAATCCATTCTGTTCCATCATCCCTAATTTGCTAGTCTAGCAATCCATTCTGTTCCATCATCCCTAATTGGCTAGTCTAGCAATCCATTCTGTTCCATCATTCCTAATTTGCTAGTCTAGCAATCCATTCTGTTCCATCATCCCTGATTGGATAGACTAGCAATCCATCCTGTTCCATCATCCCTAATTGGCTAGTCTAGCAATCCATTCTGTTCCATCATCCCTAATTGGCTAGTCTAGCAATCCATTCTGTTCCATCATCCCTGATTGGATAGACTAGCAATCCATCCTGTTCCATCATCCCTAATTGGCTAGTCTAGCAATCCATTCTGTTCCATCATCCCTAATTGGCTAGTCTAGCAATCCATTCTGTTCCATCATCCCTGATTGGATAGACTAGCAATCCATCCTGTTCCATCATCCCTAATTGGCTAGTCTAGCAATCCATTCTGTTCCATCATCCCTGATTGGATAGACTAGCAATCCATCCTGTTCCATCATCCCTAATTGGCTAGTCTAGCAATCCATTCTGTTCCATCATTCCTAATTTGCTAGTCTAGCAATCCATTCTGTTCCATCATCCCTGATTGGATAGACTAGCAATCCATCCTGTTCCATCATCCCTAATTGACAAGTCTAGCAATCCATTCTGTTCCATCATCCCTAATTGGCTAGTCTAGCAATCCATTCTGTACCATCATCCCTGATTGGATAGACTAGCAATCCATCCTGTTCCATCATCCCTAATTGGCAAGTCTAGCAATCCATTCTGTTCCATCATCCCTAATTGGCAAGTCTAGCAATCCATTCTGTTCCATCATCCCTAATTGGCTAGACTAGCAATCCATCCTGTTCCCCATCCCCCCCAACAGGAGCCAGGCCGTTCCTAGCTCCGCTGCAATGAGCGGCCCAAGTGCCATCACTGTTCAGCAGCAGCCGCAGCAGCAGCAGAAGCCGAAGCGTCGACAGAAGCGCAGCGACAATCCAGCGATAGCCGGCCGGCAGCAGGTGGTGAAGATGCTGATTGCCTGCGTGATTGTGTACTTTGTGTGCTACCTGTCCAAGCTGCTGGAGGTGGTGTTCCGCATCGCCGGCTACCAGCCGATCCGGCCGGACACGGCCAAGACGGTCGTGATGGCGATGATCTACGCCAATTCGGCCGTTAATCCCCTGCTGTACACGGCGTTTAGTCGCAATTTCCGGCGTCAGTTCCGGTTGACATTTAGCCGCTGCGGCTGCTGCCGGGCGGAGCTTCGAGCTCAGGACCGCGGTGGCGGTGGCGGCGGCGCCAGGCAGATGCTGGGCGGCCGCAGTGGGTTCGGCGGGGGCACCACGCTGCCAGCCGCCTCCAACTGGCACGCCAGTGACGCGGTGGAGTCCGCCGTCGGCCCGGAAGCAGCTGCAGGTGCCCGGGCGGAAGTGCAGATCCCGATGCTGCCGCTGCGGGCCACCGGCCGACTGGATTGATGGCGACTCGGCGCTCTTGAATTTTTTTAACAGCGACTATAAGTAGTTAAGAGCTGAAGAAGTATTGAAGAAAGTACGCTCGTAATTGGCAATTGTGTAGAACTCCTCAATAAACAAGCCGACTGAAAATCTTCATGTACGCTAAGCGTCGATTCATAGCCTCTATATTTAGATTATTTATATTAGTGTCTATACTGCATTATATTTTACTGTACAAGCCTCTGCAAGTGGGACGGGACAGTTAGTTTGAAGAAAAAATTTGGGAAGGGCTAAATTTTCTTAACAAAATATGCACGGCTGAGATAGGAACTTTCTTAGTATTTAACATAAATATTGTGAAACTGGTTTCGTATATTTCCGTATATTTCGCTAATATTTGCGTATCATATTTTCCCTAACATTCCCTGAATGTTTTATGCACAGGCGAGATGGATATCCGTGTATTTGTAATAATATTAAATATTATCTGTTGTGTTATAATGCTCTCTGCTTTTTAGTTTGGCTCTGGATATCTTAAGAGAAATTATACGCATTGATACACTACAGTTTAATTTAACAGTTCTGCGCATGTACCCTGGCCACTCACAAGATCTATGCTTAAAATATAAGTTTATTTAATATCTATCAAATATCGTGCAATACCATTGGGCTTCAAGTGCCAAGCCCCAAGGTACGGAGAGTGTACATGCTAGAATTACAGTCAGACAAACCAATACACCATCATCCCCTCTGCAAGTGTCGCAGTGCAACAACTGCGTACGTCTTGTGCAATAAAATATTCAGATAATGTTCTAACTGCACTACTAAAGGACCACTCACTAGTGTTGGGCTATCGTTAATCCTAAATCCTAATCAGCGTTTATTCGTTACAACGTGAACTTTAAAAAAACCTCTAGCTTTCGATTTGGTCATTGCATGGACGTCACTTTGTGCCCTTGTTGACTCAGTCTAGTGATGAAATTTCATAAGTTTATCGACAATGTGAAAGAGCACCATAAATTTTGTGCCTTCTGGACGAATGTATTCTTGTCAGAAGCTTCTGTGCAACATCAGATGCATAATAATCCTTAATGGTTATGCTTTAAAAAACTTGTATTGTCAAATCAAGGACCACTAGCAGAATATACCACAGAACTTACACGTACAGTGATGTGTTCCTTATTACCAGACTTATCTGTAATCAAAGAACACTCACTTCTAGCTACTAGCTAGGCAACAACCCAGTTATCAGATAAAGGTACTTCTTACCTTGACTTCGATTGGAGATATCTCTTCAGGAGTTCTCTTGTAGATCTCGCTTGGATCTCTCTTTGATCTCGTAGATCAGGCGCCTTGGTTCTCCTGTTGCCCTGGTCTTGGTTTTCTTGTACTTCCGATGAAGTGACTTCCGGCCGGTATCTGCAGTCAGGACCAATCAGAGGCCTCGTATCAAACAATGAGTACCCTGCGCCAAATAGCGGTTTCTCCTTAGCCTTCTAGTAGTGCCTCTATGCACTCTAGGTAATGCCCCGGTAATCTCTAATAGATCCTCTAAGATCTATTAGGGTAAGTCCTTCGGGTGACTACAGCCAATGGAGTCTCAAATGGACTCAGAAGTCTCAGCAGACTCTAACACTCTAACTCTAACAATAGTGAGTCGACTTAACAACAACTGGTGCAAATGAGAAAGGCTTACCGCAACAATTCGACCGAGTCTCGATTGACTTGGTGATCAGGAAGTCCTCCTAAGGCTTCCTCTTCGGAGCTTCTCCTATCTGTTCTGTTGTTGAATTAACGAACGCAGAAACAAGATAGATAATTATCCGGGCGCTCAGTGGCACCAAAAGAAGGCTTGGCCAATAGGAGGGCGGCTAGTATATTTATGCACGCGGGGAAGGAAAGTTCTAGAAAGACCGGGAGAGGAAACTTCTGGAACAATGCGTAAACAAGTCCTGCTGTGGAAGTTTCTAGAAACCCTGTCCCCGAACTATCCCTACGCATTGCATGCCTTTGCAATACACAACACTATCGTCGGGAGTTGGCTCCGGTCCGCTTCGGACCGCTTGTATTTATAGAGAAGCAGACCCCTCGTGAGGTCGTCCATTACCTTTTTCGAAAATGTCAAAAGGTCACGCTTTGGTTGTTGTCAAGCATGACAGGGTAGAAAGTTAAGCAACTAGTCTAGTGTAAGCGCGCATGATTCATTACCGTAGCTGAGCTATTTTTAGATACTTCGATGGGTTCATCTGAGTTCAAGCAAATGATGAATCGCAGGTGGGGTTTGAACTGACAATTGTAGGTCACACGTGATTGGTTGGTTGCTAAAATTAGTAACATGATTCATCTTTTAGGTGCGCATGCATGCATTAGCATGCATTTGTTCTACTACGATTGACTTATTTTACTTATGCGGGAGATATAACACTCTACAACAGAATGCTCAATCAGTACAATGTCTATGACTCCGAAATGCATGCGAGTGCACTGCACTACTTTTTCGATCAAGGCGCCGAAACCGAAAGCAGTGCAGAGGATACTGATAAAGCATCATGTTTAATAGACGTCTCACCATCAATAGATATAGAAAACTGGTAAGCAAGCTAAACTGGTAAAAGCCGGCTCATATCAAGTATGCTAAGTGAGACAAAACTTACTATACTGAACTCAAGCGACACAAAATGAACGCACTATTGCACAGTTGACATTATCTGCAATGTGAATAGGCCCAACAGATTAGTATGAGCAATAGAGAAACTGCTAAATGCCAATCTCAATCACTTACATGTACCGGTCAAAATCTGATGGGAAATTGTGAAACCTTGTTTGTGGTGGACATCTGTATGCGCAAGTTACGGCATCCAAAAGTGGCGCGCTGAGTCCCTGATTTACTGTCAGCCGACAACTTTTTTGATTAACTTAAAGCTCTTCAAGATGAGAAACCGTAGGGGGAGGCAGAGAAGTAAGTCTGTCTGACCCCTGGTTCGATTCAACATTCCTTTAGGGCTTGTGTGCAGGAACATTGGGGACCCAGGGGTTCGTCGTGCGATTCACAGCCTTGAGGGCCAATTGGGATGATGTTGTTTGACAACCTCGGCCACTTTAACAAGCTCGAAAGTGCATTCTGGTCAAAATTTCATAATCCACGAAGTCTATCTAACTGTAGTCTCTTTCGCCAATTAAAAGACTATGGCAATAACCTTGCACACATTTTTGAATTTCTACAGTATATAGAAGCATTGCAGCCACGGACGGTAGCTGACAAGCCGTGTATGTGCATAATATATTGTATTTTTGTTTCAACCGAGACGAACTAGAAATTACGATGGCAAAATTATAGAGATAAAGGATACGGTGCAGCCAGCGGATAGGCATAATAAAAGACCTACTGAATTATTAATTGCATTGACGTTTAACATTTTGGCGAATCTTCTTAATTAATAAAAATAGAAACACGAGCAGTTAGACCAAAGTTTATGATTTACCAGCCAGAAATACTGGCATTGGGGATGCATACACAAAGCAAAGTCATTTCTATGTATAACATAAGTATATTAACCGGCAATAAACAGGCTTGATTGAAGTAAAACTACTAAAGCATGTATTTTCTATTCTTATGTTCAAATAACAGTTCAATTAATGCACATTGGCTGTCCAAATTAAAAATGGAATTATTACTTTCAGCTTCGTTATCGTTTTCTGGCTGAGTCATAAAGCCGGATATCCTTGTAGGTTTATTGATTTACTAGGCGGGGTCATAAACCGTATATCCTTGTAGGTTTATTGATTTAATAAGGGGGGTCATAAACCCGTATATCCTTGTAGGTTTATCTATTTACTAGGCGGGGTCATAAACCCGGATATCCTTGTAGGTTTATAGATTTAATAAGGGGCGGGGTCATAAGCCCGTATATCCTTGTAGGTTTATAGATTTAATAAGGGGCGGGGTCATAAGCCCGTATATCCTTGTAGGTTTATCGATTTAATAAGGGAGGGTCATAAACCCGTACATCCTTGTAGGTTTTATCGATTTTCTTGCTGGGTCATAAACCTACCTGCCCGTGTAGGTTTATTGATTTTCTGGTTGGGACAATTAACACACCTAATTTTTCACCTCAGCTTGTGCAGCACTGCGAGTCTAAGATAAGTGCAATTTCTGGTTTACTAATTAATCACTGACGCTAAATCCTAACATTGAGTTTGAGTAGATCATGAAATGCCTACACTGTCTTCACAATGACAAACGCTTTCATTCGAAAAGTCAACACATTTCAAAGCAAACGCCTACTAAAAATTATGAATGCTAAGCCGAAACACGTGATTCACAATGGCGAAATTGCCGCCAAAATTGCGCAATAAAAATGACTCGCAGAAGGCCAACGCCTGTGGCGAATCGTCCACTTTCAGCTGGCCATTGACAGCGATGAGCACGCCATTCTCCATTGGCTGGTAGTCGGCATTGGTCACCGCAGCGGCGATCCGTTGAAACGACAACGACTTGTACTTTTCAAGGATGCCAGCTTTGCCTTGGACCTGGCTACCCTCGTAGGTTAGCATAGCCTGGTCGTGATAGAAGTTCACCAATTGCTCCTTGTTAGTCTGCAGGGTGCCATAGAATGCCTCGGTGAATTGCTGCCCAATTTGGGCGAAGTTCGGTGGGAATAGACAGGGATTGAGAGCCATGCAATGATTGGGAAACTTACTCTGCAATTACTGTTGCTAAGCTGACTTTGCAGCTGATGAAAACATGTTGAAAATTAAAAAAAAATTGTATCAGCAAAACAAGATTAACACTCATAAAAAATCCATGTAGCTCATAGTCTATGCAGAAATTTAAAAAAGTATTAAGACTTCACCACATTATCAAATCTTGATCTTAGACCTAATTTCAAGCTTTCAAGGAAAAAGACAAAAAAAACAGTTTAAATCTTTATAAGACATAAAACAAAACAAATTTAGGTTGTCAAAATCAAAGATGATGTTATGACATTCCTATAATATAAAAGGCTAGTGTATAATTTCAGCTTGACTGAGAATTTTTTCTAGACCCATGTTGCATAGCAAGTAGACCTGTATTCCATTTGTTATACCTATGCTTATTAGCTAGGCATGCTTATTCCAAACATTAGAATAGAATATCCATTGCAAGAAGCCTCTTTTTTTGCAAGCATACAGTTTTTCTATAAATATTATTCTTTAATAATATAACTTTATTCAATAAATTTTTATGTTCAATATATAGTTTTAGCATTTTTTCCTTTAACTATTAATAAGAATAAGTTTAATACAACCAAAACAGTCAAAACCAATGTAACTATGCTAGAAAAAGTTAGCTTTACTAGGCCTAAAATGCATAAGAAGGCTATAGTATTTTTTTAGTTATACCCAATGTCTAATTTCTTTTTCCTTTTATAGTAAACATGATTGAGCATAAAACAAGAAGTTGTTTCTTTACTAAGGGAAATAAGGCTAACTTAAGACAACAAGAAGTTTGTTAAAACTTTACAAATCTGCATCATACATGTATCAGTGTGGTCTATTAGCCTGTAGAAATTTAGCCACTAATCATATATATTTATTCAATTAATATAAAGATTGGTTAAAAGTTGAAATAGTTTATTGTTAGAGCCTAGCCTATTTTATAATGACATTTTATGTTAGAACTTACTATTTAGGTTTATATTTAAAAAATAAAAACTTGCACAATATGCATCAGATATTATATACTAGAAATTTCAATGGTAAAGGCCAATTTGACTATAGATCTTGACTCAATGCTTTATTAGGGCTATTTAGGCCTACACAATATTTGTTTTAGTGAAAAATATGAAATTGTTGAATTGTCAATATGATAGATTATTAATTTATTAGTAGGTTTTCTAGACTAGATAATTATCTGCCAAAACATATAAAGCCTAGCTCAATTAGGGATTTTGAGCAATGGCTTAGTTTCCCTTCTCCTATTTTAATACCAAATTTTAAACAAACAAACCAAAATAAGTTTACTAAAATGCACCATGAGTCAAAGTTTAAAGATATATATGTCCTAAGTATGCTTTAGTAAACTTGTTTTGGTTCATTTATTTAAAATTTATTGTCAAAATAATTTAATGCAGGAAACTAAAAAATAAGATATTGCCAGATTTTGCATATTTGATATACAAAAAATCTTGGATTTGGCTGTTGCCTGTTATATTGCCATATATAGTGATTTCCCAAAAGATATTTAGATAGACGATTCAAATAAAGGAGTAGGCCTATTCTGTTTAACAAAGATATTCAATGCAGACTGTATTTTAGCCATTTTTGTACACATCTGGGAACTTTCTTTTGATCCAAAAGTTTTCATTTTTTTATGGTTGAATTGAAGAAAAAAATGCCAAATACTACAGTTTAGCAACACAAAAGTTTGCAGTGTTACTACTCTGCTTTAAGTTTAAAAGGAATTTTCTGAACTTTATAAAGATCTTTTTGAACAGAAAATAATTTCTACACCTTTATATGCCTATCTCATCAACAACAATATATTACACATATAATATTGTGCTGACTCTAGGCCTATAGACATTTTTGTGTTTAAAGCATGCTTGCATATTTTCTGCTCAACTCTAAGTCAAAAAATAAATTCCTGCTCTGCTAAAAGTATTTGCTTTTAATTGACATTGCGAGTGCTACTCGTCAATGTTTATATTTGGCAAAAATTGCACTAGAATTGTGTCTGGACTAAAACAAAAAAGGCTCTAATAATACTTCAGATATTTTTTTCACTAGGCTACACGGCATTGATTTCTTTTGTCTCTGAGTCCTAAATATCAGTTACATATATTTACGCATGTCTTAACTTTAAAATGAAGCCTTGGACACCTAAAATTACTGAAAAGTTTTTCCTATATACAAAAGCAAACAATATCTTTGTTAAACAGAATACTTCTTTATTTGAATCATCCGTCTAAATATCTGTCAGGAAATCACTACATTAGGGGCCTATTGCTATAGGTATAGTCCTAGATGGGCTGCTGTGTGTTGCAATATCCAAAACTAGTATGAATACTGCTAGGCCTAGAAGAATGCTAGGTAGGATAGCAGTGTATAATATAATATAATGTAATCCAAACAAAAGCCAAAGTATTTGGCCTTGGCCTTTTGCTTACTTAACAATATAGATTATAGTTAAGTTATAAAGTCTTAAAAGTTAAATTACTTTAAATTGGGCAATATAAATAATAAATGCAGTAGGGCCTATGCATTCGACCTTGACTTGAGGGTCAAATAAAACAATCATTTGAAGTTTAATCAACTAAAATTGCTTTGTGGTAGCCAAGTGTTACAAATGTTATTAATAACGACGCCTAGGCCTATGATAATTAATCTGATTGCTGTGCCGTTGACGATCAAACGACGCTTGCTGGACTACTACTGACTGTGTACGAGTAGTAGTAGTAGTAGTAGTAGTAGTAGTAAGTTGGCTCAGGCAAGAAGCCTGTTTGGCCAATATACGAAACTCAAACGTGCGCAAACTTGAATTAGTACCTAAACGATTTATTTATAATAACGTATCAATATTTTAAAAGCAATTTATGGTGTATATATCCATGTAAAAGCAAACGGCAGACATTTTCTATATTACCTCAATGAAATTACAACAAGAGCAACAAATTTTCTGTGTGAATGTTTGGCTATAAATATTTAACATGTAATCGATATATAATACTTTTCCAAGCTGCATGTATTTCTTTATGCCTTGTTTTACATGCCTGCTACTACATATAGTAGACATGTTATCGTTTTTACAGATTTATGTATGATAAACGCTTTTTGCTAATATTTTTCTTTTCTTTTACATTGTTGTAGACTTGTAGACAGAAGCAACTAAAGAATCGATAAAGGTCTATTATAGACAGTATAGTCTCAATGAAACTTTGCCCATCAGAGATCGGACCAAAAATTTTAAAATATGGTCAGTCAGCCGATAAATGTTTTGCTTATTGTGTTTTCATTTTTGACTTCAATGCTTCAATCTTTTGGACTATGATTTTAATTGTAGCTAATAACTTATAACTATAAACTTTAATTTATACTTTAAATATGCAAATAAAGTTTTATAAAATCTATTTAGTAGGCTAGACCCTAAGCACTTATTTCAAGTTTTATCCAACAAGTAAAAACGAGTTTCTAGGACCACAGAAACTCCAGATTTGAAATACTCTATTTAATAATTTGAACATTAATATCATACCTTGTGAAATTATTCGTAATAGTACCAAGTATTAAGTCAAAGAACTTACAGTTTAGCTTAGAATTGTAACTTAGTACAATTAGAATTAGATGGCTTATATATTTGTGATCTTTAGGTATTGTAGGCCTATAGCCTTCAGTGGCTTGCAATTAATAATTTTAAGCAAGGTAAAGAAAGAAAGTAAAGTTTATTATTTTATCTTATTCTTATACACAGGCAAATAGTACATAAGGGGCATTGGGAGATGCGCATCAGTTAGTGTGAGTGAGCCTAGTAGATCTCCCTGGCTTAGCAAGCTAGCTAGCTAATTGTATAAAGCCACCAACCAACCACCTAACTAGGTAGCTTAGAGATTTAAGTATGGCTGCATTAGTACTCACAGGCCATATGCAGTTTAGCTACCATTAGCTTATAATGATCAAATTGCAAAGCTTATTATTTTGCATTTTTTCTGCACTTGTTAGGCTTCAGACTCTTCAGCAGCAGTAAGTGAATGATATAGCCAGGGAATTCTAGCCCAATGCCCAATGCCTAAGGCAGCAAAGTCAGGCATTGGGAGGCAGGAAACTGATTCCCTAGTTGCTAGCCTTCCATCTGCAGCAGGAGCAGATGCAACTGCTGGCAGCTATCAAGCATTTGCACCTGCACCTCGGCCAGTGGGTTTGGATTCTGAAGATAGCGCCGCAGAAGAAGAGACAGAAGATGCAGCAGCATCAGTTGGACTGCTTAGGGATCAGACAGCCAAGTTTCCTGGCACTGCACACTCAGGTAAGTCTGTTGGCAATGTTGGCTGTGACTCTATGGAGCTGGATCTACGCTCGTAAATTGGCATAACTTAGCTATATAATATGTAGCCCCCTCTCTGCCACAAGTTGCCCTGTTACCCTTTCTGATAATTCCAGTAAACCTTAGCTTCAATGCTTGTATAATTCTTCTGACAACAGACATTCTCAAATTTCTTTCGTTTGGTCTGGTATCACATTTACTCTGTTATTAAAGGCTGTGCAATATCTCTAAACTATATAGTGCCAGCACAAACTCCAACTATTGTAGATTCTGCCCCTAGCAGACCTATTAACCTATCATTAATGCAAAACTTTTTTCGTGTAAGATTCTCTAGGCACCACTTATATTACAGATGCCCTAATCAGACGCTAAATAAAACTCACCTGGAAAATATGTAAATCCTGCTATGCGTATTTGGTTATATGAATCTTGCTGTAAAGTATGCCAGCTGGAGTTGTGAGGATTTTTGGTGAGGACATGGACAATTAAAGTAGGATGCTACACTCGACTTTCTTAGAAACGAACTGTAGGCAGGTAAGGAACGAGTGCAGAGTCCTACTTCAGTTGTTTATCGACCGTGAAGATTGAAAATCAACGAATAAAGCTGACAGCTGGCACTATGTGATTATTGCATACCAGACACTGGAGCCACTGGCGACGGCCAATACGACGACTTTGAAACCATCGACTGGCTGAAGGACATCGGCAGGCACAGGCGGCGCCGGAGGGAGCTGCTGAGGCGAGCGAGGGAGACCTGGCGGGGTCGCCTGACAGTCCTTGTTGACGGCCTCTCCGGATGGCTGTGCGTTGGCCTGATCGCGATTGCTGCCGGTGAGGTGTGATGGCTGCCGGTGAGGGGTGATGGCTGCTGGTGAGGGGTGATGGCTGCCGGTGAGGGGTGATGGCTGCTGGTGAGGAGTGATGGCTGCCGGTGAGGGGTGATGGCTGCCGGTGAGGGGTGATGGCTGCCGGTGAGGGGTGATGGCTGCTGGTGAGGAGTGATGGCTGCCGGTGAGGGGTGATGGCTGCCGGTGAGGGGTGATGGCTGCCGGTGAGGGGTGATGGCTGCCGGTGAGGGGTGATGGCTGCCGGTGAGGGGTGATGGCTGCCGGTGAGGAGTGATGGCTGCCGGTGAGGGGTGATGGCTGCCGGTGAGGGGTGATGGCTGCCGGTGAGGGGTGATGGCTGCCGGTGAGGGGTGATGGCTGCCGGTGAGGGGTGATGGCTGCTGGTGAGGGGTGATGGCTGCCGGTGACGGGTGATGGCTGCTGGTGAGGGGTGATGGCTGCTGGTGAGGAGTGATGGCTGCTGGTGAGGAGTGATGGCTGCCGGTGAGGGGTGATGACTGCCGGTGAGGGGTGATGGCTGCAGCCTGCCGGTGAGTTGTGATGGCTGATGGTGAGGAGTGATGGCTGCCGGTGAGGAGTGATGGCTGCCGGTGAGGAGTGATGGCTGCCGGTGAGGGGTGATGGCTGCCGGTGAGGGGTGATGGCTGCCGGTGAGGGGTGATGGCTGCCGGTGACGGGTGATGGCTGCTGGTGAGGGGTGATGGCTGCTGGTGAGGAGTGATGGCTGCTGGTGAGGGGTGATGACTGCCGGTGAGGGGTGATGGCTGCAGCCTGCCGGTGAGTTGTGATGGCTGATGGTGAGGAGTGATGGCTGCCGGTGAGGAGTGATGGCTGCCGGTGAGGGGTGATGGCTGCTGGTGAGGAGTGATGGCTGCCGGTGAGGGGTGATGGCTGCCGGTGAGGGGTGATGGCTGCCGGTGAGGGGTGATGGCTGCCGGTGAGGAGTGATGGCTGCCGGTGAGCATTGCAAGCAACTCCAACTCCTGCTCAGGTCTCGTGGCCGGCATAGTGGATGTTGGCACGGCCTGGATGTCTGACCTGCGCGAAGGAATCTGCCCCGGTGCATTCTGGCTGAACCGGGAGCAGTGCTGCTGGTCGGCGAATGACACTGCAATGGACGCAGCCAATGAAGAGGCGGCTTGTCAACAGGTGGGGTATTACTCCAGGCAGTAATATTGCAACTAATTTTGTTTTAATTCAATTAAAACTATGAGATTAGTTGCGTCCTACGGTACTGAGTACTGAGATCATCAAATCAACACCCGAGCTAGCTCCCATCCAATCAGCACCCGAGCTAGCTCCCATCCAATCAGCATCAAACTGGCTCCCACCCAATCAGCATTGAACTAGCTCCCATCCAATCACCATCCGAGCTAGCTCCCATCCAATCAGCATCAAACTGGCTCCCACCCAATCAGCATTGAACTAGCTCCCATCCAATCAGCATCGAACTAGCTCCCATCCAATCAGCATCAAACTGGCTCCCATCCAATCAGCATTGAACTAGCTCCCATGCAATCAACATCAAACTGGGTCCCATCCAATCAGCATTGAACTAGCTCCCATCCAATCAGCATCGAACTAGCTCCCATCCAATCAGCATCGAACTAGCTCCCATCCAATCAGCATCGAAATAGCTCCCATTCCAATCAGCATCGAACTAGCTCCCATCCAATCAGCATCGAAATAGCTCCCATTCCAATCAGCATCGAACTAGCTCCCATCCAGTCAGCATTGAACTAGCTCCCATCCAGTCAGAATCCGAGCTAGCTCCCATATAATAGGCATCCGAACTAGCTCTCGTCCAATCAGCATCGAGCCATCTTCTATCCAATCAAAGCTGATGTTCCGCATTATTTTCCAGTGGTATCCTTGGCCGGAGCTATTTTTCGATGCGAGCGCCACATATCCGCAGAACTATGCACTGCAGTACTCGCTGTACGTCACCTGGTCTCTTCTGTTTGCCCTGCTGACTGCCACTCTGGTCCGCAGCCTGGCCCCGTACGCCTGCGGCTCGGGCATCCCGGAGATTAAGACCATCCTATCCGGATTTGTCATTCGCGGCTACCTGGGCTGGTGGACTCTGCTAGTGAAATCTCTGGGTATTATGCTGGCCGTGGCATCGGGCCTCAGCCTGGGCAAGGAGGGCCCCATGGTGCACATGGCGGCCTGCTGTGGCAACATCATAGCCAGGCTGTTTCCCAAGTACAACCGCAACGAGGCCAAGAAGCGGGAGGTTCTGTCGGCCGCGGCGGCAGCCGGGGTGAGCATCGCATTCGGTGCCCCGCTTGGCGGCGTGCTGTTCAGCCTTGAAGAGGCCAGCTACTATTTCCCACTGAAGACTCTGTGGCGCAGCTTCTTCTGCAGCATGGTGGCAGCTTCGGTGCTGAAGCTGGTTAATCCGTTTGGCAACGATCATCTCGTGCTGTTCGCTGTCAATTACCGCTCCGCATGGTCGGCCCTGGAGGTTGGCCCGTTTGTACTTTTAGGCATTCTGGGCGGCCTGTTTGGGGCCGGTTTTGTCAAAGCGAACGTCTGGCTGTGCCGAAGGCGGAAGCTGGGAGCGCTAGGGCGACACCCCATCGCTGAGGTTGGTTTGAAGGATCAGATGCTTTATCTTTCGTGTGTTCGTAGCGTCATTCAGGTGCTTCATCATCCAGATGCTTCATCATTCAGATGCTTCATCATTCAGATGCTTCATCATTCAGATGCTTCATCATTCAGATGCTTTATCATTCAGATGCTTTATCATTCAGATGCTTCATCATTCAGATACTTCATCATTCAGATGCTTCATCATCTAGATGCTTCATCATTCAGATGCTTCATCATTCAGATGCTTCATCATCCAGATGCTTCATCATTCAGGTGCTTTATCTTTCGTGTGTTCGTAGCGTCATTCAGGTGCTTCATCATCCAGATGCTTCATCATTCAGGTGCTTCATCATCCAGATGCTTCATCATTCAGATGCTTCATCATTCAGATGCTTCATCATTCAGATGCTTCATCATTCAGATGCTTCATCATTCAGATGCTTCATCATTCAGATGCTTTATCATTCAGATGCTTCATCATTCAGATGCTTCATCATTCAGATGCTTCATCATTCAGATGCTTCATCATTCAGATGCTTCATCATTCAGATGCTTCATCATTCAGATGCTTTGTCTGATTGATGTGATTTTAAATAATGTCCGTTTCTTTCTACTCACTCGCAGGCAGTAGAGAAAACAGCATTTGAAAATCAGCCAATTCACTTTACCAGGTGGCAGCAGTGGCCAGCCTCACAGCCCTGGCGGCCTTCCCTAATCCCTATACCCGGATGGGGACGGCCCGCCTTGTCCGCCTGCTCTTCAGCCGCTGCGGTCCCGAGGATGTCAGCGAACTGTGTGACTTTGGCGCCGTGGCGGTCAACGGTACGGCGACAACTGGCACAGGCGCCGCCGTCGTGGTGGCCGGCGATGCCCGCCTTGATGCAGCCTTGTGGAAGCTGAGCATTGCCTACCTGTTCAAAATTGTGGCCACCGTGTTCACCTTTGGCATTAAGGTGATTCAGAAAATTTTGCCTTTATAAAGTATTTAACACAACATATCGTCTGAAAACTTGGCAATTTGGTATCGAAATTTATTACATACTGATGTCCTGTTTACACTACTGCCGATTTAGTGCAAGTAGTAGCAGAAGAACTAGAGCTAAAGTTCAAAGAAAAGTTTTTATTAAAATTTAAATTAAAAACACACTCATTGTCACAGGAAGATGCAGTATGAACATGATAGAGCGGTCACAAAGAATGTCCATTCGCTTTTCAAGGCAAGCCCTGTTCATGTATATTAAGTAGCCCCTGACCGTTGCTGCCCACAACTGTCCAATCCGTGTTTATTTAGTAGTCCCTGACCCACCCTTCACCTCCAATCCATGTTCATTTAGTTCCTGACCGCCCTGCTCATCTCTTCAATCCAGGTCTATTTAATAGTCCCTGACTGCCCTCTTTACCTCTTCAGTCTATGTTTATTTAGGAGTCCCTGACCGCCCTCTTTACCTCTCTAATCCATGTTTATTTAGTAGTCCCTGACCGCCCTCTTCACCTCTCCAATCCATGTTTGTTTAGTAGTCCTTGAGCGTCAGGTTTTAAATCCATGTCTGCATGTATTTAGTAGTCCTTGACGTCCCCTCTGCCCGCAGGTCCCCTCCGGCCTGTTCATTCCCTCCCTGGCTGTCGGTGCCATCGCCGGTCGCATTGTTGGCAGCCTGCTCGAGCAGCTGGCCGCGCCCAACGCCGCCTATTTCCCATTCAACCGGTTGTGCAGCGCGGCCGCGGTGGCGCAGGGCCAGCCGTGTGTCAACAGCGGCCTGTACGCCATGGTGGGCGCAGCGGCCGCTCTTGGCGGCGTGACCCGCATGACGCTGTCTCTGGTGGCCATCATGCTGGAGCTGACCGGCGGCCTTGAGTACAGCCTGCCGCTGATGATCGCCGCCCTCACCAGCAAGTGGGTCGGCGACGGCCTCAGCGGCGGCGGCGGCATCTACGAGGCGCACATCCGGCTGAACGGCTACCCGTTCCTGGCCAGCTGGGAGCGGCCGGCAGCCGATGCGGCAGCCGCTGACGTGGACGACGCTTCCGCCCTTGCTGGCGACGTGATGCGCCGGCCGTTGCGGGTGCTGCGCCAGGCTGAAGACACTGTCGACGAGATCAACCGGCTGCTGGCCGAGTGCCAAGTGAACGGCTTTCCGGTGGTGCTATCAGCCGATTATCACTATCTGATAGGATTTGTTACTAGGCGGGATCTGGTGATGGCCATTGGTGAGGCTTTCAATGTTCTCACTTGTGACTCTACTCTAACAAACCTCTGTTAATCTTTATTCTATTTAGAAACCCAACTAATTTCTATGAATTCCTTGCTAATAATTGAGGGAATTGCAGCCTAGTGGTTAGAGCGTCGGACACACGACTGAAAGGTCAGGGGTTCGATTCTCGTCCTACTCGATACAATTTGTGTCTTTGAGCAAGACCTGAGGTGCCAGCATTAGATGGGGTAACTGAGGGTGTGTGTGGCGACCCCCCCCCCCAGTCCTTGGACTGAACAGCCGTACGCAACCTTCAGATGCGATGGCTGCGGCTGAGCTGTCGGTTGCACATCTGGCCATTAGGGCAGGCGTAATCTGTTATTATTATTAATAAATATTGATGTACCGTTTATCGTATTCTCTATAAGAAATCACATTAAACCCAATCCCAACACAATTCTAAGCGCATTCCTAAAAAAGTTTGAGCTCACGCAGGCAGCCAAAAACGCTGAGTCAACTGAGCGAGACGCCAATATTAGGGGCGACGGCGCAGAGGCTAAAGCCCACCCCACCAGGCCACCACCCCACAGCGCGGACAGAGGGAGAGAGAAAGTACGCAAGGCGACACAAGGCGGGGGCATAGGAGAGGGGTTTAAAACTGGTTATTGGCTAGTCAAGACCAGTCACAAACCAACACATTATTGTAAATTCCTAGAAAATCTCGGTTATTGCAAATTCCTAGAAAATATTAGTCATTACGAGCTACATTCTTATCCTGTTTCTCCCATTCCCATAAATTCCCGTTTTTGCTGTTTCTTAGAAACTCTCATTCATTCCATTCCTAGAATATCAGGCCATTTATCCTTTTTCAAAAATTTTCTATTCATTTCGCGTCTCAAAAAGCCTCTCTCTATTAATTTATCCTAGCCCATTCTTAGAATACCACAAGTACCATGCCATGCCATAGTCCATGTGATTCGTATATTTCACGAAATCCAAAATGCTCAATACAGTGCCGTTACCGTTACTCTACTGCAGAATACTACAGGAAGAAAGACGACAGCATAGTCGGCCAGTCCGTGGTGTACTTTGCGGACACCCCGGCTGCCTTCGCTGACCAGCCGGCGGCACCCAACAGGCGGAACTCGCCGAAACAGCTGAACCTGAGCCGCATTGTGGATCTGGTGAGTGCCCACTGGACTGCGGGACCTCCCCCTCTTCCATGGAGCTCTAAAGTGTCACATCTGGATTGGAAACCCAGAGGTAACTGTAGTCTGCACATTTAGTATTGGCTAGTCTTTCGCCCAAGGGCCGCTGTGTTTAGTAAGACACGGGAAGCATTTTCTAAACGTCTGCAAGTTTTAACAACTTTTTGTGAAAAGGTTTTATGAGTACGAGCGTATTAAAACAAATAAATTTTCCCAATGTGTGCTAAATTATCGACAGATATTTTAATTTTGGGCCAAGCCAAATGTAGATCAAACGGAGAGTTAGGGTTAAGCCATGGCTTACGAGAGGGAGGCTTCAATGCCAATGCTCACAAGGGATGCTAATATCTTAGGCTGGACAGCCGGCTTTCAGGTCTGATGCTTTTTTACTTTATAACATCATTTTCCTTAGGATACTAGCAATAGCGACCGTACACAGTGGCGCAGATCGCTTGTTTCACCTTCATGCATGTATACTCTGTACCTTGGGGCTCATATATATTCCTAAGGCCAACTGCAGTATTTCCTATCCTAAACTGCCAGGCGCCAATCGCTGTTACGGACCAGACGCCAATGTTTGTTGTCTTGGAAATGTTTCGCAAACTGGGCCTCAGACAGACTCTGGTAACGCGAAATGGTCGCTTATTGGGCGTCATCACAAAGAAGGACGCACTTCGATATCTGGAAAATCTTTCTTAGCGCGCATTTCGACGGCGCAAAAGTGGAATAACAGGCGGAATTTTATTGATCGGTATTGATTGTGCCTGACCTTTTATACTGCTAATGCGAATTTGATGACGTAATCGCGCGTGTACTTGTAAGGGCGGGGGTTGACTAATATTTGAAGAAAGGGTTGGCTGATCTACATTTAGATAGTGTTGGCTAATGTACTCGTAAATTGGGACAGAAATTTTAGCTAATGTACGCTTGGACGGACGGTTAGCTAATGTACATTGGGGCAGAGCATGGATGAAGGAATACACTATATACACTATAGTATTCCTTCATCCATGGGGCAGAAGTTCAGCTAATGTCCATTGGGGCAGAGGTTTAGCTACTGTACATTGGGGCAGATGTTTAGCTAATGTCCATTGGGGCAGAGGTTTAGCTACTGTACATTGGGGCAGAGGTTTAGCTAATATATGTACATTGGGGCAGAGGTTTAGCTAATATATGTACATTGGGGCAGAGGTTTAGCTAATGTCCATTGGGGCAGAGGTTTAGCTACTGTACATTGGGGCAGAGGTTTAGCTTCTGTACATTGGGGCAGAGGTTTAGCTAATGTACTTTTAAGCAGAGGTTTAGCTAATGTGCGTTTAAGCAGAGGGTTAACTAATTAAAGTTTGTAACAGAAAGTTAAAAAAAGTTTAATTTCACAAAAAAAGTCTCGGCAGACATCACTTGTTTACTTACTATTAGGGTGATGGTTTTTTGTAAACTTTCATTGCTCAGTCTGTGCCAATAGCTCATCGACGATAAAAAGTGAAACATTTATCTAAAGCATTCTTTACATTTATAATCGCTATATTTATTTATTTGCTAATCTGCTGATCAAACTATGGATAATTCTTGTAACTTCCAAGTGCCTTAAAGCTCTACAGGCTAATGCTTAACTTAGCTTGGTATATTTTGAACTTTTAAAATTTGCAGGACTTCTTCCTGGTTTCATTCTAAACGCAAGATTTGAGATTCAAATTCCAAGATATTTAAACAATCCATGTTGTATACGAGCTACTTTCATCACTGAATGCCTGGCTCAATATTTATACATTTATATTATTTATCTTTAAAGAAGAATTTTACTTAATTTTTATAGCAATTCTTTTCCTGAACAGGTTTTATAGTATTTCTATAAAAATACTTAGATTTTTTTTTTATTTTTCCGGTTTTTTCATCGCTCAGCTTCCTTAAGGTGTGAATACGGTAGAGAAAGCATTCAAGATAAAGATAAACATTGAAACACATTTACTTAATTTGAGTAATAAAACAAGCGTGTCTACTAACAGATTGGGCAGCTCAAACAGTAATATTCATTTCTTAATTTGTTATTTTTTTATTTGCAACACCGTCAAATAGACGCGCGCTCTCCGGTTACAAAAACAAATTAAGGGACAAAAAGGTTTTTTTGTAAGCAGTGATAGCTGTTGGAGTTCATTAATATTAGTTTTTGAATGCAACTATGAATATTAAATAATGAAACAATATTGCCGACTGACAATTTAGACCATCCTACATTTGTGTTTATACTTGTAACTCTACAGTATATCTTATACAAGGACTGTTAAATTAGAAGTACATGTACACAAATTATACACTATACGAGAATATCCATTCTTTGTTTTTATATTGACTGGATTCAGTCACGTGTTAAAATATGTACTTTTTTTCTCTACTGAATTCTGGACAAAAAAACTTTGAAGGCCGATTTTATCTCTGTGTTTGTTAAGAAAGCGATATCTGTTCAACTGTTTAAAATAACAAAAAATCTCTGCTTGAAAATGAAATCTTAAATAAGCTGACATGCCAATTCCGTCATTCTCACGCAAGCAAAAAGCAGAAAAAATCGTGTACGAACTGCATCACTTGTTCTGCAGCACAAGAGCAAACAACATAAGTAGCTATGCTTTCGGCCTCTGCAGTTTACCAGGATGGCCAAGCAAGTCTGAAGAGAAAGGCGAAGCAGAAAGTGAAACAGAGAACAACATTTTGTTTCTTAGAAAGGCAAAAAACCGCGAGATTCTGGTGGAATTTAAATTCAAATTTAGTGTAAATTAACAAAAAAAGTTTTTATGTAGCCGAGATCGAGATTCAAAAGGGGTAACTCTAGGTGTACAACTATTTACTGAGCATTTAAATCGAAAAATATATTCCACGAAATTTTCATGCAATTATAACAAATTAATTAGAGCAAACGGTAAGAGGCCCGAAAAGACAATTGACTACTAACCACAAAACTCTTTTTGACCTGTCCTAGACAAAAAGGTAACGGTTCTTCGTCGAGAATGTGCAGTACATTTACTTTTGAAGTCCGTGGTTCGAATCTCTGTTGTCTAATTAGCTTTCCGAATTCCATATAGGGCTATTCTCTGTCCACAACACGACAACATGGTGCTTTCGTAACAAACACTAAAAAAACAAAAATTTGACAGATGTGCAGAATTGCAGAGCGTGAAAAATTTGAGCGAATTTTGACACTATAGCTACGCGTGAACTACTTGCTGAGGAAGCAAGACTTAGTAGCAAAAAGGGCGCAATTGAGTTTTGTCTATAAAAATTACAAATAATAAGCTCAACTAGCCGCCTCGAACATTGAGTAGGGATTGTCCTTTTTTAGCGACTTCTTTCCCTCCTCGCCCGGGCCTTTGGGCACCTCGGTAAGGGCAAACAGGCGCAGAGTCTGGAAATCGCTGGGCCCGCCTCGGTCTACCAGTTTCGGCGTTAAACGCTCGTTTCGAAGCCTTGGCGAATTGAGGGTGGAGGTTAAATTAGGTGCAGTGTGTTTTAAAAAATATCATTTCGAAACTATCAAAAATGGTTCAATAAAAATATCTACAAGGGTCATCCAACAATAAGCTTTGATTGAGTAAGGGATAGAATTCAGGGCTATGCACATCTGCTGCAGCCAATTATCGTCTAGTAAGGGATGGAAATTAGGGATATGCACATTTGTCAGCCAAATGAGCGTCTAGTAAGGGATAGAATTCAGAGCTTTGCACATCTGTCAGCCAATTAGCGTCTAGAAGGGTATAGAATTCAGATCTATGCACATTTGTCAGCCAATGAGCGTCTAGTAAGAGATAGAATTCAAATCTATGCACATCTGTCAGCCAATAAGCGAGGACCGAGGAGTAAGAGATAAAGCTCAGAGCTATTTATATCTGCCAGGCAATGAGAATCCAGTAAGGTATAGAATTCGAGGCAATGCACATACAATTGAGTGGCAAGTAGTTTGCCGATTTCGAGCAGGAATTCATCTGATTCTATTCATATATACTACAAGTCAACAAAAAATTTCTACCAAATTAAGAGATCAGTAGGGTGAAAAGGGTTATCCAGAACTTAGTCCTCACCGTTTTCCTTTGCCATCGACATAGGACTTTTCCCGCACCATGGCGCTGATCTCCGTGTCGTCCAGCAACTTTTGTTGCTTCTGTAAAAATGTCACCTGCTGTTGTTGTGGCTGCTGCTGTTGCTGCTGCTGCGGCTGTCCGGTGACACTTCCGCCGCTTGCTCCATTCTCATCCAGTGTTGTTTTTTCCTTATCCAGCTCTTTTATGGCTAGTGGCTCCGGCATGGACTTTGGATCAACGAGCACATCAATCGGCACCTTTAGCGGCCCGAACGAGTCCTCATTGTATAGGCTCCACTCGGTGGATTGGCCAAAGGTGCCAACGTACTCGCCTCGGCGCGTCCAAATTCGCACGGTGAAATCCTCGGACGCTGTGACTACAAAGACTCGCTTCTGCATCAGCGTCACCACGTCTACTTGGCTGACAGTTTCCGTATGGGCGCGCCAGCGGAACAGCAGCTCCGGGCAGAGGCTCTCGGGACCGTGCAGCGCGTACTCGTAGATGCTCCAGATGGAGACGTGGCCGAACCGGTCTCCGGTAACCAGGATCGTGTCATTGACGTCGACGCTCATGGCGGAGACCATGTGGCCGTGGCCGGGGTGGTTCTGAAACTGCGAGTACAGCTTGCCGCCCTGGTAGATGTTCCACAGGTGAATGCGACCCCGGGGTCCGGAGGCCAGGAGGCTCGCCGCCTCTCTGTTGCCCGCCCTGGTGCGCAGGAACAGCACGCGCGTCACCGACAGGTCGCCATCAAGGCACTCGTCCTCGTAGTCTGACGGCGGCGGCGGTGGTGGGATTTTGCAGTAGACGTGGCCGCTCACCGTGTTCCAGACTATGATGCTGCCGTCGTAGGAGCTGGTGGCCAGGTGGTTGGGCGGGCTGGACGCCACACTCAGGATGTCCTCGGTGTGCCCTCGCAGCTTGTCGTCTTTCCAGTAGTTCTCCGGGTACTGCACAGACTGAACGGCCTCGCCGCAGTCGTCCATGAACAGGCTGATTCTGCGGTCCCAGCCGACAGCGACAATAAAGCGGTTCTTGCTGACTTCCATGTACAGAACCGCCGTGACCTCGGAGCGGCTGTGTCGGTCGCTCGATCGCAGGTGCAGCTCGCGCAGGCAGTGGCCGTTATTGTAATTCCAAACCCGGATGCTGCCAGCCCGGGAGCCAGTAACCAAGCGGCGGCCTGTGAAGTCCAGGCAGAGGCAGGTGGTGGCCGAGCCTACGTGGCTGGTGAATTCAAAAACCTTTTTGCCATTCTCCACCTCCCAGACCTTCACTACGGAGTTCTCTGAAGCGCTGATGACGTGCTTAAAAGTCGGATTGTAAATCGCGCAGGTGATGGCCTCCTTGTGCGTCAGAGGGATGTCCGCCTGCACCTTCTGCTTCACCTTGATGTTGAGGATGGACACAACGTCTGTGGTGGCCAGCATCAGGGATTTGCTCTGCGGTGAATAGTGAAAGCTCTGCAAGTCGCCGCGCACTTTGTGACCCTTAGGACGGATAGTGAGCAGACGGTTCTGGTCCAGGATGTCCCACACCTCGATGCACTTGTCCTGATAGACGCTGAATAGCCGGTTCTCGTCAGCCGCAATAGTCAGGTAGACAATTGGCGCACTGTGGCCTTGAAGGGTGCCGATCGGCTTCGAATTGACGTACGGATTCCAGATGCGAATAATGCGGTCCATCCCGCCCGTGACCAGGATGTTCTTCTGCTTGGAGATGTCGAACGTGCGAACCCCTTTGTGCACATAAAAGACTGTCTGGTCGGTGGCTTTGCGCAGCCGAGGCTGCATGATCGGCGAGATGAAGCTGCCTGGCTGAGCCTTCGGCGCCTGGACGGCACCGGCTCCCGCTCCAGCTGCAGCCATCGCGTCGCTGTCGCGCGCGGCCGCCCCCGAGCCATCGTGGTGATCCACAAGCGTCGACCCAATGCTGCAGCCGATCACCAAAGCCGTCGACTCGTCGTTCGAACAGCTGACCACCTGACGCAGAAATTCGTCGAATCGGATCTGGGCCACCCAGTCGTTGTGCACCTTCCAGCGGATGTACTCGACCAGGCCTCCACTGTCCAGTGCGCGCTCCAGCGTCACCGCCGCGATGCCTTCGCTTTTCGGCTTCTTTTTCCAAGTTCGAAGACTTTCGCCAGTCTTGTGCAGCACAAGGATGTTCACGCAGCCGTTTTCGTCGCCCCAGAACAGCATCGACTCGTTGGAGTCGGTCTTCTTGTGACAAGTGTAGTCCAGGTTGAGGGGCACCGAGTACAGGCCGGTCAGCTTGCAGTACGGCTCAAAGTTCGACAGCTCAAAGAACTCTAACTCGCGATCGCCGGTAGACACGACAATCTTTGTGAACTCGTTGATGATCATAAAGTGAGTTATCCACTTCTGCTTGGTTCGCTGCGTCTGTTCCGGCGTAATAATCGATCTTTTTCGCTTTAATTCGAGTTGCGAGTTCCAGAAAGACACGAGACCGTCTGAGCTGGCGCAGGCGAAACTGCCGTCGCTGAGGCCGACGATACGCACGATGGCGTCTCGGTGGATTGTGGTCTTTACCCTGGCGGGCAAGATAAACTTGATCTCCTTGTCCTTGAAGTATTGGCTCTCTTTCTCTTGGAATTCCAACTGCATGTAGGTGCAGAACTCGTCCCAGCTGATGTAGCCGTTGCTGCTCCAGTCGATCTTCTGGAAGAGAGCGTCCAACTGGTTAAGTTTCGCGGTCGGCAAGTTGAGCAGGCGCCTCATCTCTTCCTTGAACATCTTCAAATCGATTGACTCGTTCGAGTATTGAGCGAAGATCTTCTTGACCTTCTTCAGCTTGGCCAGGTCGATGTGCTCTTCGACTTTGCCGCGCAGAATTGAGCCAATTTTTTCGTACTCGACCCGGTTGAGAAAGTACTTGTCTATGGCCTGCAGGTTGTCCGTCCGGTCAATGGTCGGCCTGCGCTGCTGCCGAAAGGTCCTCGCCTCGGCACGAGGCGATCGCGGACGTCGGGCAGAGCAACGCGCCTCGGCCGAGCTGACGACGCTGCCAGCGACCTCAGCTACTGACAGTGCGCCGCCTGCTGTCATCGGCCTGTCAACCAGCTTCGGTTGCATCGACTGTCGCTCGTCCAGCAGGCCAGTCACGTAGTGCTTTGGATGCGTCTCCAGATAGCCGGAGGCGGTAGCCGGGCGCTGCAGGACGCCGTTTACCAGCATGCTGCTGGGCTTCAGTACCGGCCCGGGCAGCTGGGTGTGCTCGCGACTCAGCATTGCGGCGGTCCGGTACCTTAAAACGGAGTTTGGTATAATTTATTTATTAATGCGGTTGTTTGGTTAAAGTTTTTTTCAGCTTCACAATAGTGTTACAGAATAGATCTTATTTCGCTACACCAAAGGAGCTATTAATGAAATAATGCATCTTTCTACTAATTATATAACATAATCAAATAATACATACGTGTAAACATATATACTTGTGAATATATATTTTTATATACCCCGCGTTGAAATCTCCGTGAACGATCCCAACAATCCGGTTGTGGTTGCACCGACAGCATCTGACAAACCATATAAGTGCACAGTAAAGTACAATACAAAAACTAATAATATTTTTAAATATTGCTCTATAACATCTGGTAAAATAAAAAACTAAAAATTGTTCCCCGATTAATTTTCTATAATACTATCTAATATTGGGGTCTAATCCACAAAAAAATATAACATCTGAGCATTATCGGAATATCCCACTGCAATTAAAACAAAACATAAAGTAAGTTTAAATTTATATGAGAAAGGATATCAGTAATATGTCTTAAAAGCATAATCTTCAAAAAAGTCTAAATGATTAATAAATGAAAAAGTTACAATTTCTGTATTTTAGGGTTTAAAAAAATTAAGACTTTTGCATAATAAATATATTACATTTTGAAACTACTTAAATGAATTTATATTTCATCCACATGTCTACATTGACATATAAGCTGTGGTTTATAGTGATCATTACAAAAATGCAGTTCATGGCATGCACTGAGTTCTATACGAAAATAAATGACAAAATAAGGCGCTTAAGCTTATTTGAAAAATAGAGGAAGCAATAAAATTCAGAATAAGAAGCAAAAGTTTTTAAAACAGTCACTTGTTGGGCAGCGCAGCTAGAGCTAGGTAATAGCTATCATGTCTATTAACATTCTTCAAATCGAAGGATAAAGAGGAGGCTGCTGGATCTTTGATGTGTACTTTTTACATTTTTATTGTACATTTTGCGACGAATTAACTTCGTTATTTATCGTTTTATAAACATTAGTGACGCTGGCTGCCTACAAAATCCAATAAACTTGAATAAAATTGAAAAAACTGAATTTGATCCGACTCTGGTAATTTCTATAGCAAGATATGTTTATAACAAATTGATAGCAAATAAGCGGTAAGTCTTTATTAAATTATATTTTGATAGCTTCGAAATTAATTTTAACATTTGCTTAAGTATTAGGTAACAGATATAATTTTTAGTGATCCCTGTTAATACCATACTGGTTTAAATTTACGTCGTAATTACTAGTACCTCGGGCCTCAGCATAGGCCAGACACTGGCAACTTATTGCCGGGCGCGTATGCATATGTGCATAGATGGCACATTGGTCTGAATTCTGATGAAAAATTTGATGATGATATTTTTTCGGAGTCCTTCAGTCTTTCTGGTTCTCAAAAAAATCCGCCAAAAAAACAACCGCGCTGCTAAATATATTTTTGTCATAAATGCCCTGCATGTATAAATAAGCTTTAATTTCTACATTTAAAAATTATTACATTTTTTGTTTATGCAATTGGGTACTCGCTGTAAACTTACATCTCAAATACTGTTCCTCTGCATTACATTGAATGCATTACATGCAGCTAGCTGTACCCTTATAAGGTGTTTATGATCAGTACAAAATTTTCATACACATTAATTTTTGGCATTATAGGTTTTATAGGTTTCTCCAAATTACATATAAATGTATACATTGTAAACTGTAGTTCTACGGCAGCATACAGTGCACATTAGATCTACAGTTAAATCTTGCACAGCTGTTTACGCTTCGTACATGTACACGGATCACGACCAAAGGACGACTTAACGATATTTAATTCGCCCTTGATTGTTGTTTCACGTTACTTTACTCCAACCCACATTTGCATTGTAACACATGTACATGTTATATGTATAGCCATTTAGTTGTCGAACAATAGATAAAATTGGTATCCTGCAGATTTCTATGAATCTACATGGTATTCGTGGTATCGATTTTACAGCTCAACAAACCATATAACTATATTCATTGTACCATGCTGTACGCTCATAATTTAATTAAAGCTACTAAAAATACATGACAATGTATTTGTGCATATGATTTTGTTATAGAAAATGATTAATTTTACTCGTGAAAAATTAATCATTGTCTGCCTCCAAAACAATATATATACACAATCTATTATTAACTTACGACCATAAACAAACTGCAAAGCGGTAAAGATTGAATGAAAAAACCGTAGATTCCACATGCGCAAAGGAGAAAAATGCCGACGCCGGCAAAATGGACAAGCAATGGAAAAGTTTCCAAGAATCGCGGAAATCGGTAAGCAGCACAGAGTGGATCTCGTTCGATGAACTGAGGCTTCACACTGACGAGAACAGCTGCTGGATTGCGTTAGAAGGCCTAGTCTTCGACGTTACCAGCTACTTAAAATTCCACCCAGGCGGCAAAGACAAGCTGCTGGAAGTGGCCGGCCGGGATGCAACTAACGAATTCCGCTTGATCCACCGGTACGTGAACTTCAAAGCTGTGCTGCGCAAATTCTACCTGGGAAAGTTGAAATACTAACTGTACAAAGCTTTTGTTTGTATTACAAAACTTTCTTGTTTTAATTTTAAAGCTATAAATAAAAATTAAAAGTAAGCTTTCTAGCAATATTGACTTTAAAATCTTTCAGTACTGGACTCTTTCAGTTTCAATTATTTGCAAACCAATTTAATTGTACATTGTAGTAAAAGATGCACCTGGTTTTTTTTTCAAATGTTTCTGCTTCTATTTTTTAGTTTCTAAAAGTATTGCTCACCCTAATTTTATTAGTCCATTGTACCATTAGTATTTTTTCTATTGAATGTGTGCTTAACTTTTGTTTTGAAGTTGATTTATTTTTTGCTTGTGCCATTTCCCTTGTGCATACAAGTTTTATTTCATGAGCATATATGTGTATTTGTTTACATTTTCACAAATAAATATGTCTACTTTATTTTAATTGTTCAATGACATTTGCTTTTGTTCTGGCAGCTTACTAGCACAATACTAAAAGTGCAGAATCAAATAAGAAAGTCCTGTCATAACTCGTGTTCTTTATTGGAATTAAATTAGTGCATTGGGGTTTTATAAATGGATTACTAAACAGATCTTGGAAGATTTGATAAGACGGACAATGCATTCAATTGGTAAAGCTTAATACATCTTACAAGATCTGCCCAGATCTCCTAAGATCTGCTCGTGCAGACCGTGCAAGATCTTCCTGCAGATCTTGTAAGTTCTGCCTATATATTTTAATAGTGCAGATCTGTTACGTTCTTGCAAGAACGTAGCGAGAAGCTCCAGACAGATCTGCTAAGAAATGGCATGACGATTTCATCTAGGGTAATGGCGTGCTCGGAAACAAATTGGTTGAGATTAGATAAGAGTTTGTCTTCGGTTTTCGGCTTTGGCCAAGGTGAGGCAACCAAAGGCCCAGCCGCTGCAATTGCAATTGGACCTGATCATGGTGATGCAAGTCTATTCAGCTGCGTAATAACCACAGCAGGGGCGTCGCTACCGAGGGGGGGGGGTGGGCAGGGGGACATATTCCCCCATTAAAATCTATGGGGGACATCCTAAAGCTTTGTCCCCCCCAACAACACCATGACCTAGGGGGCGACCCAGTCCCGGGCCCGGGCCCGAAAAGTCGGGAATCTCGACCAAAATCGTGGCCCGACCCTAAAAAAGTCGGGAAATCGGGACAAGTCTTTTTTCCCTAAAGGCACTAACCGCGTGCGAATAATAATAAAATTATTTTTCAACACATTCACACTAATTTACCTTTAATTCCAGCCCCAGGAAAATGCAACTGCAACTGCAACTGTCTGTGACCGTGAGCGTCAGCCACAGCCAGTTTCCACTTTCCAGGAAGATCGGATTTTTTCCAGGAAGATAAAATTAAAACATAGTTTTGCAATACTTTTTTGCAATATTGATTCCACTTTACACGCTGCAGGCTGCAGCCTAAAAGCAAAAATATGATTCTTTAAAAAGTTGATTTGTCATTTTTAAGCTTTTGTAAATAACATTTCCTATTTACATTCCAAGAAGTACCTATTAAGGGCCAAGGCAACCATTTTTCCAAGAAGTTTGCTATCTATCAGAGTTTGTAATCGTGTTCATATTTGTATCGTATTCGTAGGTAGTCGTAGTCGTAGACTCATAGTATCGTATTCGTAATCATATTCGTTTAGGTAGGTAGGTGAGCAGTGAAGTGAACACTAGTTTAGTGTTAGGTGCCCCCTTTGTCAGCTGTGCCCTGCGCCCTTCTGAGCTGTTGGCTGCCGCTGGCCGCAGCTCTCCCTCTCTCCCTCTCTCCCTCTCCCTCTCTCTCTCCCTCTCCCGCTCCTCTCTCCCTCTCCCTCCCTCGTTGTCCCTTGTCTGCCTGCGCTCTCTTTTGTTCCCCCTTTTTCCGGTCCGTTTGCGTTCCCAGCGTCTGAGCTTCTCCGCTCAGCCTGTCCTTGTTTCATTCTTTGTCTGTCTCCTTCCCCCCTTTTTGTGTGGCTGCGTTCTCTTGGCTCGAGTCCAGCCAGTTCTGGCTGTACTCTCTGTCTGGCCGTACGGTAGCGGATCACGTGTCCCGGCGCTCTGTCCTTTTCTTGCGCTGCCTTGTGCAATCTCGGGTGTCAGGCTCTAAATTAGGAATGGCGTCCTTGCCTCTCAAATTGAGGGTTCCGCGCCTGTTTCTAAAAATAGAACTGATTCACGCCAGATTGGGGGCAGTGAGAGCGGCCTTGCGCACTCTGGCGCAATGGGGTGTTGCACGGTATGGTGAAATCGATCCGCTACCCTATAAGTACGGGCCTCTCGTGCCTCTGTTTGGCAACCGCCCGACCCTCTGTGAAACCTCTCGTTTACCTATGAGTTAACTCTTCTAATAACTGCTCTCTTGGAAGTCCAGCGCAGCTTGCGCTAGGCCTTAGCCAACCTATCTGATTTCTGATCCATCTTCGACTGTGTGTCTTTGAGTGTGTTAAAGCCCAACCGAACTAACAGAGACTAGCACAGTTCCTCATCCCCGCACTTGAGCCCGGCAGGACCGCTGACGAGGTGTGCACCGGTACGAACTGTCAAACCTGCACGGCGTGCTGAGTTCTCGTGTCTCGTTTATTTCGCTCAGCCCGGAGTCTCCCTCATCGAAGGACAAGATCCGAGCGGGCTGGTGGCAGCACTACCAACGCTACTAAGAATTGCTAGAAGGCTTCCTGGGAGAGTCTACCAAGAGCTCAAAGTAGGCAGCTCACGTGACTGACAGGGAAGTAGCCGGAACCAAGTACTTCACTGGTGGCAGCGGTGGGATTCAAAGACCTACCCGGCCGCCTCGAGAACCCCGAGAGAGAACCTACAAACACTTCAGCAGGTAGGCAGGTATCAGCTAATTACTTGTATTTCCATTGTCTGTTTGCCTGTTCTGTTGAGACAGTTGAGTGTTGTGTTGTGTTGTCACTTCACTTGTGTTCTGCTCTGTTGTCTTGTCTTGTTGTCTTACTGAATACTGACTGTGTACATGGCTCTTTACATTGAAGCTATGTAAAGGAACTAAAAATTCAAATAAAAGAATCAATCAATTGATTTGGTTCTTACTTCCTTACTGCTTCCAATGCCAAGTGCCTTACACTTAATGCTTCAGCTTCTTCTTTTTGCTTACTGCCACTGCCAGTGCCAGCCGCACTGCCGCAGTGCCTGCTTGCCTACCTCACTGCCTATTAGTGTCACTGTCACTGGCACACACACAGTACTTGTGCCACACAGTGACATTGAATTTGAACTATTGAGTATATTGATATTTGAGTATTAAGTCTTTTAATGTAACTCTTATCTATTCTGAAGTCTTAACTAATGTATTAATTTAATAATATTTATTATATATTTATTATATATTTAATAGTAATCCGCATATGCTAAAAGTATTAAGATTTATTATGATTTTTTTCCAATTATTGAGCTGTCCTAAAGATCTTGTCCCGAATTCCCGAGGCCCGACCCGGGCCCGACTCCTCATTTCCGGGCCCGACTTTGGCCGTCCCGGTCGCCCCCTACCATGACCTGATATGGAAATCAGTAGTTTTGCTTCGGGGCGCCAAAATGAATGCCTGCGGCGCTAAAAAGCGCTCCCAGAGTGTACATCGATGGCCCTGAATTTCTAATCGTCAGGCATGTACACTATCTGAGCTTTTGGAGTTGGCCCTCATGGGTGCAGTGAATCGTATTCGTACATCAATTGCAGCCAATTAGAGATTTTTAGTAAGAGATTTTTCCGTGTGACTCTTGCGCCACGACTCCTGGATCGATGCATCCGTGCCCATAAGGAAGGGTTGTAGCCTAGTGGTTTAAGCGTCGGGCTCACGAATTAAATTTCGGAGGTGCGATTCTCCACTCACTCGGAACAATTTGTGTCTTGGAGCAAGACACTGAACTCTGCATTGCTTCAGTTCACCCAGCTGTAAAATGGGTGCCAGCATTAGCTGGGGTAATTGAGGGTGTGTGGCAACCCCCTTACAGTCCTTACATGCTTCATACATGCACATACGAGCAAATTAGCACTCAGGCGTGTATATGTACGCGTGTACATCACATTCTTATTTACGAGAATGTTTTTATGGCAGGAGGCAGAAAAAGGGCTCCCGATCCAGTGAATTTAGGGGCCAGGGGCTCTACGAGCGTAGAAGGGCGGACGCCAACATCGGCAAGGAAAAAACTGTCGGGAAAATCTCGGCGGGTTTACCGCTGAGCTAGCTGCTCAGACACAGTGCCATAGGACGTAGACCTAATCGTACATGGCAAAGCCCGAAGCCAATGTTCGTGTGCAAAACCGCAAATTTAATGTAGCCGTTTGCGGAATCGCCAGTGTTGGGCACAGGTCTGATACTCCGATAGTATCGCCGATACCATTTGAGTATCGGAGTATCGGACCTCGTTACTTTTTTTCTCAGTATCGGACCTTGAATTGGTATCGCCGATACATTTTCTTAAGTCCGATAATCCGATACATTTAATCAAACTAATAGTAATAAATTTGACTAAAAAGCCTAGAAAGTATTAAAGAAAGTAACAGGAAGTAAAGAAAGGACGTTCTCCGTGCAAAGCGCACTCCACTGGCCGATTCGACCCTCATGAGGCTGCTGGTACTTCTCCGGGGCAACCAGCATATCCCACTCGAGCCGCTCTGAATTGAATTCTGAAATGATATTAGTGAAAGTCAAGTAACATCTGTTGGAGTTTTTACATATCATGCGCATTATTATTTTTGTATCATCTATCATGTAGTCTTTTCATCTTAATGTACTATGTAGGTGCAAATGCTAATATAAATATAATGAAAATTTATAACAATATTTTGCCCATTTAATCTTCTTCTCTGGTCAGCCACGTCTTACTAGAGTCTTTAGTGTCTAAAAATTAAGTAGCTAAGAGCTTTTTCTTCATTTTTGGCTTGATAGATGCAGAAAAGTGAGAAAACGCGAAAAATGATGTATCGGACCAAGTATCGGAATGAAGTATCGCGCGATACTTAAATTTTGGTATCGGACCAACAAATATCGCCGATACCTTTTAGAGTATCGGTATCGGAGTATCGCTTTAAAACGATACTTTTTTAAAGTATCGCGCCCAACACTGGGAAAAGCGACGGTCGGACGCATTTACCGCTCACCCCACTTGTCATTACGCATCTTTGTGTCAAGTTTAAAGCTGAAATCAGTCAGGATATTAATCAATTGTACGCTTGTATAGTTTTCCTAAATGACTAGAACCTAAGAACTGACTAAACTGCATTACTGCACCAAAGCAATTTAAAAAAAAACCAACTCAGCTCAGAAATGCTAGCTGTGACAAATGGCAATTTATTAAGCTGGTTGTGTGTATTAATTAAATCACGAAGATGTTTTCAAATCGAAAATTAAACGCACAGAACGTGAGAAATCAATAAATTCGGCAATTAAAAAGTGAATTAAGAGCAAAAGTAAAAAAATAGGAGCTTAGTTATGAAATCGAACTCGACAAGACTGGCTGACGAGACTTGTAAGTGTTTTCAACTGAAAAATTATTAATGAATAAATGCGGCTGGAGAAACTGCCGAGTATCTTATACATATGTAATTAAACTTTGTTGGCACGCAAAATCTTATACTCGTATACCTACTTAGCAATAGCAGTAGTATAAATAGAATCGGGCAATAGAGATATAAATGAATGGAGCTAATTATGCAAAAATGGCTTTCGAGAGCTGAATAGTCAATTTAAAATGCACATATTTGTATTTATTGACCCAGAAATGCTTACAAATAAATTCTGACCGGAATTCGATATTTTTTGCAGAGCAGAGTACCTGTAATAAGCTTGTAGAGACTTAAAACAAAATAAAGATTCTAGCTGTAAAAGTGGTTAGCAACAGAATAGCGACACAAGATAATAAAGTCGCAGCAATGTTTAAATGAGGAAAAAATTATAAGGAATTTCGTCAAACAAGAATTCCTCACTTAGAAACAGAAAATCTAAAGGGAACAAAATTATGGGGAAAAATCGTAGGAAAAACGCTTGTTTTTCAAACAATGGATGCAATAAACGACATCTTACTTCCGAAACTACTTCCGTGGTCGTACTTTAGAAACTATTTAAGCATGTAGTCGTGTATCGATTGGATTAGATGCGCCGAAGAATAGGGAGTGGGGTGGCAGAATCATAGAGCAGGGTGGAAGAGTCATAGAGAGGGTGGAAGAGTCAGAGAGGGTGGCAGAGTCATAGAAAGGGTGGCAGAATCATAGATCAGGGTGGCAGAGTCATAGAGAGGGTGGCAGAGTCATAGAGAGGGTGGCAGAGTCATAGAGAGGGTGGCAGAGTCATAGAGAGGGTGGCAGAGTCATAGAGCGGAGTGGCAGAGTCATATAGCGGGTGGTAGAGTAAAGGAAGAGGGAGACAAGACAAGAGTGGCAGAGTCATAGAGAGGGTGGCAGAGTCATATAGCGGGTGGCAGAGTCATAGAGAGGGTGGCAGAGTCATAGAGAGGGTGGCAGAGTCATAGAGAGGGTGGCAGAGTCATATAGCGGGTGGCAGAGTCATAGAGAGGGTGGCAGAGTCATAGAGAGGGTGGCAGAGTCAGAGAGGGTGGCAGAGTCATAGAGAGGGTGGCAGAGTCACAGAGCGGGGTGGCAGAGTAAACGAAGAGGGAGACAAGACAAGAGTGGCAGAGTCAATGGTGCCCACAAAGAACGTCAGTCCCATACCACACGGATTCAGCAATGACCAACTCAGTAGATATTCAAGACGTCTTGCAGTTGGGCGGCCGCTCCTCTTCCGGCGCAGCTGACGTCCGACGACGCGACGAGCGCGGCGAGTTGACTCCGCCGACGCTGGAAGCAGCGTTAGAAGCCGACTGAGTCGGCTGACGCGACCGGAGGGTGGCGGCTGGGACTGCGGCAGCGGCGGCGGCGACCGTGGCGAGTTCAGGCGTGGCAGTCGAAGCTGCGGCGGTCGGCTGAGCGGCGGCAGCGGCTGCGTTGGCTGGTCGCAGACTGCGATACATCTTACCGAGCTGGCGCAGTCGAACCTGCAATATGTATCGTTGTTTAGCGTTGGCGCATAGCTGAATCTTATTTGGGGGAGGAAGGATATAAGGAATTCTTAATCGACGGAGATTATTTAGGGGAATTGAGGAAGATTCTTTAGGGGAATTAGGCGAGATTCTTAACGAAAATTAGGGGAGTGCATGAAAATCACCGAGTCATGAACAAGTTATATTTATATATATACTAGCTCGTATTATACTACTTTAGTAAAGCATGTTGGATATAATCGATTCTAACCTCAAGACCAGAAATGGTTGCTTTGGAGTCGCGCAGCTTAGGCAAATTTGGACAATCCTGCTGGGCGCATTCAGAATTGGCGTCAAACGCCTTAAAGGCGGCCAACTCGGTCTCCAGAAATCCAACCTTCATCTTGGTGTTATCAAGCCGAGACTGCAGCGTAGACACTTCGCTAACTGATTTTTCGATTTCCTGCCGAGCAGCAGCCAGACTGGCGGTTGTCTCGGCGATCGATTGCTCTTTGACCTTGATGTCATCATTAAGTTGGTGGATCTCCGCTTGAAACAGCTCGCGACTTGAGACTAACTCCTGGCTGCAGTCGGCGAGCTGTTTTTTAACATCGGACAGATCAGAAAGTACTGCCTCTCTATGCTCCTCGGCTCGGCTTAGCTCAACAACTTTAGTTGCCAGAGCGTTGGACAATTCTACATTTCTACGCTGCATCTCGGAGTGCTCACTCTCAAGAGCGGAAGCATTAGCGCAAGCGCCGTCTAGCTTAGTGTTTGCTTCCTTGAGCAGTTCCTCCATAGCGGCAAGTTCAGCTACTTTCGAATCCAACGAAGACTTAGTCGAGCTATTCCAAGCCTCAAGGTTACGAATTCGACACTCCAATTCAACGTACTGCGATGCCTTAAGCTGAAATTCATTTTCAAGCTTTAATTTTTCATCGCATAAACTGGCAAAAGAAGATTCCAAAGCAGCTATCTTTGCTTCCGCTGACGAAATAGAATTTTGAAAAGCAATAATCTCATATTCTTTCTGAAGAACTTCCGCGTTTAGCGATTCAACTCTGGCTGTGGAAGACGCAGCAGATTTCACTTCATTATCAAGCTTGTCACTTAGATAAGCGTTTTCCTCAGAAATCTTCGATAAAGCCTCTTCACTTTCAAGTAACTTCATCTGCGACTCACACAATCGGGATCGCAGCTCCTCCACCTCCTTCTCCTTCGACGATTTCGACTCGCACACATGGTCGTGCTCTTCTTGTAGCGAACGCAGCTTCTCTTCCAGCATCTCCTTCTCGACTTCAACCTCTTGGATTCTGTCGCTAGATTTTGTAAGCGCTTCGTCTTTAGATTCTAACAGCTGATTCACTTCAGCTAGACGAGATGTCAGATCACTGCAGTCGGTCTCGATCGCAGATTTAAGCTCCTCCGTGGTACGAACTTTCTCGCGAAGATCGTTCAGCTGCTGTTGATACTCCAGCACCTGTGCTTCAAGCTCAGTAGCTTTCTCAGAAGAGCACACTGCTTCGTTCTGTAACTCTGACAACCGCGATCGCAGCTCCTCCACCTCCTTCTCCTTCGACGATTTCGACTCGCACACATGGTCGTGCTCTTCTTGTAGCGAACGCAGCTTCTCTTCCAGCATCTCCTTCTCGACTTCAACCTCTTGGATTCTGTCGCTAGATTTTGTAAGCGCTTCGTCTTTAGATTCTAACAGCTGATTCACTTCAGCTAGACGAGATGTCAGATCACTGCAGTCGGTCTCGATCGCAGATTTAAGCTCCTCCGTGGTACGAACTTTCTCGCGAAGATCGTTCAGCTGCTGTTGATACTCCAGCACCTGTGCTTCAAGCTCAGTAGCTTTCTCAGAAGAGCACACTGCTTCGTTCTGTAACTCTGACAACCGCGATCGCAGCTCCTCCACCTCCTTCTCCTTCGACGATTTCGACTCGCACACATGGTCGTGCTCTTCTTGTAGCGAACGCAGCTTCTCTTCCAGCATCTCCTTCTCGACTTCAACCTCTTGGATTCTGTCGCTAGATTTTGTAAGCGCTTCGTCTTTAGATTCTAACAGCTGATTCACTTCAGCTAGACGAGATGTCAGATCACTGCAGTCGGTCTCGATCGCAGATTTAAGCTCCTCCGTGGTACGAACTTTCTCGCGAAGATCGTTCAGCTGCTGTTGATACTCCAGCACCTGTGCTTCAAGCTCAGTAGCTTTCTCAGAAGAGCACACTGCTTCGTTCTGTAACTCTGACAACCGCGATCGCAGCTCCTCCACCTCCTTCTCCTTCGACGATTTCGACTCGCACACATGGTCGTGCTCTTCTTGTAGCGAACGCAGCTTCTCTTCCAGCATCTCCTTCTCGACTTCAACCTCTTGGATTCTGTCGCTAGATTTTGTAAGCGCTTCGTCTTTAGATTCTAACAGCTGATTCACTTCAGCTAGACGAGATGTCAGATCACTGCAGTCGGTCTCGATCGCAGATTTAAGCTCCTCCGTGGTACGAACTTTCTCGCGAAGATCGTTCAGCTGCTGTTGATACTCCAGCACCTGTGCTTCAAGCTCAGTAGCTTTCTCAGAAGAGCACACTGCTTCGTTCTGTAACTCTGACAACCGCGATCGCAGCTCCTCCACCTCCTCCTTCGACGATTTCGACTCGCACACATGGTCGTGCTCTTCTTGTAGCGAACGCAGCTTCTCTTCCAGCATCTCCTTCTCGACTTCAACCTCTTGGATTCTGTCGCTAGATTTTGTAAGCGCTTCGTCTTTAGATTCTAACAGCTGATTCACTTCAGCTAGACGAGATGTCAGATCACTGCAGTCGGTCTCGATCGCAGATTTAAGCTCCTCCGTGGTACGAACTTTCTCGCGAAGATCGTTCAGCTGCTGTTGATACTCCAGCACCTGTGCTTCAAGCTCAGTAGCTTTCTCAGAAGAGCACACTGCTTCGTTCTGTAACTCTGACAACCGCGATCGCAGCTCCTCCACCTCCTTCTCCTTCGACGATTTCGACTCGCACACATGGTCGTGCTCTTCTTGTAGCGAACGCAGCTTCTCTTCCAGCATCTCCTTCTCGACCTCCACCTCTTTAAAGCGATTAGTGAGAAGTGATAGACGAGAATTTAGGTCAATGGACTCGCATTCTAAATAGCCTTTGCAATCTTCTGTCGATTGCAGTTCGCAGCGCAAATCATCTAGTTGCTGTTGGTAATGTAGAAGTTGCTCTTTCAGGTTGGAACCCTCTTTGGAAGAACTCGTGGCTTCGTCCTGTAGTTTCGAAAGTCTGCTCTGCAAGTTATCAACTTGTCTATCTTGGAGTGACTTTTCATGACTGAGATTGTTGTAGTTAGTTTGCAGTAACTGAAGCTGTTCACACCGCTGTTTTTCTGTGTACTCTTTAGAGCCGCAGTCGTTTTCCTTAATTGATAGTATTTGTCTTTGCAATTCACTATTTTCTTCCCGGAGTTTCTTAGCTTCCTCAGGCCAAATAGACTCCTCTTTTATTTGAGTTAGTTGAGCGCTTAACTCTTCGTTATTGCGTTGAAGAATTTGATACTGATCTTTTAGCTCGTTAATTTGCTGCCGAAGATTATTACTAGTTGGCGATTGGATAGTTTCGAAACTAGTTTGTGTATCAGCATCACGTTTAATGCACCTGCTAGTGTTGCTTGCACTGCTCGTAAGTTGATTCAGGCGGACTTCTTCTGACTTCTGTTGCCCTACTTTGCCCGACTCCGCTGAATTGTTGACATCAGAAAGCTTTTTTTGAAGCTCAGCGATTAGAACGTCTTTCTCAGCTACCAGCTCTTTTTGATTAGTCAGATCCCGAACCAAGCGACTGTTGGTGGCTAAAACTTTTTCAAGGTTTGGAATTTCATCTCGATTGCTTGAACCAGACAGTTGAGAAGTAATTTTGACAGAAGGGGTGCTGCAAATGTTCTCTGCACCTGTGTCCTGCTCGGTGTTTAATGCAGTCTGATTAATAGAAAACTCCAAATTGCTGGCTCCTTCAATATTAGCAGCTGGACCTGGCTCTCTTATTGTCTTCGGTAGAGGAATGGATGTCTGCTTGATTGGCCTCGACGATTGGGCCTGGCTTGTATCCAATGACGGTACTGGCAAATTGCTTTCTGCAAAAGGCAGAAATGGGAAAAAGGTGATGGGAACCTGTGAATAATGTATCCTGTACTCGAACTGACAGTGCTTAAATTACTTACTTTGGAGCCGAATTTTCTTGATACTCGGCTCATTTGCAGACAATTGCTGACCAAAGATACGTGGACGAGCAATTTTTGAGGTTCTGATAGTATCAGAATCTGCTTTTGGAGGGTTTACAGTACCCTCATCGGGTGTCTTCGACATTAGAATAAGTTAGATGAGGCACTGAAAAGCCAAAAAACAACTTGCATGTAATTTTTTGGTTAAAGTAGAAATTAAAGAAAGTTAAAATCAGTATTATAGAATAATTTTGCTTATACAACTATGACTGATGATATAGTAGCTTTTAAAATGAGTATTGCTAACATAAGCAATAAAAAGAACAAAAAGATTTGTTTTTATCTTTTGAATACATACAAATGGGACTAATAGACACTATGCCTATGAAAGTATTTAGGCCTTTGAAGTCTTATTTTTATATTGATAGTAGTGAAAAAATTGCAATTTTTAGCCATTTTTTGCACTTTTAGGTAGGAAGACAACTAAGACTTAAACATTCTCTGTAAAGAGCTTAGGATGGGTGCAAAATTTGGTGCCATTTGGTTGAGTGGTAGTGGTTTAGGAGTCCATAGCAAACAAATTGTATATAGACCCACATAGACATACTTAATATTTTTAGTGGAATATTTTTAATTAAATTAATTTAATAATAAATTAATAAATTAATTTTTAATTTAATTAAATTTTTTTATAAACTAACATTCCTAATTTAGTAAGTAAAATGTTTTTTAATAATCACTTTTTAATTTCTTACTTTTAGAAATTTTTTTAATTAGAGATGTTTTAACTACAAAGTTTTGCAAACAGATATTTACATTTTTCTAGCATACTATGTAATAGATTTGAGAGTGTAGCTATAGGTCATTCCATGAGAGGGTCCCATCATGTTTTTGAACATCAAATTTTCGAGTTTCAAAAAGTAGTCTGTATTATGGTTCAAAAGTCTCTTGTGAAATGACCTCTAGTAGATAAATAAATATAAATACTTTCAATTTCCAACTTTTTGAAACTTTTGCTAGACACTCAGGGGATATCCAAAATTAAATATAGATAGATAATGTTAGTTTCTGTGAAAAATCTTTTTACCTTAAAACTTTCTATGCACCAGTTGTTAGCTATTAACATCTTGGTTAGAGGGCCTTCCAAGGTCCAATAATTATCTATCTACTCTTAAAAAGACCCAATATATCAATATCTATGAAAAATATATAGTTTAATTATCTTTTAGACTCCAAGGTCTAGATTGTATAATAGTGTATGTCAGAACAAGAATCTTATTATAGCTAAATATACATTAGTATATGCCAAAAATAGAAAATTTACATAAATTGTATGACAAAAATTTCTCCTAAAGTCATTCAGTTTTTACAAGTTGATTGTGTAGAGTTTTCAAAACAATTTTTTATAAGAAAACCTCTTTATAATATAACAAATATGTTCATTTAAATAAAAAAAATATACATCTAAGAAAATGATGCATAGGCCTAATTTAAGTTTTTAGCTAGAAGGAATTTTCTTTTTTTTACATAAACAGATTTATTAACGTTGAATTTTTATACTTGGCATGAATTTGTTAACAAAAATCCATATACTAAAAATGGTATGTCTGTGTCTATATGATCAATTAGAGAAAAATAGCTAGACTGATTTTCTTTGAACTTACACTGTTCTTGGACTGTTATTTGTTATAATTAAAAACTTTTAAAATTCAACTTTAAATTTTATCATGAACATATAAGCCTACCATTGCTCAAAGTTTAAATTTTATAATTTAGTATATTTATTTGCTTTTTAACTCTGTTTTAGGATACAACAACAATAAGGAATAAAATTGCTTTAGCACATGGTACATAGGCCTAAAAGAAAAAAATGGTTAAATTTTTTCAGTGCATATAGGACAGTACACCTTCCTAACTATATGGTGTCTACTAACAAATTTACTATTTCTTAGGGAAAATTCTGGCTTCTAGTCAATCTACTACAAGACAATCCAGTGACAGACAATTTGGCAATAGTCAAAGTGGTAACAAATGATCTAGCAACAGATTTTGATTTATAGATTTTATATGAAATTTAGATACAAATGAAACTTTATATGATTGTTTGTCGCTGGATCATTCTATTGCCAGATTGACTGGATATTAAAATTCTCATGTGCAACAAGGTCCTAGAGAGTCCAATACTATATGCATAGTATATATCAAAGATAAGGCAATTTTTTTACTTAGGATGATGCATTGATCCATATCATTGGTGATGATATGGCAAGGTGGTTGGCTTTAGCTACATATAGGTGGGTTTATACATGTAGACTAACTAAAAATGAAGCTCAAATTTGAAATTAGCACCATTGAAAAACCCTATCATGGACAAAATTATAAGTCTATAACCTTATCAAAACTGAAACTATTCTACACCTATCTCCTTAAAGTTAAAGAAGGTCCCATACTGTAGGTCTACTGCCATGCCCATAGCCATAGCGACATAGGGCCTAGCCTAGCCATGGGATGGCATAGGCCTATCATTTCACAATCTGCTTCTGCTATAATATGAAAATCAATTAAATGAACAATAATAATTATTTATAATCAAAGCCAGTTTAATCCCCTTTGAACTAGAATACAGTAGATCATATATCCACAGTAGATTATATCATATCCTAACATCAAGTGTAGGCAAGCACAAGGCCCTAGGCTTGGCAAAGGCCGCAGCAAAGCTCAGCTTTCATAGCTTAATGACAATTTAGCCTACGTTCAAGGCCCTAAGCTGAAGCAATCAAGTTAAATCATTAACCGTAGGCCTAGCTGAATTCAATTTCGAGGACATGACATCGGGATTCGGAATTGGCCGTTGAACTAGGACTTCGTTGTGACGAGTGCCGCGCGAGGGGTCCCTGGACATTTCGGTGACAAGACGTTTCGGTGACAACCTTTTCGGTGACACTTCAGGACGTTTCGGTGACAAATTTGGACAATTCGGTGACACGTTTTAAAAATGAAAGTTTATTAGTGTGAAAGAGAATATACTCATGAACAACAGTTAATACTTAAAACTCGTCATATTTTATTGATTTGCGGTGATTTCATCACTGACTTTGTTATATCCCTATACTGAAATTAAATTATTTCATTTTTTTATGAAAGTATTAGAGCTGAGTAAGATCGTATTGACCTATTGCATACTTTACCTGTTTCAGATGTCCTTGATCACGTAGAAAGCCATGAATCGAGTAAAGTTGCACAAATGGCCGTCGGACAATTGAAAACGTACCGTCCATGAACAACTCGTGGGCACTACTGATCAGTAGTGTCAATTGATTATTAGTAGCAAATACTAAGTGCCGTCTTCCTCCAACCTGGACATCACTTCTGAGAAATCCATTGGGCAAGGCTTTCCAACTGCAGTTGGAAGTTTAAATCCCTATAGGCTCCTCTGGCCGTCCTCTTTCGCAAAACCGGTTTGCAGCTCTAATTAGATTTGTTGGATTCGGCAAGTTCGCTGCCGTGGAGGAAGTGAGTTCGCGCAGTATAGTCTATCATCATCTGTAAGCTGTGCCGCAGATTTAAAAACATCCGTTGAGGCAGCAAATTTTACGTCTCGATAAATCTTCCGAGTAGCAGAAGCACCAAAGACGAGACGAGACGACGTGCATGGCTGTGCCCGCTTTTCCCATGCTTAAACTCTTCACCGGCACTGCGAATTAGAGTGCGCAACAAGGGGTATGATGACTGCGTTGAGTGCAACGATAGTGTTCACGAGCACCACGCTGACGATGAAGCCCATAGGAGTACCCATTCGACGATATTACAAGAACGTTCCGTCGGCTGCCTCCGTCTTGCATGACTTCAAAAGTCTCTAACTCTCGACCTCCCTGAACTATTGGCCTGGGTTCTGGGTCACTAACTGATTCATAGAGATCGTGAATCATCCCGCCATCATCAGCTACAACCTCCTCATCCAGCAGCGCTGTGAATATGCGTCTAGAATTCGAAGAACTAGCGCTCGAGTTTGCTAGAAGTTATATACTCGTATTAGCGCCTCGGATACCGAGTCCTTAAAGTCTGCATGCGCATTCATATTTCATACGCAATCAGTTGTTCTACTTTGAATGGCGTGGCAAAAACAAACATTATATCACCGTACGAGCGATGCTTCTTTGCTAGCAATGATTTTGCTTGAGAATGGTAGCAAACGCGCAACCAAATCATTGGTGCTTGCCATTAGAATTAGCATTGTTAGTAAATGCAATGTAGATATTGAAATTCCAGTAAGCATAATTGGTTCACTTAACAAGCTTTACTGTTCTGCAACATGGAACCATCAAAGGTGCTAATATCGATCGAACAATGAAGAAAGATTAAATACTGGACTTGCCAATTTGCATGTACATGTAGCAACAAACGTTTAAGCAGGGATAAGTTGTCCATGCGTAAGCAAGTTCTGAAAAGCAAATTATACAATTTGCTACTTATCTTTGCTACTTATCTACTTATCTTTAGCTTAATGTGGCCTCGCGTCCCTTCCCTCGTCTTTCCTTTGACTTTCCTGGTCACTCTGGTCAGCAATCAGGCAATTATCGGTTAACCGAAGTGCGGAGCGAATGTATATGAAATTACTGTTAGTCTCTCATTTCTCTCTAAGCTCTAACGTGTGACCCTTTCCGAACTTTACCTTTCCCATTAGACACGTGTTTCGCAAATTTTAACATCGCGCCATATACACTTATTTCCTTCCTATCGCCTTGTACCCATGCGTGCTGCATGTTATTCACACGTGTACAGTATTAAGCAACTTGCATCGATTCTCGCACAAACCAAAAAAGAGTAAAATTGGAGCAGCTACATCCCGCGGCCGGAGGAAAATAGCTGATCGGGGCCACTGGCGAGACTTGCCGCCATTGGCGGCAATTAACTCGATCCCTTGCATGGCGAGTGCCATATATACCACCAGCTTGGGGCCGACAGGAGGCGGCCGCCCCGGGGGACACAATCGTACATGGAAAAGCCGCTGCTTTGCTTTCAAAGCTCATGCCATATACATGTAAACCCGCCGTCGTCATAACGTGATCATAGTCATATAGTCATGATCATAGCATCATATCATCATACTCGTAGTCATGTCATGAAGTCATAGTGATCATAGTCATAGATCGTCATACCAAACCCCCCGGCCTGTCCCCGCGAAATAGTCGGGGCCTTAACTTTTTAAATAGTTTTTTCCACCAAGTGTAACTGATCTTTCCAAAAGTCAAAACTCGAAGTCATTTCTCGCATGGTTCATATGTACATGTACATGTATACATGCAATCTGTGAAACTGATGTTGATCGATTCAGAAGGCTGCCATTATACATGTAGCTGCCATAAAATTATTGAAGTTTGCGGTGTGCATCGAAACATTACATTAAATAACATTTGCAATAATTCAGGAGGTAATTACTGATATACATGTGTAGTCTCGGCCAACCTCTTTTATCTGAACAGGTGCAGAATGACCCTTTATTTAAGTGTATAGATATAACAGTCACACACAACAACAATAGTCAACGCACAACAATAAAATATGACGAGTTTTAACTATTAAACTCTTGTTCATGAGTATATTGTCTTACAGACTAATAAACTTTCATTTTTGAAGCGTGTCACCGAATTGTCTAAATTTGTCACCGAAACGTCCTAAAGTGTCACCGAAAAGGTTGTCACCGAAACGTCTTGTCACCGAAATGTCCAGGGACCGCGCGAGGAGAGCTACTACTACACTACTACAACAACAGTATTGTCGCGCATGCTGCTTCCAGTAAAAAAATTTTGAACTGACAGCTGATTAGTTTTAGGTTTTTAAACACCTATTACTAATGCTAAATTAACGTATAATACGAGCAATTGCTCCATGTAAATTTAAAACTTCATCATTTACTTTTTTACTGAATTTGTTTTAATAGTTGCTGCAAACTCTAAAGTTTAAAACAAACACACACACAACTTAAGGTCTTCCTAAAACACATTTTTCTCTTAGGCCTACTATAAATTGAAATATAGATCGCGCGTAGTGAGTGTACGTTTCGTTGTTATGTTAAAATATTAATTCACAAACTTAATTTTCAATTAGTTACAGAGCCGGACTCTAATAAAAAAGGAAATTTGTTTCTTTATAAGTTTCTTTATAAACCCACTATACTTTCGATGGTATTCGTGTATTCCTAGAGGCTTTTCATATTACCAATTCCAGAATCAGAATCGGTTCGGATCTTCCAAGAAAAACAGCAGTATAACTAATCAATTCTGTTGAATTTTTGACTGCCTTAACAACCTCACTTAGCACATTTTTCACTTTCTTCTTGGTGATTGTCATTCAATAATAAAAACTTTATAGCATGTATCTCCCTCTAGTTATGGAGACAAAAAGTTATACTTCACAAATTGGTTCTGGTTCTGGAACCAGAACAAGCAATATGAAAAGGCCCCTAATCTCTAGATTTCCTATGCCCCATCAATTATTTGACGGCCAGATCCCATAGCAGGACAAGGCTGTTCTAAATCTCTACAGGACTCAGGAGGTACAATGGTTGTGTGCGCTGCTGATCGGCCTTTTATTGGCTTAAATGTGCAAAAAAAGCTTTAAAATAATTTAGAGCAAGAGCAGGGGACTGAAAGATTACCATGGACTGTTAGGCGTACCTGTTATTATTAGCTTAGCCTATGGTTATCCTCTGTTTTTGTGGATAAATTGTCTGCCTAGATTTGCCTGCAGGAGATTTGCCCATTAAATTTTTTCTGCTAAGCTTTTCCTGCCAAGATTTTCCTGCAGTGAATTTTCCCATGAGCAAATGCCCATGGTCATGGAAATTTATCTACTGAGAATTATTGCTTGCTAAGATTTGCCTTTAATGCTTTTTTCCTGTGGTGCATTTAGCTATATGGCAGATTTTGTCTGCATTGCCTTCCTAATGCTTAGGCCTAGTGAGTTTTAATAAAGTCAAAGAGATTTAACTCATTTAAGGCCTACCCAATCAAAAAATTTTGATAATAATTGCATATCAAATCAAATGCATATTTTTTCACTATAGGCCTACTTGGAAACATGGCTGCCATGTCTAGGCCTATAATCCAAAAGCTTATAAAAATAGTGGCAATGTCTGTAATGGTGATTAGGTCTATATTTATAGATATGGCTAGGCTACTATGTCTATTATAATATTGAATTCTGGTTGTTTTGCCCCTAAACTATTTTGGCCATGGTCCATGGACATTTTGCCCCTAGGCATATTGCATATACCATTTCACCCATTAGTAAAGTATCAATTCATTATAGTTGTCAGATAGACTACAAAAAAAGCTTTTGAATGACTCCAGCATAAAGATAGAAGATTAAGACTGATAGAAGCTATAGCAATTTTTAGACACCATAAACATCCAGACTCCAGAGTGGTACTTTAGAAGACCCATTTTTATGAAAATAAAAATAATGGTCAACAATTTGCATACTACTTATAGTAGGAAGTAGAGATGGCCCAAAATTGATTTTTGCTGCCACCTGAAACCCATAGTCAGGAAGGTGGCAAGTGCAGGTGGGAATCAATTTATGGAAAAATCCTTGGTATACGCCAATGTACGCCAATTTTTTAAAACCCTTAACATGACATTTCTGTTGCACGCCAAAAATCTTGAATACCAAAAATCATATACGTCAAAAATTGTGTATACCGTATTAGATACTATTTTTAAATAAATTTTCTACTTACGTTAAACAAAGTTTATATAAAATAAGGAAATTCGCTACAAAGAACATAGTGAGTATCAAAAACTTTTTCTTCACATTTCAAGAAACAAATAAACTAAAAGTCTACAAGAGTCACAAAATAAGAGCGTTTAAAAGTTATTGGATATTTTAATTTTAATGTAGGCTGTAGAGTGTAGGCCTGGCTGTAGGCTAGGCTATAGCCTCAACTAGTTGGTTTAATCAATATTCAAATTCAATTATTCATGTTTAACTTTATATATTGTATATATATAGTGTATACATTTATATCTGACTTGTTGATATACTGTCAGTTTGTAATTGCATGCCAAGGTTACACGCCAAGTAAAAAACTTGTATGCTAAAAATTTAGGCGTGGCTTGAGACCCCTATTTGCACGCCAACTTTGCACGCCAAAATTTTAGCGTGGCTTGTGCACGCGGGAAAATTCCCGCATGCAGGCCACCTTCCTGAGTATGGCCCGAAACCTGAAATCGAAATTTGATATAAACCCCGAAACCCAAAAGTGACCCAAAATTTTAAAGCCAACAAAGCAATCAAGCATATAATAGGTAATTAAGATACAGCTTATATTTCATTCATATTCATTCAAAATATTCAAGAATGTCATGACTACTTAAGCATAATTAGAGATTAAAGTTCAGATTAGCTTCAATGAACAACAGCTGTTGTGCAGTTTCAGCTGAGAGCCGATTCCTCTTCTTGGTCACAACTAGTCCCTCAGCACTGAAGAGACATTCTGAATCTGCGCTCGAGGCAGGCACAACCAGAATGTGCCTGGTAAGCATTGCCAGTTGAGCATACTTGTGCCTATTGTCTGCCCACCAACGCATTGTGGCAGCTGTTTGCTGACTAGTTTTACCAGGTCGCGGAAGCACTGGTTCCTGCAGATAAGCAGGCACCAGAGTCTCCACTGAAATTGGCTTTGCAGTGGTAGTCCACAAGTCCAGAGCCTCCAAGTCGTTAAGAACAACTGGAGCACAGTCGGTGCCGTTGCCACATGGAGCAGGCAGGTCAGTCTGAGCAACTGTCAGTTTTTTCAGAATGGCTTGCGCTTGGTTCAGTGCTACTGCATCACTACGAAAGCCCACATCTTGATAATGTGGGTCCAGCAATGTAGCAACTACAAACAACTCATCAGTCAAGTTCAGGATATTAGAAAAGCGATGCTTGACAGATGCCAGCAGATCTCTAGCCAGTGTCTAAACACCTTCAGCTGCTGGATCGCCATGTGTGGCACATTCCAGGAAAGCACAAAGTCCTCGGAGCTGTTGAGAAGAGAAGATAAATATAAAAATTAAATTTAAACAAATATATCAATAATAGTACGGTAAAGTTAATTAATTTTCGTATCATACAAGATGTCAATACTCATTAAAAAAGTATATAAAAGAGTATTCAGCATTTAAATTATTTAGGGGTGGTGCTTGCTATTGTACTTGCTATTGTATGATATTGATACTTGTTGGCACTTACTTTTGGTAGCACAGTGCTGATCAGTCCTCCACCAGAAAGGCTCTGACCAAAATCCCGAAATGGCTTCAGAACATAGATGAGTGGGTTGAGCAGATTCCATTCATTCACTGACAGGGAGCCTGCTTGGATGTTGTACTTTGCGCAGTACAGACACACAACAGCAGCCTGGAAATAGCATAAAATTCGCAAATTATCACTACTTTCTTAATTTTTCTGCTTATTTATAGCTAATTGACTGTTATTCATACATGCAGATATTTTGATTCCACTTTTATTGTGTCTATTTTTATCTACTCAATAATTTTATTCTTATAAGGGCTTGAATGGAAACAAAGAAACAGTGTTATTATTATTAGTAGTATAAATTTTAAAATTAAATGACTTTGTGGTAAATACCTGATCACGAAAGGACCCAGCATGGCCAACTGTGAATCCCATTGTGTCCTTACATCCTGCATAAGGCCCTTGGTGGATGTGGCATTTACTTCCTTGTAGCATTGTTCCCACTCACGATGTGCAAGTGTCATGAATTTTGGAAATGCAATCAAATAGAAATAGACTTTAATTCCTATCTCAGCCACGCAAATTTTGGATTCTCAATCTCAATCTCAATGCCCATAATCAATCTTCCAAAAACCAACAAATCTTTTGCACAATAGTCTTGTAGTCTTACCTCTAACTCTCGGCAGGAAACTTGCATGGCAGAGCCCTCATCAGTCACAACTGACTGGACCTTCTGGCTAATAGTGCTCAAATGTGTCTAGCACTGGATGAAGAGCTTTAACAATGTTGCCACCTGTTGGAGCTCCTTCAATTGGAGTACTACACAATGTAGCTCGGCATAGCTTGAAGTCTTCTGTGAGCACTTGAGCAGTTAAACTCACTACAGACCACTTTCCTTGAATAGAGGTCCACTCATTGCTGGTGCATGCCACTGCAGTGCTCTCATCCAAAAGATTCTGTACCGATTGTTGCACATCGTTGTACAGTGCTGGTATGACAACCTCAGCAAAATGTTTGCGGCCAGGCAAAACATAGTTTGGTGCCAAGATTCTCATCAATTGTTGAAAGCCATTGTATTCAACCATGGAAAATGGTTGATGATCCACGGCTAGCATCTGGCCTGAGAAGAGACAAAAGAGCATATAGTTTAAATAATTGATCATATCACATTGTCTCTTAACTTAAGCCCTGTTCCTGTTATGTGTATCGATATACTTCACCCATTCAAATCATTATTAATAGCTCTAAGCTCTTCAATTTGTCTGTCTGTTTACTCCTAAACTTTCTAGTTGCTTCTGGTCCTATACTGACAGTACTGTAGCTTTTCCAGCTTAACTATCTTAGACAATTTTACAGCACAGGGTAAGCATGCATAGGCTATTTCCATGAGTGTGACGGTCGAAGGTTGGTACATTAATTTCACAAAAAATATATGAAAAAAAGGGTTTTGCAGCCTTTTTTTCATCAAAAAATAATAACCAACTAGATCTTTTGAACTTGTTTAACTTGTGACACAGAAGTTTTGGATTCTCAATTAATTCAGCTTATTGTGCATGTGACGGTCAAAGTTGAAAAACTCAAAGGTAAAGGGGAGTGAATTGTTTTTTTGTGTTTTCTTTGGTCTTTGTGATCTTAGAGCTATAAAAATCAATACACAAACTGAAAATTAGCCATACTTAGTAATATAAAATATTAAACGCATAAAAACAAGCAGAAAAAAGTTTTGACACTTTTCTCTTGTGATGGTCAAAGTGTGACGGTCAAAGGTACCAACTGTGAAAATTTTATTTTCAACTCTGGTAAGGAAATATAAGTGTAGGACTAATAAATACTTTTACAGTAACCTTTTTCATGATAAATAACTAATTGAATAAATCATATCAGAGATGGGGGTTATGGTTGGAGCTTTAGATGGAAGGCAGCTGGAAAATGACCCCAGCATCTTACTTAATCATCTTACTTACTTACTTAGACAACTTACTCAATTTTTGTGTGATGGTCGAAGGCAACTTTGCTGTGTTTTATCTATTGATTAACAATATATATACCAATGAAATTTTATAACATTAAAGTGCACTTTAAGAACTACATTTTCAAAGCAACTCTAGGCTGCATATAAGCTTTATCAACAATTAAAATAACTTTTTTGTTTTATTTTGTGACGGTCGAAGTTGCCAAGGTAGTATAAAACTTATTGCCTATTTTTACTATCTTCCTAATATATTCTTAAGTCTATTTTCTTAAAGAACATAGGTAGATACTTTATCAAATAAAAACATAATTTATGTTATACAAATGTTTTGAATGAAATATTTTATTAAGTAGGAAAAAGACAAAGTCAATTGTGTTTGTCACGGGCCACATGAGGTACAAAGAGACTAAAGCTTTATTTAAATAATGTGTGCAATAAAATTGATATTAGCCAATAAAAACTAAAAATATATATACTTGTGCATTCAAAAACAAAAAATGAAGAAAATGTTACAATAAAAAAATGAACCCATGTGTGACACACTCGTGGAATGAGCCCATATAAGTTAAAGTTAAACTTAAAACAAAGCACAGAAAGGCAAACTTACCTATAGCCTTAGTGATCTCTTGAGCCTTTGGGTGCGAGGCATCCCACAAAAGGTTTTGTTTACGAAATTCTTCTAAAGTTGGCTATACCATGGCAAGGCGCACCTTCTTTGATGCAGGAAGATATTCCTCATCTTCTTTCCTAGCATCAGCAGCCCTTTTCTTTTGCTGCTGCACCTTGTTATCTAGCTTTTCACGCTCAATATGCTGCTCTTTGTGATAATTTTTTAGATGCAGTAGCATACCACTGTTCGATGGCTTGTTTTTATCTTTGCCACGAGACAGTCTTGCTACATGATTTGCAAGTGGCAGTCAGAAAGTCTTGGGAAATTGTAAAATAGTCCCTAATTGCTGCACCTGTCCAAGATGCCATTTCACACCACAAATTAGGTTACTATTTCAAAATTTCAATTAGGATTTTGCAACTCGTATTAGTAGGTGTTAGGAAAACCAGATGGTGTTTCAAGTTAACTATGAGCCTGTTATGTTGCCCTCTGGCTCTGAGTTTTTAATCAATATAAAGCTGTGCATAAGACTAGGCTTTCGGTGTTTGTGGGTTGCCAACTTGCGGTGGGGGTTTGGAGTCAAATAATGAAAGGGGTGGGTGATCAGTGGACCCAACAAGTTTAGGTGGCAAGCCGTAAGGCAAACCTATAAAACTCCATTGCGAGAGAGAGAGAGAGAGAGAGAGAGAGAGAGAGAGAGAGAGAGAGAGAGAGAGAGAGAGAGAGAGAGAGAGAGAGAGTTTAAAGTGGCGAACATTGAGGGACTGGGGGAGAGAGGAGGGGTTGGCTGATGTAACAAACATAAAGGGAAGGGGGAGGAGTTAAATGGGGCAGATTTATATTTGCCTCTTGTTTTCTATATTAAGTTTATGGGCTTATTATCAATTTATATGATTCATTTAATTGACTATGGCTGTCCATGCCCTAGCAGTGTCTAGTCTAGACTCTAGTGTTAAGGGGATGAATCTCTGATATACCTTCCAAGTTGTTTCTTTCCTACCCCATTTTGACTGAGTCACTGCTATAGTTTGCAATGCTTTTATTGCATTTAATGCATTCAATGCATTTAATTCAAGCATTCATCTGACCCAATAATCAAATTAGGATGTACCCGAACCTTTTATAGAAAGTGCAGCATGAATAGCAAACATTTCTAACAAATCTTATATACAATACAATACAATGAACCTAAAATTTCGGGTATCAATGTACCCGAAAGTGCAATACCCAAAATTGAAATTATGCCTGAAAATTTGGTATGAAAATGCCCAAAATTTTGGGTACCCAAAATTCTAGCCGAAATTTTAGGCCATCTCTAGTAGGAAGTCAAAAATGTTACTAACTATAATATACAAGTATTACTTTGACATGAAAGTAATAAAAAATAAGGTAAATGGTAAAGTATACAATGACAAAGTCATTTCTTTCAAAAGTATGACAATTAAAGCCAATTTGAACAGCTGAGGATAAGAAAGGGTTTTGGTTATAGTAAAGTAAAGCTAGAAATACTACAAGAATAAGATTTGTTACCAAAATCAAAAATCAAAGCATAGAGTTTAAAACCATAAAGTTTTTAGAAATGGTCTATGGACAAAATGGTCTGTGCGCAAAATGGTGTAGGGGCAAAATGTCCATGGCCAATGGTTTGGCATTCTTTTGTTTTATAATCCCTGAGCAAGTCAAGTTTCATCTTACAATCCCTATTAAAAGAGTCAAAAAGACACTCTAGTTTATCAAAATAGTATGTTTCACATTTATTTTCCAAGAAAAAATCACTGCAACTAACTTTCCAGTCAACTTAAATCATCACTACAACTCACTTTTAAGTTTTCAGTCAACTTGAGGATTGTGGGCATAGCATGGTTATGAAAGAACATAGCTTATATGCACTTTCATTATACAATCATTTAAATGGTGAAATATATATAGATGATCACATGACAAAACCAAAAAAAGCTTGTAGGTTTCGAATTACAATTACCACATTAGTAGAATTGTATTGGAGGGATTGTATGATAGAAGTGAACCATCTTGATCCTATCACATTCAAAGTGAACTAATACAAGAAACTCTAGAAACTGTATAAGTATTTGTTATAAAATTTGCATGTGCTGGTGCCCCCCCCTTCACTTTTGTCATACAATCACCCCTTGGTATAACACATAGGTCCAATAGGGGATTGTAAGACGAAAGTAAGGGGGTGTGCCCAAAAAGGGTACAATTATAGTTTATTTAGCAAAAAACTCTAAAAAACTAAAAAATACCCTTGTACTTTTTTATGCAATTGATTGTTTACTTGAAATGTCTATTATAGCAACCATTTCCTACCATTTCGTCATACAATCCCTCCAATACAATTTTAACATTGGTGTGATCGTAATTCCAAACCTACAAGCTCTTTCGGTTTGTCTTCCAATCATCTGCATATAAATTCCATTTAAATGAACATATAACAAAAGTAAATATAAGGACAGGCTTCTAACTTCTATAAGACACAAGATTTTATGTTAAAATGATATGCTTAGAAAGTGGTCCCATTTTGAAGTTTAATTTTGAGAGCAATTTTCCATCCTCTGTGGGGGGATTGTATAACAAAAGTCCCAACTCCCATAGGGACAGTGCTAGGTGATCGTAAAATGAAAGAATGCCAATGGTTTATGGACAAAACAACTAAGCACATTGTGTTAAGATTTGAGGCTTTAGGAGGAATAGGCCTAGAGGATTGAAAAGTTTGAGTTTAAAGATACTAAAATATTTGTATTCAATATAACTTGGTATTTTGTCTTCAAATCAGTTTTGTCAGATATTTGAATCAAATCAAATTGGTTCAAAAATTTCATTTTGTCTAATTTCTATTTGCAATTTTATTCATTTGTATTATTTAAATTTGCCTTTTGCTTATATATAATACTTGTATATTGGCAAATCATAGGACTTTATTGAAGTCCCTATCTATACCTATGAAATAAGAACTGTCTATGAATATGTATATATATAAATTACATTGCTATAATGGGCTTTTAAACTACCTAATTACCAAATTATATCAAATTTGGCACCTACCCTAAACTTACTATAGAAAAGGCTACTTTAAAATGTCCTAAATTCAATTTTTGTAAGCCTATCCTAAAGTGCAAAAACTGCAAAAAATATGATTTTTTACCTACTTCTTTATAACATTGTTCCACTTTTACCAATCCTCTTTAAATTTGACACAAACAATCTTTAACTACTTGTATTTTGATACAATTCTATAGTTCAACTGTAAGTCTCAAAGTTATTTTTGAAATCCTAAATGGCTGCTTTGCACTTTTTAAATTAGTTTGCTTTTTATCATCAAGACAAATCCTAACCTCTACTTCCCTCTTTCCCTTTGTTATCTAGCCAGATGTGTAAAAAGGTTTTTAAAATTGACTGACTTTTGACTATTATAAGTTTGCTCCAATCAAAGCAATTGATCTTCAAATATGACACAATTCTTTATTGACTTCTTTGTCTTATAAAGTCTCAAGTTCTCAATTCTGTGATCAACCTGGATAAAAACTACAGTGTTTTGACATTTTAATGGCCTCTGTGACCCCATGAAAAGACTATAAGCAACTAGGATAATTTAATAAGAAATTCTAGCCATTGTCCTACAAAATAGGAGAAAAAAGAGAACAAATAAAAGGGAAGAGAATAAAGAGGAAAAGGAAGAGAGGACAGGTGACCAATGAGAAAGGTAAAGAGAAAAGTTTCCAATGCCTCAAATTTTAATTTAGCACAAATTTACCACAATTTTGTTTATCTCTTTGTCTAACAATTGTCAAATTTTTGTTTGAGTATGGCCATTCATATTAAGAAATGTAAGAAAAAGGGTCTATGAAATTTGCTAGCAGGAAATCTGCTAGCCAAAGTTTGCTAGCAAGAAATTTGCTTGCCAAAATCTGCTAGCCAAAGTTTGCTAGCCGAAATGTGCTAGCCGAAATCTGCTAGCCGAAGTTTGCTAGCCAAAATGTGCTAGCCAAAATCTGCTAGCCAAAGTTTGCTAGCCAAAATGTGCTAGCCAAAATCTGCTAGCCGAAATGTGCTAGCCAAAATCTGCTAGCCAAAGTTTGCTAGCCAAAATGTGCTAGCCAAAATCTGCTAGCCGAAATGTGCTAGCCAAAATCTGCTAGCCAAAGTTTGCTAGCCAAAGTTTGCTAGCCAAAATGTGCTAGCCGAAATCTGCTAGCCGAAATCTGCTAGCTGAAGTTTGCTAGCAGGAATTTTGCTAGCAAGGATTTTGCTAGCGAAAATCTGCTAATGATAATCTAACCAAAACCGGCAAACAGCAATTTACGAATTTGTAATTTGCTAGAGACATTTTTTCTTGTCCAATTTGGCAAGAAACTTTGCAGGACTTATCAAGCAGGACAAATAAATTTGCATTTTTCACTCTAATGACTCTCTTTGTCGTGCTAATTAGCAGTGATCTGCTAATTGCAATATATAATAATAATTGCAGCCTGCATTGTTGTATCGTAATATAATGCAATTAAAAATTACTAAATCAGAAATTTCTTTGTAGCTAGCATTCATATGACAAGAATCTGAATGTAATTTATATACAAAATGTGCTTGTTAATTCTATTCTTCTTAACACCTTTCAAAATGTGGCTACTTTGGTCAAGATAAATTACCAATTTTCTTTTTTTAAGTGTTTAGAAAGAGGCCGATCGCGGGCTAAAATAAAATTAAGTGTGCCCAACAATGCAATCATAAAATGTAGACATTTTGGCTTTTTACAGCAATTATTTATCAGATATGGCTTTTAGTTATAGAAAGATTTGGGATTTTTAACCACTTCTCTTGACTATTTTTAGCCAAAACCATGCAATACCATTGCCTGGAAACAAGTCAATCTTTTGACATGGGTTGCAAAAAATCGTTTGCACTTTGATATTTGACATTTGATAATGTTTTAGCATTATCAGCTGTAAGGCCATAGTTCAGGTAGCTCAGGCAGCTGTAGTTCAGGTAGTTAAATTTAAACTTATCTATATACACACAACTTTCAGTCTTAATGGCTGGTAGTGGCAGTATATAAGTATATGGCAGTATATGGTATATAAGTTATATATTTACTTGTACGAATCAAAGCAGCTCAAATCGGAATCAAAACACAGCAAATAACATGCAACAGCTATGAGAGCAAGGCAGCTAGCAAAATTCCTGCTAGCAGATTTCGGCTAGCAAAATCCTCGCTAGCAAAATTCCTGCTAGCAAACTTCGGCTAGCAGATTTCGGCTAGCGGATTTCGGCTAGCAAACTTCGGCTAGCAGATTTCGTCTAGCAAATTTCGGCTAGCAGATTTCGTCTAGCACATTTCGGCTAGCAGATTTCGTCTAGCAAACTTCGGCTAGCAGATTTTGGCTAGCACATTTCGGCTAGCACATTTCGGCTAGCACATTTCGGCTAGCACATTTCGGCTAGCACATTTCGGCTCGCAAACTTCGACTAGCAGATTTTGGCTAGCACATTTCGGCTAGCACATTTCGGCTAGCACATTTCGGCTAGCACATTTCGGCTCGCAAACTTCGACTAGCAAACTTCGGCTAGCACATTTCGGCTAGCACATTTCGGCTAGCACATTTCGGCTCGCAAACTTCGGCTAGCAGATTTCGGCAAGCAAATTTCTCGCTAGCAAACTTCGGCTAGCAGATTTCCTGCTAGCAGATCTCGTACTCCCAAGAAAAAAGTAGTTCAAATACTATATAACACAATACTATATGGCACATTATGAGCAGTTTTGAAATGCTCAAATTTTAATAGGGACATGTTTGGTATTGCTCTGAAATTTTATGCTTCAATAAAACAATCGTGAAGAAGACTGTACCCTGTAGGTAAAATTTTAAATTATTTAAACAATCTTGCTGTCTATAATAGTGAATATAATCTGACAATTTATAAGTTAACAGTTTTATAGATGTATTGTATAGTTGATGAAAGTTACATAAGTCGTATTTCCATTTCTAAATAGAATTAAAAAGAACTTTTATAACTAAATTTAGTAAATTTATTAGTGGATAGCAGTATAAAATTATATGGATATCTTCAGCCGTCATGGGCGCCTACAAGTTCATCTCGGAGCTGTACCGCAAGAAGCAATCCGATGTGATGCGCTTCATCCTTCGCCTGCGCTGCTGGCACCTGCGCCAGAGGCACGTGATCCACCGGGCCACCAAGCCCACCCGGCCGGATAGGGCCCGCCGCCTCGGCTACAAAGCCAAGCAGGGCTTCGTCATCTACCGGATCCGCATCCGCCGCGGCGGTCGCAAGCGCCCGGTGCCCAAGGGTGCCACCTACGGCAAGCCGGTGCACGAGGGCGTCAACCAGTTGAAGAACCAGCGCAGTCATCAGGCTATCGCCGAGGTTTGAGCCTGTCTATTTTATTATTTAATGCACCATTCCTGTAACAAACTTACTGCTTTTCATGCTTTTTGCTTTGGAATTTTAGCTAGAATTCTGACGTGCACGGCGGGCCGTCGCCCTCTCAGATTCTCAGTTGCTGGGCCAACCTCCCAGATCCTCAGTTTCTGTACCAGCCTCCCAGATCCTCAGTTGCTGGGCCAACCTCCCAGATCCTCAGTTGCTGGGCTAACCTCCCAGATCCTCAGTTGCTGGGCCAGCCTCTCAGATCCTCAGTTGCTGGGCCAGCCTCTCAGATCCTCAGTTGCTGGGCCAGCCTCCTAAATTCGATCAATTTCCGTTATTCCAATGTGTCCTCAACCCAGATCCACCAAAACCATTTTAGTTTTTTTCCAGATCATCAGATTGAACTAAGAGTATTACGAGCTAAATGCTGACATAGAAACAACTGACAGTAAATATCCCTGCCACTGCATTCGAATTCCCCTTATAACCAGGAGCGAATCGGCCGCAAAATCGGCGCCCTCCGCGTGCTGGGCTCCTACTGGATTGCGCAGGACTCCACGTACAAGTTCTACGAGGTGATCCTGGTCGACCCCAACCACAAGGCCATCAGGCGCGACCCCCGCATCAACTGGATCTGCACCGCCAAGCACAAGCACAGGGAGATGCGCGGCCTGACCAGCTCGTCTAAAAAGAGCCGCGGCCTGGGCAAGGGCCACCGGTTCCACCAGACCATCGGCGGTAGTCGGCACGCCTTCTGGCGCAAGAACAACTTCCTGAGGATGCGCAGGAAGCGCTAAAGAGATTTGCCGTCTCCCGAGGTTCGATGGCTTTAGCTGGATATTGACTGACGATTGCAGATTGCGTGTCCAGTTTGACTTAGCCTCGCAATAGAAGGCTTTCGTTTAGATATCTGTCTGTTGCTGTCGACAGTGTAGCTTGCAAATAAATGCTGATTGATTTGTTCGGTCAAAGACTGACGGCTGTAGGCTTTGAATGGAATAAAAAATTATATTGCACTGATATTTTGCACTTCTTACTTTTATTTTTCTTTGCATTGATCTGGGACTGATTTGAGAATGACTGACTGAGTAACTCAATGACCTGACTGTATGAGTGAATAAATAAAGGACTGATTGAGTCGGACAACAAGTTTTTAATGACACAATGGTCCAAATCTTTGTCACATTGTTCTGCGGTATTATTTGACAATAGTATGTTATTGTAGTTATTGAAAAATAAGCAAAATCCTAATTATCGTTTGAGTGCCTTAGTTTCAATGTACGGTATTTCAGTATTTACTGGCACAAATCTTGATATCAAATGAACATTATAATGCGCAATCATCAGTCAAAACAGCAAAAATGGTAAATTCACTGAATTCTTAAAGTGTAAACCATGATACGAGCGTATGTTTTCATCAGGGATAATACGTGAAAAATTATCCACTAAAACGACTCCTCGAGTTTGCCTTTCAAACCCTCTAAAAAGTCACTTCTAAACCCTCCATAAAGTCGCCTCTATCCCTCAAGAAAGTGGCATCTAAACCCTCAAGAAAGGGACCTCTAAACCCTCCAGAAAGTGGCCTCTAAACCCTCAAGAAAGGGACCTCTAAACCCTCTAGAAAGTGGCCTCTAAACCCTCAAGAAAGGGACCTCTAAACCCTCAAGAAAGGGACCTCTAAACCCTCCAGAAAGTGGCCTCTAAACCCTCAAGAAAGGGACCTCTAAACCCTCCAGAAAATGGCCTCTAAACCCTCAAGAAAGGGACTTCTAAACTCTCCAGAAAGTGGCCTCTAAACCCTCAAGAAAGGGACCTCTAAACCCTCCAGAAAGTGGCCTCTAAACCCTCAAGAAAGGGACCTCTAAACCCTCCAGAAAGTGGCCTCTAAACCCTCAAGAAAGGGACCTCTAAACTCTCCAGAAAGTGGCCTCTAAACCCTCAAGAAAGGGACCTCTAAACCCTCCAGAAAGTGGCCTCTTAAACCCCCGAGAAAGTGGCATCCTGCTCCTTGAAAGATTCGTCAGTGAAAGTATTCACAGAAGTGTCCCTGAATCAGTGAATTAAACTTCGACAAAGCTTTAATACGAGGGAGGGATATACTCGTACTTCAGTATGAGCGTAGTGAATCTCTAATCAGCTAGCTTTTCTGCTACTCGTTCTCGTTGACCTCTTCGATGTTACCGTCCGGCGGTGTTGGCATTGGCACCGGCGTCGGAGTGTCGGGCCTGTAGAGCCGTTCTGCGAGGCCCTCGGAGCTGTCGCTGCGCAGGAAGACGCTGCGGCAGTGCGGCGAGCAGGCGGTAAACAACAGCGGCAGGTAGCGCACGCCGAACAGCTTCTTGGCCGGCCGGATCAGCCGCAGTCCGGGCCCGAACTTCGGCCCGCCGCAGCACTCGCACGTGGCCAATCTGCACGGTGAGGGGAAGCGTGCGCCGGTTTCCCAAATACGGACGCGGGGCTCTTTTTGTGCAAAGGAAAGTACGCTTCCTATGTATTTGATGACACCCTTGGGCATGTTGGAAACTGTCCAAAGTGAACATCAGACAGATCTTCATGAACCCAACTAATTATTCTCCTAAGTAAAGTGCTTGTAAAATTCCTTCGTTCACGGTCCTGTCCTTAAGCGACCTTCGATCTCTCTGTCATGTCCTCAAATGACCTTCGATCTCTGTGCTGTCCTTAAATGACCTTTGATCTCTGTTCTGTCCTTAAGGGACCCTCGATCTCTGTCCTTAAATGAACTCCCACTGCTTTACGTTGGCAAAAAACTTAAAATGAGACCATTTCTCGCATTCTCCACCCAGACTTGAACTCACTGGTCCACAAGAATTTGTCGAATCTCTTCAGCCACTTGAGGTGCTCTCTGACCAGCATCCGATTCTCCGACTGTCTGCAGATCGAATCTTCTGTTCAGTCCGGAGTGGTAGAATGTCAGTGCGGCCAAGTCTTGCAGTTGCTGCGGAAATTATAATTAGACTGGCGACTCATCTAGAGTCTGTGGTGACTCATCTAGAGACTGTCGACCCATCTAGAGACTGTCGACCCATCTAGAGAAGAGACTGTGGCGACTCATCTACAGACTGTGGCGACTCATCTGACAGACTGTGGCGACTCATCTAGAGACTGTGGCGACTCATCTAGAGACTGTGGCGACTCATCTACAGACTATGGCGACTCATCTGACAGACTGTGGCGACTCATCTAGAGACTGTGGCGACTCATCTACAGACTGTGGCGACTCATCTACAGACTATGGCGACTCATTTAGAGACTGTGGCGACTCATCTACAGACTGTGGCGACTCATCTAGAGACTGTGGTGACTCATCTACAGACTATGGCGACTCATCTACAGACTGTGGCGACTCATCTGACAGACTGTAGCGACTCATCTAGAGACTGTGGCGACTCATCTACAGACTGTGGCGACTCATCTGACAGACTGTGGCGACTCATCTAGAGACTGTGGCGACTCATCTGACAGACTGTGGCGACTCATCTAGAGACTGTGGCGACTCATCTACAGACTATGGCGACTCATTTAGAGACTGGCGACTCATCTACAGACTGTGGCGACTCATCTAGAGACTGTGGTGACTCATCTACAGACTATGGCGACTCATCTACAGACTGTGGCGACTCATCTGACAGACTGTAGCGACTCATCTAGAGACTGTGGCGACTCATCTACAGACTGTGGCGACTCATCTAGAGACTGTGGCGACTCATCTGACAGACTGTGGCGACTCATCTAGAGACTGTGGCGACTCATCTACAGACTATGGCGACTCATTTAGAGACTGTGGCGACTCATCTACAGACTGTGGCGACTCATCTAGAGACTGTGGTGACTCATCTACAGACTATGGCGACTCATCTACAGACTGTGGCGACTCATCTGACAGACTGTAGCGACTCATCTAGAGACTGTGGCGACTCATCTACAGACTGTGGCGACTCATCTGACAGACTGTGGCGACTCATCTAGAGACTGTGGCGACTCATCTAGAGATGGTGGCGACTCATCTAGAGACTGTAGTGACTCATCTAGAGACTGTGGCGACTCATATAGAGATTGTGGCGACTCATCTAGAGACTGTCGACCCATCTAGAGATGGTGGCGACTCTAGAGGCTGTGGTGACTTATCTAAGAGACTGTAGTGACTCATCTAGAGACTGGCGACTCTTCTAGAGACAGCAACTATTTATGATATAGCTCCAAATTTTTCAGAGATTCAAATCTAAAAAAGGACCACAAGACTGTGGTACAGTACCCCTATAAGAGCGCAGCATGCAGGAAGCACGCAAAGTTCCAGATTCGAACGTCCGTCCTACACGCATATTCTCACCTGCGGCTGGCTCAAACTGTTCTCAGCCCAGAGGAACGGATGCAGGAAATTGTTACGAACTTTGATTCGCTTTAACCGCATGGCCAGCATTGTGTTGGGCAGGCTGGTCAGCTCGTTGCCCTCCACGTTCAGGTAGGTCAGGTTGCTGAGAATGGGCCGCGTTAGAATTATTCATTGCTTTAGCGATAGATTATACTACTCTCAACTCAGTAGCATTGTCACTCACCCTTAACAGCCTATTGGCTCAAGCATTTATCTGCCATTCCACGCAAACTCCGCGCCCCTGGTCGCATCTCTTACCCCCCCCCCTCATGGCTGCTTTTTTCTTTATTTGCTACTGATTTAATAGTCAGGTGAAGAGAAAAGTAATGTAATTATTTACCGCAGTCCTTTGATCTCCCGGTGTAAGAAAGAGATTTTGTTGTAGGATACGTCCAGAATTCTCAGCTTCTTCAACTTGTAGAGGCTGAAATAGTACCAAGAAGTGTCAGAGGTGAAATCTTATAGCTCTTATTTTAGTCATCAGTTATACACACTTAAGCAAAATGCTTTGTGCAGGCGCAGGGGTCGGCCAACTCTGGAATTGAAATTTCCGGCCTTCGGGTCCTTTGAATCTTCACAATAGCAATCTGGCCCGCTCAAGGTTTGTGTCTCTTCTCTCCCCTCTCCTCTCTCCTCTCTCTCCTCTTCTCCCTCTCTTCTCTCTCCCCTCTCTCCTCTCTCTCCTCTCTCCCTCTTCCCTTCTTCTCTTCCCTCTCTTCTCTCTACCCTCTTCCCTGCTTCTCTTCCTACTCTCCTCTCCTCCCTCTTTCCTTTCTCTCGTCGCTTCCCTCTTTTCTCCTCTTGTCTTCTTTCGTATCTCTTCTCTCTCTCTCATGTCGCATCTTCTATTCCCTCTCCTTTCTTTCCTCTCTCAACTAGCCCGCAGCCATGAGCTGGGTTCTTCATCTGGCTCTTGAGGAAAAAAGTTTGCCAACCCCTGGTGTAGGGGCTGGAGGAGCACTCCAGTATCTCGGTAGTACTTTAGTGGAGCCTCCGGCCGCCTATAGTAGTACCTTAATGATACATCCAGAACCTATCCTATAGTAACCTTATTGGCACTTCCAACACCCATAGTACTTCTGTTGGGGCTTCCAGACACTCACCTGACAGGAATGGTAGTGATGAGGCAAAAGGACACAACCAGACTCTCCAGCTGGGTGAGCAGCTCGATGTCGCTAGAAAGAATCGACAGGGGGTTGCTGCGCAGCTTCAAAATTTGCAACGACGGTAGCTGAAAAATCGCCGGCGGAATCTCCTGCAAAATCAGTTTTTTCAGGTGATCGATTAATTAAATGGTTCATATTTAAGATGACACTCGAGAAACAGGAGGCAATCAGACAAGCCTATCTCACTGATTCTTAAGCACGCAAACGCACACGGATGCTATACATGTACCAACACATGATCACGGATGCTATACATGTACCAAAACATGATCAGGGATGCTATACATGTGCCAACACATGATCACGGATGCTATACATATACCAACACATGATCACGGATGTTCTACATGTGCCAACACATGATCACGGATGCTATACATGTACCAAAAAATGATCACAGATGCTATACATGTGCCAACACATGATCACGGATGCTATACATATACCAACACATGATCACGGATGCTATACATGTACCAAAACATGATCAGGGATGCTATACATGTACCAACACATGATCAGGGATGCTATACATGTAATAACACATGATCAGGGATGCTATACATGTACCAAAAAATGATCACAGATGCTATACATGTGCCAACACATGATCACGGATGCTATACATGTGCCAACACATGATTTCTGGATGTGCCAACACATGATCACGGATGTTCTACATGTACCAACACATGATCACGGATGTTCTGGATGTGCCAACACATGATCACGGATGTTCTGGATGTGCCAACACATGATCACAGATGCTATACATGTGCCAACACATGATCACGGATGCTATACATGTGCCAACACATGATTTCTGGATGTGCCAACACATGATCAGGGATGCTATACATGTACCAAAAAATGATCACAGATGCTATACATGTGCCAACACATGATCACGGATGCTATACATGTGCCAACACATGATTTCTGGATGTGCCAACACATGATCACGGATGTTCTACATGTACCAACACATGATCACGGATGTTCTGGATGTGCCAACACATGATCACGGATGCTATACATGTGCTAACACATGATCACAAATGCTATACATGTACCAGCACATGCTCACACACACCAACAGATGCAAACGTATTAACGCTTAATAATTAATGAACTTTCAACTTTTAAAGCTTACGCCTACTAACAGTAGTCTAAATTGACCCGATAACATCTTGTGTTATGGCACAAACCTTGAAGTCATTGTAGGACAAGTTGACGTAAGTGAGAGTGTGCCGCAGCACTGACACGTCCGGCAGGGCTGAGATGAAGTTGGCCTTGAGGCTGAGAGCGATTCCACCGGTCAGCATGCAGTCCAGGACGCAGATCTCGGCTGGGGATATCTGATTTTCGTCGTATGCTGGAGTGTGGCAGAGTTTGGAGACTTGCAGTTACTGACAGATTTATATTGGGTAGATAACATATAGATAGATCATAGATAGATCACAGATAGATCAAAGGTAGATCAAAGGTAGATCTATAGATATAAAGATGTATAGCTTCTATTAAAATAGATAGATAGCTTTATATACTCGTACTTCAGAAATGTTCACACAGCTGCATAAAATATTACACAAAACGAAAGAAAGAGCTTTTAATAGTAAATTTACGAGTACCAGCTTAGTTGTCTGGCATAGAAATTTAATGCATGTCAACAAAAATAAGAAGCCGCTTGTAAAACAAATAAACTTCAATAAAGTACATTGCGATAAAAATAAAGAAACAGTCGACTGTGGCGTTTCTGGCCTTCATGGGGTTAAATCGTTGTAAGGTCATCAAAGGCAATCAGGTCATCGGGTCATAAGGGTCATCAGTTTATCGGGTCAAAGGGTCATCAGGCCATAGGGTCCTCAGGTCATCAGGTAGTAGGGTCATCGGGTCATAGAGTCTTCAGGTCATAGGGTCTTTAGGCCATACCGTCATCAAGTCATAAGGCCATCAGGTCATCGGGCCATATGGTCATACAATGGGTCATGAGTAGGCTGGTCTTTAGCTTCCGGAAAGAGCTGGGACATTCGCGATCTTACTGGGCCTCTGCTCGGCCTCATCCTCAGCTTCCGCGCTGTCGCTGGCGTGCTCCAGCTGGCCATTCAGCGGCCAGTAGGAGGCGCTGCCTGCGCCAGCGCGAGCCGTCTGCGTCGGCGTTGAAGCGGGCGCCGCCGAGTCGACTTTTGGCATCTGACGGCGCCGCTGCCGCTGCCGGTTGGCCAGCTGTTGTGAGGGCGGGTTCGGGGGCGGGGCGGGGATGGGGGCGGAGCGAAGGGCGGATCGAGGGGTGGTTCGAGGGTCGGATCGAGGGGTGGTTCGAGGGTCGGATCGAGGGGTGGTTCGAGGGTCGGATCGCGGGGCGGAGTCCGGGCCGAAGGCGGAGACGTCCGGGCATCGGACGACGGCAGCGGCAGCGAATCTGCAGTCCAGGTCTGCACCAAAGTTGGATGCGGACGCATGGCGTCTTCAGGGTACAAATGAAGGTCGTGGTTAATCGATCATTATAGCTAGAGAGGCAACCAAATGCGCATGTTTTAATTAAATTCAGAAGTAACTTACATGGAAGCGGCGATGATTAAAAAACTTGTTGGGTAAAATTAGGAAATTGCAGCAATTCACGAAGTTCGGGGAAATACTAACCTTAAAGTACACTCAGAACATTGAAAACCACCACCCCAGACCCTGTGCGCCTAAGCGAGAGTTGGAAAACCTTGCGTCATTTGCAGTGCAGTGAGCTGAAGTCAATCGCTCTGCCAATGCTTTGGGATGGCGGTTTTCAATGTTGCTGAGAAAGTCCAGAAGTCAGCTTGGTAACTGCCTATTGGCTCATTTAGCTCGTATCGTTTGCCTATCGTTTGCCTATCGTTTGCGCCATTCCACGCACACTGCGGCCTGTCGCTTCTCTACCCCCATTTTATTGCCCCCAATCGCTAGCCTCCTGGCTGTGGCTGGGAGAGGGTTAAGCTGCCATTTACATTCTATGCGACGCTGACCAATGTACATTGCTTTTGCACTGAATACGAAATGTGTCACGTGACTCTTTCTTTATAATATTTATCTGGCCAGCTGTCCACTTCCGTTGTAGAAAATAGCTACAATTTGCTTTACTCGCTACTGAATAAAAGTAGGGGAAACGTTGCGAGGACCATGTAAAAATGAAAACATGGCCTTGTATTTCTACTGTTGAGTTCGAATGGTTATAGTTATTAAAGCACAAAACGCCAGCATTGTACAATATGTTAATTAAAGTAAACAATACTGCTTTTTGGCACTTAGAAGTTGAATTGCATTGAACACTCACTGAATGGAGATGTGGACCGGGTGGCCTCGTGAAAGTGCTTCGGCATGGAGCCCGTTGTGAAGATCGTCTCCTTTGTTGGATGACCCGTGAGTCTGCGTGATGTTGGTTTAGGATGGGCGAATATAAAATTCATATTTTTTAATGTGACGAATTTGTGGTAGCCGTTAGAAGGGTGGAAGGAGAGTCCCTGTCAGCTAGAAGAGCTTTTCTAATTGACAGACTAGAACAGAGAATATTTTATTTTTTATATTATCACGTTTAGTTTAAATCTTATACAAGAACTCTGTGTTGGACTGGAATGGTCCCTGCTAGACTGGAACTCCTGTTAGACTGGAATCCCCCTGTTAGACTGGAATCCCCCTGTTAGACTGCAACTCGCCCTGTTAGATTGGAATTTCCTAGACTGGAATTTCCAAGTTAAACTGTCAGTCTAGACTGGAATCCCCCTGTGGAGACAGGAATTTCCCCTGTTAGACGGGAATTCCCCTGTTAGACAGGAATTCCCCTGTTAGACAGGAATTCCCTGTTAAACTGGAATTCCCCTGTTAGACTGGAGTTCTCCCCTGTTGGACTGTAATGGCCCCTTTTAGACTGGAATTTCCCCTGCTAGACTGGAATTTCCCCTGTCAGACGGGAATTCCCCTGTCAGACTGGAATTTCCCGTTAGACTGGAATTTCCCCTGCTAGACTGGAATTCCCCTGTCAGACTGGAATTTCCCCTGTCAGACTGGAATTCCCCTGTTAGACTGGAATTTCCCCTGTTAGACTGGAATTTCCCCTGTTAGACTGGAATTTCCGCTGTCAGACTGGAATTCCCCTGTCAGACTGGAATTTCCCCTGTCAGACTGGAATTTCCCCTGCTAGACTGGAATTTCCCCTGTCAGACTGGAATTTCCCCTGCTAGACTGGAATTTCCCCTGTCAGACTGGAATTCCCCTGTCAGACTGGAATTTCCCCTGTCAGACTGGAATTTCCCCTGCTAGACTGGAATTTCCCCTGTCAGACTGGAATTTCCCCTGTCAGACTGGAATTTCCCCTGTCAGATTGAAATTTCCCCTGTTAGACTGGAATTTCCCCTGTCAGACTGGAATTCCCCTGTCAGACTGGAATTTCCCCTGTTAGACTAGAATTCCCCAGTTATCATCAAATGCGCCGGTCAGCCGCACGCACCGGCCAGCAGCGACAATCCTGTCAATCTCCTGGGCCTTCTTCCCCTCGAACAGCACGATCTCTGAGTGAGGCGCCTCGCCCACTTTATAGCCAGGCGCAAATTTTGGCAGTCGACGAACTCGACATTCGACTTCAAAATGCAGCGCCTCTCTGACGCGGTCTTTGATCAAAGCGGCCATCTCGTAGAGAGCCTGCGCATGCGGCACCCGCTGGGGAGCCTCCTCAGACATGGACTCTGCGGGAGGCGACAAACCGAGCGAGTGACTGGTTTTTTTAGTTTTTTTTTAGATTCTATGCTTCACTTGAAAATATGTGACTGGATTGAGTAAACTTGGTGAAATTATTATTTACATATTTATCTTGTATTCCCCTAATATTTATTGTTACACAATATTTGGTTCATATTACAGTGATTTGTAAATATTTTCAGCATACCAATAGTGAAAAATATAATATACTAAAATTATGTTCAATGTAAATGCAGATTAAAAAACTCGCGCGCATACAAGCAAAAGAGTAGGAGATGAATGTTGATGCAAAAAATTAAGATGGCACCTTTTGTGAATTCTGAAGAATCTTTTCTTGCTTGGAAGCTAAAATAAAGTGTCAGAAATTTACTTTTAATAATATAAAATTACTGAATATGTTTTTTTATTATTTCTGAGCTTTTAAATTTCAAAATAAATTGCTTACTCAATGAAATTAAATACAGGAGAGTTTTTATTTATTAATCGAGGTCAAATTTTCCTATAATTTAATGCTTGTAGTCGGTTTAATGGTAATTTGAATAATTATAATATGGCTACATATAAATCTAAAATCAATTCTGTTGTTTTACAATGACATTTTGATGGAAACTCAGCATACCAAACCAGCAAAATGTATGTCTACTAAAATTGATCAACTTTTTTACAACTACAACTTACAACTTATTACAACTTATTGAACAACTTATTCAACTTATTCACCAATATCAGCAAACTCATGACATACTTTCAAAAAGGAACTGAAAATTTTGAAAGGGTTACTCACCCATGGCATCCAAATCGACATCAACAAACGAAATCGTTGTGTTTTGTCCATTAAGCTTAGTTGCAACAAACTCAGTGATCTTTTTATAATTTGCACTTGAAAATATGATCTGCTGGGCTTCCGAGACAGATATTTTATTTTCTTTTGCAATACCAATTATAAAGTCGTTAAGTGTGAAGAGCGGCGGCTTCGTGTATCTGACGTCTTCATCACTTCGAATAAAATCAGAATAAAATGGGAGTTGTCTTTTAGCTTCTCTAGGAGGTAGACCACCAGGACCTCTTGGTTTGTATGGCTTGAGAAGGTTTTTTCCGTAGACCCTGGAATGCGCGGTAGTCTGTCTAGAACTATACGCGCTATCTAAGACCCATTTCTTGTCTTCTTTTGAAAGAGGAAGCTGTCTAGCAACGTCAGGACCCAACGGCGCCAATGATCCGCTTCTCTGAACGCTTGTGGGAGGCGTTTTTAAATTTTGAAAGTTTGTTGTTATCGGGCGTGAGAACTCTTCAGAAGGTTGCACCTTCTTTGCCGGTCTGGGGCGTCTCAGAAGAACTTTCTCTTCATCTTTATTTCCAGAACTATAATTACTTAAAACAACTGTTGGCTCCATACCTAGGCTCCAAGGCTAGGGAGCAATTTTTTACTGAATTTTTACTGTTAGGGTTGACTTCGTGGTTTTAAATACCTATTATAATTTAAGTTGAATCGCTTATAGACGCTAAGGATTTTTACTTAATTCAAACAAAAATAACGGCAAATTTAAAGCTGAGCGGCTAGAAACCACAAGAAAGTAAACTATAGAGTCTTTTTTACAAACACTTTAAACGCTCATAATTCAGATGTTACACACAATACTTACAAAAGCTTACTAGTGTAAGCAGTGCTATTTAACTTTGACTATAGCTTAACTTTATTTCATTTTTCAGATAAAGGAGTGATCAACTCAATGCAAATTGTTTCGTGGTTGGTTGGTTTATAAAGCTTTGAGTTATAAATATTGTTCTAGCTCATATTTGTGTTAATGGCTAGTACGATCAGAGATAAATATGTTCACACTGCCACAGGACTACTTGGCGCTAAACGATCGAGCATGCTGCAGAATACAATTCATCAGAGGGTAATTCCTCTGCTGAAAATCAGCTACCCACAAATTGCTTAAAACACTAAAATTTCTGTATAACAAAGCATTTGTTTTTGACACTTTTGTTTTCGTGTGCATCATTTAATTTGTCATTATTCAGGCTTTGCTTCGGCAAAAAAAGATATAATAAAAACCGATAATTTGAAATTTTTAAGACAGATTATCATAATTAGTTTTGCTTAATTCTATAGTATTGTCCTTCCTCCTGCTTCGAGTAATATATCATAGACCAATTAGACTTCTCTAACAACTTGAAGTGCTCACAAAATTCCAGGCTCAGCTGTCGAAATCAAGGTCCTATTGCCACAACATACCAGAGAATATGATTATGGGGATTCGAACGCAGCGAGATGCAACTGCTGTTTCAAAAGGCAGGCATATTTAAATTATGTTTCATCAATTATGCTTAAATTATGCTTAATGCTGGCATTGACAAACAGAAATTTCCCTCGCAGCATTCTCCTGGTCTGACACTTCCGGCAGTCCCAGTCGTTCCGTTGCTGGACGCCAATTTGCTGCTGGGCCCCGGCAGATAGCAGGCCAGTCTGGAAGCGCGTCGGCGACGGGGATTCACCGACAAGTTTCGCAGCAACAAAAAGAGACACCGAGAGGAGAGGCTCAGGCTCGAAAAATACAGCGCAGGTTTGTGCTCTATACCGGTAGATATATAGACACGGTAGATAGATAGATAGATAGATAGTAGATAGCGAGAAAGAGCGAGCGAAGCGAGCTCTTTCGAGCTTGCTTGCCGCAGCCAATCAAGCTGAATGCACGCACACAAGATCACCGGAAACGATTAAGGCAGCTGGAAAGCCAATGGGCGCGGTAAGCGCTTTTATCCAGAGGAACTACCTGCTGGAACCAGCCATGCCGAACGAAAATCAGACTACTCAAGTAGTGCAAAAGAGTGCGAGCAACTACCGAGAAATCTAATTTTCGTAACCGCTCCGGTGCAGGTCCTGGCAATAGATGGTAGATAGCGAGAAAGAGCGAGCGAAGCGAGCTATTTCGAGCTTGCTTGCCGCAGCCAATCAAGCTGAATGCACGCACACAAGATCACCGGATAGATAGATAGATAGATAGATAGATAGATAGATAGATAGATAGATAGATCGATAGATGGATAGATAGATAGATAGATAGATAGATAGATAGATAGATAGATAGATAGATAGATAGATAGATAGATCGATAGATGGATAGATAGATAGATAGATAGATAGATAGATAGATAGATAGATAGATAGATAGATAGATAGATAGATAGATAGATAGATGGATAGATAGATAGATAGATAGATAGATAGATAGATAGATAGATAGATAGATAGATAGATAGATAGATAGATAGATAGATAGATAGATAGATAGATAGATAGATAGATAGATAGATAGATAGATAGATAGATAGATAGATAGATAGATAGATAGATAGATAGATAGATAGATAGATAGATAGATAGATAGATAGATAGATAGATAGATATAGATAAATCAACCTCAATCGCCGACCCCCCGCAGGCCCCCAACGCCCATCCAGGATGTGATCTCGCACAGGTACCAGACTGATTGGATTCGCGATCAGGTGCGCCGAAGTGAGGCCAAATCAGCCGCTGCGGCAGCCAGGGTAAGCCAAAAAAATTATGAGTTTTTATGCGTTTGAAGGCCCTACTGTTAGTAGTATGCTTTGAAGAAAATATTGGTATAAAATTGTTTAGAATCCCTAATTTTCGGCACTGTCTAATTAGAAGCTGGCCAGTTTCCAGGCCGATTCTGCGATCAGAAAAGCAAAAATACGTGACAGTCCTTCATCTGCAGAAACTCCAGCATCTCGCGCAATAATAATTCATGACGCCCTTCTCCCACTCAGACTCTGTCTTCCTTCACGTCCTACTGCTAATCTCAGAATTCATCCTCGAGAGTCTTAAAGAAAGCGTTGAATCTTAAAATAGCTCGGAGGTGGGCGGTGCAATAAAAAAGAACCACGCACTCGCACGTTTAACGGCTTTAGTGCTAGATCCTCACCTGGACTGCATCCGGGATCTCCCTCCTTCGAATTCGAGGTTTTCAAGTCAAAATCGGGGTCCACAATAAATCATGCAAGAAATTGTCCCGTCTGTGTACTAATCCACTAGCGCCCCAATCCGACTTCTCGTACAAGCCTTGTACTTCTCGTCACCCTGCACGTAGATGGAGGACCAGTGGTGAACATATAAATAAAATTTGCTGAAGGGCTGTGCAGCACCATGGCGCAACCAGCGCTCTGAAGACAGTTTTGATCATTCCGCTGACTCCTGAGCCATACAAGCATGCCAATAATGTACGCAGGCACGCACTCATGCACACGCTTTCTAATCGTCAGGTACGTACACTAGCGTCGTTGGTTAAAATCGAGATCACGTGATTATCGATAGTTTTTTAATAATAAAATCGGAAACCGCTGCGCCCCGCTGTTGCAAAGGAAGGTCACGTGACTTGAATGGATTTTTGAAAAAATAGCTTCCAGTGACTCCTTATCTCATCTGATGTGATTGGACAGCCACTCCCTCAGCGCCTCTCCCACTCCTCTCTCAGCCAACCATTTGTCAGCCGTTCGAGACCCGGTCCTCCGTGCTGAGGACCCGCCCGACTCAGCCGACAACGGCTAGCGGCCTGCGGCAGCGGCGGAACTGACCAGGCAGGGTTTTGAGTGCCGCGTGTACCCTCTTCAGGATGAAGGGAGCTGGAACTGCGGCCTTCGTGATTGTATGGGGAGCTGGGATTCCTCATCAATGAGATGATTAATGCAAACGATTCTGTCAGTTGTCAGTAAAATCTGTCAGAGCCACATTTTGACGAAATGTTTTTTCGTCCTGAATCTCATCATAAATTATTTTGTTTAATTTTTTTTTCATTTTAATGACAAGTGCAAGACCTACAGAGCTGCCATTGATGGGGAGTTTCCACTTCTTGACTCGAATTTGCTTCGATCTTTTTTATTATTGCAGCAATTGTTTATGCTTTTTTATAGACTTTAAAGTAGACTTGTAGAATTCTTTTTCTTGCAATTTAATTTTTTTACGGCGGCTTCCGTATATATTATAGCTTATCTTCCTTTTACCCCTGTCATTTGTGCAACTTATTGCTACTAGAATTTTGACTGCCACGCAACAGAATTGTATTTGAAAGTGTAGAGCCAGTAGCCTTAGACACGCAAATATACACCATATTTAGCCGCAGAAAGCATTGCTTTTCAGTTTCCAAATATTCAAACGACCTCGTTCTTTGTTGTCTGGCTTAATCCATTGGTAGAAAATTGATTGCTGCTTTGAGACTTGCTTCTGCCGCTAATGACACGCAGCCCTCACACCGGCAAGGGCTGGGCTGAAGACCCTTTGCTATTTGTACACCTCTTTCCTCACTCTTCTCACCTCACTTTTACCTCTCTTCTTTCACCTCTCCTCTCTCACCTCTCCTCTCTCACCTCTATTCTCTCACCTCTCCTTTCTCACCTCTCCTCTCTCACCTCTCCTCTCTCACCTCTCCTCTCTCATCTCTCCTCTCTCACCTCTTTTTTTCTCACCTCTATTCTCTCACCCTCTTCTCTCACCTCCCTTCTTTAAGCTTTTGTCTCCCGTCTTTCTCCCCTCTCAATCAGCTTCCTTTTTACAGAGGCCCGAACTTTTACGAGTATTTACCTTATCTCAGACGACACACACACACACACACACACGCACACACCTCGAGCATCAGGTGAAAATCCGAAACACCGCACGCTGTTGAAACTTCACCCCGAGCTCCCAGCTCAGGACTGGTTCGGTTCTGCCATTTTGTTTATCGTCCTTTGCGCTTTGAGGATTCAATATTAATCTACTTTTAACGGGAGAATGAAATGCTGACTGCCACTCTTAAGCTCACCAACTTTGACTCTCGGCAAGTTCTCGTTGAGTGTTTTACCATGCACCTAATACGTGCTATGCATAATATGAATATTATACATTTACTATACCATTTGCCGCACGCAGTGAAGAAGCTGGACCAGCCCCTGCCGAGATGAAGTCTCTGGTTCAGCTGCTTTTTTAAAAACAGAGCTGCTCACTCATTTCTCTGTCTCTGTCTCTCCTTCTCTCTCATCATGCTTTCGGTAAAGTTTTGCTTAACTTAAACCCTTCTTTGTGAAGTATGCACGTACTCGCATACGACGCGCGTATGCAATTATACTTTCCAGTACATGTAGGGGAGATTGTTAGTTTATGCGGCTAAGGGCTCAGGAACCCGCCTAGGATTAGCCATGGCACTACGAGTAACATCTTCCCTCCCTTTACTCGCCCTTTACTGTACTTTTACTCTCCCCATTCCCTTTACTCTCCGTTTACCCTCGTTTTACTCTCCCTTTACTCTCCTTTACTCTCGTTTTACTCTCCGTTTACCCTCGTTTTACTCTCCCTTTACTCTCCTTTACTCTCGTTTTACTCCCCCTTTGCTCTCCCTTTACTCTTCCTTTACTCTCCCTTTACTCTTGTTTTACTCTCGTTTTACTCTCCCTTTACTCTCCCTTTACTCTTGTTTTACTCTCGTTTTACTCTCCCTTTACTCTCGTTTTACTCTACCTTTACTTTCTCGTTACTCTCCCTTTACTCTCTCTTCACTCTCTTCATACCCTGTCTCCTTTCCATCTCTCTCTTCTCTTTACCCCTCTCCCCTCTCCCTCTCCTACTCTCCTCTCTTCCTCTCTACTGTCTCTCCTCTCCCACTTACTGCCCCTGCTATGCCTGTTTGCTACAAATACCCCCAGCCAAAGTTGGTCAGCTATCTATCTTACTCTCTGTCTCCAATTTCTTGGAAGCTAGCTCCATCTCTATCGTTTGCAATCGGAACCTTACTTTCAATTCAGTTCATGCCTCTCTCCTCCCCTCTCACCCAGCCAGCCGCGATTTGCCAGAGTGATAGATCGAACCCGAGCAGCAGCAGCCTGAGAAATGAAATAACTTAGCAATCATTTTAATTGGGCTTACCGAGGCTGTCAGTAGCGGCTCGCCTCTGAAAGTCTGAGCGGGGTCCAGTGCGACTCGACAGTAAGAGGCAAAACCGGAGACAAATATCTTATTATTTTCTATTTAGCCGCAAAACCTAAGCGTTTGGGTTTAATTTAGTTGCCGAATAACTTTAGAGTGGCTGCGAGCTTGCAGCTGACAAATTGTACATGGACTGATAACTTATAGTGTACTATTAGAAATGGGATACGGATAGAAGGGAGTGAGTGAAGGGAGTGAGTGAAGGGAGAGTGAAGGGAGAGAGTGAAGGAAGAGAGTGAAGGAAGAGATGGAAGGGAGAGAGAGAGGAGAGTAAAGAGGATAAGAGGGAGAGAGGGAGAGAGGGAGAGAGTGAGAGAGGGAGAGAGAGGAGGAGAGGAGAGGGATAGAGAAGAAGGGAGGCACAGAGCAGTCAGATGAAGAAAGCATCTTGAGCAGACTCCACTATACACAGGCCAGAATCGTACAGTCACAATTTTTTTCAAATGCATTCTCAGATCAGCTGAAGTGATGCAGCTCAGCAGGCATTATTCAGCTGCTGGTCTCACGGCTAGTGTTTATTTCCCGAGCTAGCTGGATAAAAACTCGCCACTCCCAAAATTCAGCACGCGATGACGGAGTCAGAGGGGGGCGGCATACACAAAAAGCGCCGCACGGGCGCTTATATTGATGAAGCGGCGAGGAAGCTGGCTAGTCTAGGATAGAACAAAAGTACTCCGAGTTTGAAAGCAACGAAGGGGCAGGCAAATGCAGACGCATACAGAGCTTCATCTTCCAACTTAAATAACTGGCTACTTTGCATTGGCTGGATACTGTTTCAGGAAATGTAACTTTACGAGGGCATTGCGCTTTCATGCCTAACTAGCTGGTAATTAATCGTATTAATCATTCTGACTCAATGCAATATTCAACGCAAAATTAGACATTGTCTCCGCTGCCAAATGCTGATATACAGCCCGAGAGTCCCTGCTGTGTTTGTCGAGTAATTTCTGCAAATGCAGATCTGGAGTGAGCAGGCAGACAGGGGCAGCCTGAGGGGCAGTTTCTAACCCTACTTCACCGTCTGCGCAGGTGGCTGTGGCGCCAAACACATTATGTTAAACACACACAAAGACACAGATTCAGTGCCAAACACATTATGTTAAACACACACAAAGACAGATTCAGTGCCAAACACATTAGGTTAAACACACACAAAGACAGATTCGCCGCCAAACACATTAGGTTAAACCAAGTTAGGTACATAATCAGGGCGCACTTAATCCATTTAAAATTAATCAGGTGAGTTAGATCAGGCAGATCATTTTTATACCTGGATAAAAGTATAAACGATTGATAGTTTAAAAAATTTCATACGGTTCCAGCAAAAATTCCTTTCGCTCTCAGATTGACTGCTTTTAATAAAATAATTCTCATTCTTTGTAGATTAAACTGCGGCTTGCGGCGGGGAGCCACTTTGATGTCTGATCATAAATTCAATCAGAGCTTTGACTCAGACGGGCACTGCATAAAAGCCTGGTTGGGAAAAACTGCAGTGAAAATATTGGTTCAGCAGTCAGCCAGCGGCTTCAATGCGTGAGCTCTGGCTATTGAAAATGGCACACAATAGGAGAGCTTCATATATGCCTTCAATCAAGCTATTCAATGAATTTCACTGATTTATTTGGTTTTTTCTCTGAACAAAACTGTTATAAAAAATTCAATAAGAAATTTTCAGCTGGGGTAAAAATGATTGATTGATTTCTATGCCTTATACGTTGCCTTGAGCCGAACTCGGGAAGATGTTTTGCAGCAATCTTACTTTAAATCTCACTGTTTCATTTCTTTATTTCTGAACTGCGAAGTGACTGAACTAAAGAGTGACTGAACTTCATAGTGACTGAACCATAGAGTGACTGAGCCATAGAGTAACTGAACCATATAGTAACTGAGACAGAGTGACTGAACCATAGAGTGACTGAGACAGAGTGACTGAACCATAGAGTGACTGAACCATAGAGTGACTGAGACAGAGTGACTGAACCATAGAGTAACTGAGACAGAGTGACTGAACCATAGAGTGACTGAGACATAGAGTGACTGAACTAAAGAGTGACTGAACCTTATAGTGACTGAACTATAGAGTGACTGAGCCATAGAGTAACTGAACCATATAGTGACTGAGACAGAGTGACTGAACCATAGAGTGACTGAGACAGAGTGACTGAACCATAGAGTAACTGAGACAGAGTGACTGAACCATAGAGTGACTGAGCCATAGAGTGACTGAACCATAGAGTGACTGAACCATAGAGTGACTGAACCATAGAGTGACTGAACTAAAGAGTGACTGAACCATAGAGTGACTGAACCATAGAGTGACTGAACCATAGAGTGACTGAACCATAGAGTGACTGAACCATAGAGTGACTGAACCATATAGTGACTGAGACAGAGTGACTGAACCATAGAGTGACTGAGACAGAGTGACTGAACCATAGAGTAACTGAGACAGAGTGACTGAACCATAGAGTGACTGAACCATAGAGTGACTGAGACAGAGTGACTGAACCATAGAGTGACTGAACCATAGAGTGACTGAACCATAGAGTGACTGAACCATAGAGTGACTGAACCATAGAGTGACTGAACCATAGAGTGACTGAACCATAGAGTGACTGAACTAAAGAGTGACTGAACCATAGAGTGACTGAACCATAGAGTGACTGAACCATAGAGTGACTGAACCATAGAGTGACTTCACTAAAGAGGGACTGATACTGAGACATAAGACAAAAAATTTTAAAATCAAACAGAAGAACCGACCACAATTTGCAGTCTTGAAAAGTAATAAATCGATTGCAAACAAAGTTTGACACAGTGCGTATTGTCTTTATCGTGCTCCACAAGACACTATACAACAATAAATTTAATATTTTCAACAGTTATAGTTTCGGAAGTGACATTGTAAATATTTTTGCACGAAACGACACTACCTAAAAACTTAGTTATCACATTTAGTAGTGAAACAGCGCATTCACAGCGCCTTCGCAATTTATAAAATTCAAATCCAACGCAACCAGCTGGTCTATAAGTCCTCTGTTTCAAAAGAAGCTATCTTCAGCACAGCGTCAGCAGGGTGCATCATCGTCGCCTTCGCTGTCGCCTCTTCGCCGACTTGCCGAACCCGACGGCCGGCCTGTGTCCAAGCCTCTCGTGCTGCACAGGAACAGGCAGATGGCGTCAAGCGACTCCAGCAGGGTCACCAGCGAGGCGCCGAGCAGCAGGCCGAGGGCTCCGCCTGCATCGGCGAGGAACTGGCTGAGGGGGTAGAGCCACACCTCCAGCCGCTGCTGGCTCAGCAGGCTCGATGGCCGGACCTCCAGCATGCCGGTGTGCCGCTGAATCACCTGCCAGGTGGGGGCCGGTTTCGGAAGGGTTTTGGGTTTCGTATTTTGTGTTCAAGTTCCGGTTTCGGGTTCCGGTTTCGGGTTCCGGTTTCGGGTTCCGGTTTCGGGTTCCGGTTTCGGGTTCCGGTTTCGGGTTCCGGTTTCGGGTTCCGGTTTCGGGTTCCGGTTTCGGGTTCCGGTTTCGGGTTCCGGTTTCGGGTTCCGGTTTCGGGTTCCGGTTTCGGGTTCCGGTTTCGGGTTCCGGTTTCGGGTTCCGGTTTCGGGTTCCGGTTTCGGGTTCCGGTTTCGGGTTCCGGTTTCGGGTTCCGGTTTCGGGTTCCGGTTTCGGGTTCCGGTTTCGGGTTCCGGTTTCGGGTTCCGGTTTCGGGTTCCGGTTTCGGGTTCCGGTTTCGGGTTCCGGTTTCGGGTTCCGGTTTCGGGTTCCGGTTTCGGGTTCCGGTTTCGGGTTCCGGTTTCGGGTTCCGGTTTCGGGTTCCGGTTTCGGGTTCCGGTTTCGGGTTCCGGTTTCGGGTTCCGGTTTCGGGTTCCGGTTTCGGGTTCCGGTTTCGGGTTCCGGTTTCGGGTTCCGGTTTCGGGTTCCGGTTTCGGGTTCCGGTTTCGGGTTCCGGTTTCGGGTTCCGGTTTCGGGTTCCGGTTTCGGGTTCCGGTTTCGGGTTCCGGTTTCGGGTTCCGGTTTCGGGTTCCGGTTTCGGGTTCCGGTTTCGGGTTCCGGTTTCGGGTTCCGGTTTCGGGTTCCGGTTTCGGGTTCCGGTTTCGGGTTCCGGTTTCGGGTTCCGGTTTCGGGTTCCGGTTTCGGGTTCCGGTTTCGGGTTCCGGTTTCGGGTTCCGGTTTCGGGTTCCGGTTTCGGGTTCCGGTTTCGGGTTCCGGTTTCGGGTTCCGGTTTCGGGTTCCGGTTTCGGGTTCCGGTTTCGGGTTCCGGTTTCGGGTTCCGGTTTCGGGTTCCGGTTTCGGGTTCCGGTTTCGGGTTCCGGTTTCGGGTTCCGGTTTCGGGTTCCGGTTTCGGGTTCCGGTTTCGGGTTCCGGTTTCGGGTTCCGGTTTCGGGTTCCGGTTTCGGGTTCCGGTTTCGGGTTCCGGTTTCGGGTTCCGGTTTCGGGTTCCGGTTTCGGGTTCCGGTTTCGGGTTCCGGTTTCGGGTTCCGGTTTCGGGTTCCGGTTTCGGGTTCCGGTTTCGGGTTCCGGTTTCGGGTTCCGGTTTCGGGTTCCGGTTTCGGGTTCCGGTTTCGGGTTCCGGTTTCGGGTTCCGGTTTCGGGTTCCGGTTTCGGGTTCCGGTTTCGGGTTCCGGTTTCGGGTTCCGGTTTCGGGTTCCGGTTTCGGGTTCCGGTTTCGGGTTCCGGTTTCGGGTTCCGGTTTCGGGTTCCGGTTTCGGGTTCCGGTTTCGGGTTCCGGTTTCGGGTTCCGGTTTCGGGTTACCTGATAGGCGTGGATGCTGAACTCCACCTGCTGCATCCGGCGCAGGTAGTCCTGCACCGGCAGGCTGACATTCCGTCTGGCCGCTTCGGGCCCGGACACGGACTCCCGGTACAGTCGCATGTTCCTGGCAATGTAGCCGGCCTGCAGGGTGTCCGTGGACCTCAACCACGGCCCGGAGTCGGCGCTGGCCGAGTACTCGGTGCTCACCGGGTCCGCCGGCGCCCTGGCCAGCTCAGCGGCGTCCAGCCGCACCGGCGGCCTTCGCAGAAAGCAGCCGGCGGCCCGCTTGAACGAGGCGTAGCCTGCGGTGTCCTCGATCCAGCGCATCTCGCCGCCCGGCGCCCTCACGTACAGGTATTTGCCCAGGTGGCTGACTGTCCGGGGATCGAACAGCAGCAGGATCGGCTCCCGGATGCCCACGCAGGGCGGCAGGCCGGCCTGGGCGGCGGTCACCGGCAGGGCGTCGCTGAGACAGCCGCAGTCAGCCAGGAGGTCGGTCTGGCGAACGCCCAGCAGACGGTCGGCCCTCCGGCTGGCGTAGCGTCGGCACCAGCGGCTCTGGCCGCCGAAGCAGTACACGGCGCTTGATGAGCCGTTGGACGACGCAAAAATATTGTCGCCGTCCAAGCCGGAGCGCCACACTTGGCGCATGCCGACCCGCAGGCTGGTCACCCTGCCGCTGGTCACGTGAGCCACCCGGTCGAATGTTGGCCAGGACATGGGCGGGTGCAGCGTCACAGAGTAGCTGTGCCGGTGAGTCATGCTCGACTGCGGGTGGGTCAGAGTGCGGGTCAGAGTGCGGGTCAGAGTGTGGGTCAGAGTGTGGGTCGAGTGTGGGTCGAGTGTGGGTCGAGTATGGATCAGAGTATTGGTCAGAGTGGGTCAGGGTGTGGGTCAGAGTGCGGGTCAGGGTGCGGGTCAGAGTGTGGGTCAGAGTGTGGGTCAGAGTGCGGGTCAGGGTGCGGGTCAGAGTGTGGGTCAGAGTGTGGGTCAGAGTGTGGGTCAGAGTGTGGGTCAGAGTGTGGGTCAGAGTGTGGGTCAGAGTGCGGGTCAGGGTGCGGGTCAGAGTGTGGGTCAGAGTGTGGGTCAGAGTGTGGGTCAGGGTGTGGGTCAGAGTGCGGGTCAGAGTGTGGTCAGAATGTGGGTCAGAGTGTGGTCAGGGTGTGGGTCAGAGTGTGGGTCAGATTGCAGGGCTAGAGTCCTGTCAACCTCTTATCATAGAACTGACTCATTATCCATAGAGCTGTCAGACGGTAGTCAGTCTGTTCAGAATTCAACCAATGTAATTTGATTTCAAATAGGACCCTATGGCTGCAGACACTTTGACGTCAACCGCTGGATCCATTTTGCCTTGTCATTTTTTGGCTTAAGGATTAAAATCTACAAACAAGCAGAGCTCTGTAAGATTATGCATACGAGCGTATATTTGTCAGTATTGAGTCGGATTACCTTTTAAAAACTCATTCCAAGTGAAAATTGCTTTTTATACTGGATAGAATGAAAGCACAATAAATCAGCTGGCAACAGTTGAAATTAACGGGAGATTCGGGTGGTTGCCCTTTTCTACAAGATTGATCCTTTTGACAAACATTTGGCGCCACTACGAGTGTGCGGCTCGTAGAGTAGCTGAGTACATTCTGGCGCTAATTGAGAGTCACTGAGGATATTCTGGCGCTAATTGAGAGTCACTGAGGACATTTTGGCGCCTATTGAGAGTCACTGAAGACATTTTGGCGCCTATTGAGAGTCACTGAGGATATTTTGGCGTCTATTAAGAGTCACTGAGGACATTTTGGCGCCAATTGAGAGTCACTGAGGATATTTTGGCGTCTATTAAGAGTCACTGAGGACATTTTGGCGCCAATTGAGAGTCACTGAGGATATTCTGGCGCTAATTGAGAGTCACTGAGGATATTCTGGCGCTAATTGAGAGTCACTGAGGACATTTTGGCGCCTATTGAGAGTCACTGAAGACATTTTGGCGCCTATTGAGAGTCACTGAGGATATTTTGGCGTCTATTAAGAGTCACTGAGGACATTTTGGCGCCAATTGAGAGTCACTGAGGATATTTTGGCGTCTATTAAGAGTCACTGAGGACATTTTGGCGCCAATTGAGAGTCACTGAGGATATTTTGGCGTCTATTAAGAGTCACTGAGGACATTTTGGCGCCAATTGAGAGTCACTGAGGATATTCTGGCGCCAATTGAGAGTCACTGAAGACATTTTGGCGCCAATTGAGAGTCACTGAGGATATTTTGGCGCCAATTGAGAGTCACTGAGGATATTTTGGCGTCTATTAAGAGTCACTGAGGACATTTTGGCGCCAATTGAGAGTCACTGAGGATATTCTGGCGCCAATTGAGAGTCACTGAAGACATTTTGGCGCCAATTGAGAGTCACTGAGGATATTCTGGCGCTAATTGAGAGTCACTGAAGATATTTTGGCGCCTATTGAGAGTCACTGAGGACATTTTGGCGCCTATTAAGAGTCACTTAGGATATTTTGGCGCCTATTGAGAGCCACTGAGGATATTTTGGGGCCATTTGAGAGTCACTGAGGATATTTTGGCGCCTATTGAGAGTGAGAGTCACTTAGGATATTTTGGCGCCTATTGAGAGCCACTGAGGATATTTTGGCGCCATTTGAGAGTCCCTGAGGACATTTTGGCGCCAATTGAGAGTCACTGAAGACATTTTGGCGCCAATTGAGAGTCACTGAGGATATTTTAGCGTCTATTAAGAGTCACTGAGGACATTTTGGCGCCTATTGAGAGTCACTGAAGACATTTTGGCGCCTATTGAGAGTCACTGAGGATATTTTGGCGCCTATTGAGAGTCACTGAGGATATTTTGGCGCCTATTGAGAGTCACTGAGAACATTTTGGCGCCAACTGAGAGTCACTGAGAACATTTTGGTGCCATTTGAGAGTCACTGAGGACATTTTTGCGCCAATTGAGAGTCACTGAGAACATTTTGGCGCCAATTGAGAGTCACTGAGAACATTTTGGCGCCAATTGAGAGTCACTGAGAACATTTTGGCGCCAATTGAGAGTCACTGAGGACATTTTGGCGCCTATTGAGAGTCACTGAGAACATTTTGGTGCCAATTGAGAGTCACTGTGGACATTTTGGCGCCTATTGAGAGTCACTGAGGATATTTTGGCGCCTATTGAGAGTCACTGTGGACATTTTGTTGGCACCACGGGGGTCTATTTTTAACTAAGACCTAATACGCAGCTAATGAAAGCTAATGATAATGAGGGATGGCAATGCTCGCACCTGCGGATCGGCCGTGAGCAGCCAGTCCCTGGGGCTGAGGGTGTGCAGCTGCATCACCAGGCCCGGTGTCTCGTGGTCCAGCGGCACGGGCTGAACGATCCTAGTAGGCGGATGAAAAGTGGCGCACGAGCCGTGGGCGGGGTGGAAGAACACGGAGAACTGGTCCATGGAGCACAGCTGGCCCTGGTAGCTGCAGTAGGCTATCATGTCCAGCGGGCTGAGCACCGCGCTCGAGTTGATGTAGTGCCGGAAGATGCTCTGCAGAGCCAGCCGGGACGCGTACTCGCGCTGAGCCTGCGACAGCCCCAGGTGCGACATGTTGCCGTACAGCACGTAGCGCCACAGGGCGGGCGCAGAGTTGATCAGCACGTCGTAGCCAAACGTCCGATTGCTGTCGGGGAAGACGTCCGGCTTACCGACGTCGCGACGAAAGAATGCGCTTGGCGGACAGACGGTCACGTCGGGGAAGACAAACGGCCGAGCCCGACCTCTGGCCAGGACAGTGTGGCCGGCGTTGAAGGCTTCGAGCAGGCGCCAGAAATGAAAGCCGCTGACTGCTGAGCAGAGCACGAAGGCCACAACCCACAGAGATTTGACTGGCGGCGAGCGGTGCAGGAATTTCAGGGAGAACGGAGTCAGCACCAGCCTGTGGTAGGTGACTGAGACTTTCCTGCGGCAGTGCTGCTGCTGACGCTGTGGCTGCTGCTGCTGATGTTGATGTTGCTGCTGATGCTGCTGCTGCGGAGGCTGGCTTTGCTGTTGCTGGCGTTGGCGCTGATTGCGGGAGGGTGTCGTCGCCGCCTCGGCTGCCGCAGCCGCTGCCGCCGCCGCAGCAGCCGCAGCGGCCGACCTGGGCATCGTCAGCGTCAGGGGCAGCCTCGGGGGCGGCGGCGGCGGCGGCGGCGGCCCAGAAGACGACGACGGAGCCTTCCTGGGTATGGTGGAAAAGGTGCCTTCGTCAGATTCGTCGAAGTCGAAGCTGTAGCGGCCCAGCATGGAGGCCAGGTCCGTGGGCGGGCCGTGCTCGTCCATTGTTCGTTCAATTGAAGCCGACTTGAGCCGCCAAACTGACTGGCTTGTTTATCATTCCAGCTGTCGAATGGCAAGTTCAAGACTCTCAGAAGAGCGAGTGACTTTTTGCTTGCTCTTTAAATTTGCAGATGAGGAGAGAGGAGTCTGGGAAGGCAAAAGGGGATGGGGTTGCTGATGGAACTGTCCCGGCAGGGGCGGCAGCTTCCACCATTGCTGCTCCTAGCAGGGCAGCCGGCCGGGCCAATAGGGAGACAAAACAGATGAGAGAAGAAAAAGTGGAACAAACTGGAGGGAGCGAGGAAGGGAAACACAGAGTGCTGGAAAGTCATTGGGAAAGTTGACTTACCCGCTGAAGAAGACAATGAATGCTGCTCAGGCTGGGCAGGCGTTCAGAGCTGCCTCATGAGGATGGGGGATTTGTCCAGACATGCAGAAACATGGCGCCTGCGCTCTGTAGAGAAAGAGAGAGTGGGGACGGCCCGGTGAGAAGCAAGTCGGCTCATTAGCTTATGAAGAATGCAGCTGAGAGGGCGTCATCACTTTCTGCCAGTAGTGATTCTGCAGCTCTGCCGAACTGAATAGAAAGTCCGTCTCGCACCTGCCTACCCGCTCTGCCAGTCTGTTCCCGCCTGTGAAATTCGATATTCCCTCCCCCTCTTGTCAGCGGCCTGTTCATCCGGCCAGCAATTATCGGGCAAAAACGTGTTGGCAACCGATATTGCCTAAAAGAGGGAGGAGGCGCGATCGTTCAATTGGTTCTTGAGACCGCCTGCCTCAATCGATCAATATGAGATATGCCAAACAGTGCGCAGTACCTTGGCAGGTGCAATTCATTGCACTGTCAATCACCGTTACAGGAATGGAAGGGAGATGGCATCAGTTAAGGCGCCCCGTTAATTTGGATAGCAGGCCACCTGCTGGGATCATGACAGCAATGAAGAAAGGAGGCCTGGGACTAACAGTGCATTGAATGCGGCTGCTCTTGTGAGGGCGGTTTTGCCAATTTTAATGCTAAATTATGAAAAATTCTAATAAATAATTCTCGCTGCAGTAAAGTTCTAATAGCTGGCTAGCTAACCAACTAACTAACTAACTATCTAACTAACCAACTAACTAACTATCTAACTAACTAACTAACTAACTAACTAACTATCTAACTAACTAACTAACTAACTAACTAACTAACTATCTAACTAACTAACTAACTAACTAACTATCTAACTAACTAACTATCTAACTAACTAACTAACTAACTAACTATCTAACTAACTAACTAACTAACTAACTATCTAACTAACTAACTAACTAACTAACTAACTAACTAACTAACTAACTAACTAACTATCTAACTAACTAACTAACTAACTAACTAACTAACTAACTAACTATCTAACTAACTAACTAACTAACTAACTAACTAACTATCTAACTAACTAACTAACTAACTAACTATCTAACTAACTAACTATCTAACTAACTAACTAACTAACTAACTATCTAACTAACTAACTAACTAACTAACTATCTAACTAACTAACTAACTAACTAACTAACTAACTAACTAACTAACTAACTAACTATCTAACTAACTAACTAACTAACTAACTAACTAACTAACTAACTAACTAACTATCTAACTAACTAACTAACTAACTAACTAACTAACTAACTAACTAACTAACTAACTAACTAACTAACTAACTATCTAACTAACTAACTAACTAACTAACTATCTAACTAACTAACTATCTAACTAACTAACTAACTAACTAACTATCTAACTAACTAACTAACTAACTAACTATCTAACTAACTAACTAACTAACTAACTAACTAACTAACTAACTAACTAACTAACTATCTAACTAACTAACTAACTAACTAACTAACTAACTAACTAACTAACTAACTAACTAACTAACTAACTAACTAACTAACTAACTAACTAACTAACTATCTAACTAACTAACTAACTAACTAACTAACTAACTAACTAACTAGCAAGTGTCAAAGTCCTAAACAACTACAAAAGCAAAGTCTGCACAGTCTGCTTGAGTCTGTCCCCGCAAATCAATCGCCCAGCTCCCAACAGATCCAAGCCCATGATGAAGCAGAGCCAGCAGCAGGGCAGCGCTGGGCAAGTGGAACACACGCACACCAGCGGCTGCCACACGCGATTCGGCCAGAATCTGCTGTCACGCCAACAGCGAGGGACCCTGTAATCAATTTCTGTGCCCGATTCCGTACTAACCTGATTTGCTATGGTCGCTATGATATCTCTGCATTCTCTAGATATTATCTACCCCAGCTCACAGCTGTCAATCTCCATCTTATTTGCCATCCGACTATCAATGCGGAACTAATTATTGCATGTAGAGAGTTGAATTGTTACCATGGATGAACCATAATACCAACGCTAACCGTCGCTAAACTAGTAGTCCATGGTGTCTATATGGCACTGTACACTGCACTGTTCAAGTGTAGTCCATGAAATCTACGTGGCGCTGTTCACTGTACACAGTTCACATTAGTAGTCCATGAACCGTGTCAAGAAGGCTTGGCAGTCAAGTCAAACGTAAACTCTTCAACTTTTACAGAACTCTGCTAGCTGGATTCGCTTGGTTTCGCTCAACTCGCTTAAATACGGGCTAAGATGAGAAGAACTTGGGAATGGGAAGATGGAGAGGAAAGGGGGACTTGAAAAACTAGTACATGCACTCAAGGAGGCTGTGGGTGACACCGTCCCACACTTCAAAGACTTCAAAGCTGAACTCCAACGAAATTGTCACAAATTGCTGTTCTATTACTGTCACTGATTGCTGTCATGGACTACTAAATAATAATGGGACTATGGTCATGGACAACTGAAGCAGAAGGCCGCAGCATTCGATTTGTCTATGGTGAAACCCCAAGAAATCTGAGTTGCCCATGACAATGGTATGTCAGACATGCAGTCTATGGCCAAATCCCATTTGGTTTTCCGCCTTCAAGGCGGAGGCAAATAAATGAAAGCATGGCGTGACAGACTCACGGCCGGGGGCAAGGTGGGGAGGGGATTATAAATTCATATCTGTCTTGTCTAGGCCGCCTGGAAACCGAGAATTATAACCCCAGCCCCATCTGCACTTTTTCCCACAGTCCAGGCCATACAATATTATCCTAGCCAGCTATACAGCGGCGAATAGCTGCAGATCCCTCAGCAAAACTGTTTCGGGATCATCTCTTCAACCGCCTGCTAGCTCGTTTAGCCACCTCCTCTCGTTGGTGGTCCATGAATTCGCTTAATTCCCCACCCAACAGTTGCATCCGCCACGGTCTGGTTCCGCCCTCTCGCTGCCTGCCCGGCCCTTCACTGGCTCTTTCTTTTAATCTGGCTCCGGGATCTTTCTTTGCCTCTTTGCATTGTTGAAGATGCAAGCCTGCAGGCTCGAGTCTTAAGCCGCTGGCCGATCCGCATGAGTCTTGGGCTTCGCTCGCAACCGCCCCCCCCCCCCATATTTCTGTCTTTCAGTCTTCTCTTTGCTCAATCAGACAGTCGGTCAGCAAAGCTCGAAGACCTCGTTTGCATAGGGGAAGTTTGCCCGACTTCGCTGAAAGCAGCAATTTTTTTAGACTGACAAATGCTGAATCCGAGGTTTGCAAATGGTGAGCGGGCAGCTTTGTAAGGTAAAGGCGGTAGGACAGAGACCTGTAGTTTATGACTGTCAGAGATCTGCAGTTTATGACTGTCAGAGATCTGCAGTTTTATGAGTGTCAGAGATCTGCAGTTTATGACTGTCAGAGATCTGCAGTTTATGACTGTCAGAGATCTGCAGTTTTATGAGTGTCAGAGATCTGCAGTTTATGACTGTCAGAGATCTGCAGTTTATGACTGTCACAATCTGTAGTTTATGACTGTCACAATCTGTAGTTTATGACTGTCACAATCTGTAGTTTATGACTGTCACAATCTGTAGTTTATGACTGTCACAATCTGTAGTTTATGACTGTCACAATCTTTAGTTTATGACTGCCACAATCTGTAGTTTATGACTGTCACAATCTGTAGTTTATGACTGTCACAATCTGTAGTTTATGACTGTCACAATCTTTAGTTTATGACTGCCACAATCTGTAGTTTATGACTGCCACAATCTTTAGTTTATGACTGTCACAATCTGTAGTTTATGACTGTCACAATCTGTAGTTTATGACTGTCACAATCTGTAGTTTATGACTGTCACAATCTGTAGTTTGACTGTCACAATCTGTAGTTTATGACTGTCACAATCTGTAGTTTATGACTGTCACAATCTGTAGTTTATGACTGCCACAATCTGTAGTTTATGACTGTCACAATCTGTAGTTTGACTGTCACAATCTGTAGTTTGACTGTCACAATCTGTAGTTTATGACTGTCACAATCTGTAGTTTGACTATCACAATCTGTAGTTTATGACTGCCGGAATCTGAATTGCCATCTCGAGTTTAGTCCAGGGCATTTTAGCAGTTCGAACTCAAGTGATAATGTGTAAACTCACTTATAAAAATGAATCAATAATAAAAATGAAAAACGTCAAGTAAAAAACAATAAAAACACCCAAGTGCACCGGAATCATTGGACAATCCACTGCAATATTGGTATTCGAGAAGAGGTAATGAGAAGAGCCAAGCCTATGCAAATGCTTGGATCTGGCCAAGAAAGGAAATAAATCTTTTTCTCCTTCATCTTGGAATGCATTTTCTCTTCAGCTGAATCCGGGAGTAGATTGGAGATTAGGCGGCCTAACACTCTGTTTTAGCCCGCTAAGACTCATAATTTACAATGCTGCAAATCTCTTTGCATTGGAAATTGGACTCGAGTGATGGATACAGAAATCTCAGTGCGCACTGCATGGCTGCCAATGTTGATTAGGAGTCAGATTTGCGGGGCATTTTACATCCGTGACGTGAGGGAGATGCCCAATTTACATCCGTGACCCTATGACGATACCCAATTTACATCCGTGACGCTATGACGATACCCAATTTACATCCGTGACGCTATGACGATACCCAATTTACATCCGTGACGCTATGACGATACCCAATTTACATCCGTGACGCTTTGACGATACCCAATTTACATCCGTGACGCTATAAAGATACCCAATTTACATCCGTAATACTGTGATATTTCGAAGCAACCCAACTCAAAAAGTAAGTCCTATCAGATCAGCCAATGCGTACTTGAGCACGTTTACAAAGACTTCTCTATCTACGACTCGTACAAGCTTCATATTCAACTCATCTACATGCTACGGAGACCTCAGGCCAAAATGTTTTGAATTATCGCAGGCACTTTAGCCTGCGAAGGTCGAGAAGCAATGAGATCTATCAAGTTTAGCCAATTCCCCATCAACTAAGTAGCTGAAATGCGACACCAAAACCCCTGGCAAAAAGTTAAAGAAAGTTGATTCTGCCTCAGATCTAAGTTTATCCTCACAACACTGAATGGACCGTTGATCAAATTTTAACCCGCCTTGCCTAGAGCTGCACATTTTGTAATCGTTCTATCTAACTGAAACTTCATTCACGAAAGGTAATCACAGATCTGCCAGCAGGACTTCACAGATCTGCCAGCAATAGTTTACAGATCTGTCAGAAATAGTTCACAGATCTGCCAGCAGGATTTCACAGATCTGCCAGCAATAGTTTACAGATCTGTCAGAAATAGTTCACAGATCTGCCAGCAGGATTTCACAGATCTGCCAGCAATAGTTTACAGATCTGTCAGAAATAGTTCACAGATCTGCCAGCAGGATTTCACAGATCTGCCAGCAATAGTTTACAGATCTGTCAGAAATAGTTCACAGATCTGCCAGCAGGATTTCACAGATCTGCCAGCAATAGTTTACAGATCTGTCAGAAATAGTTCACAGATCTGCCAGCAGGATTTCACAGATCTGCCAGCAATAGTTTACAGATCTGCCAGCAGGACTTCACAGATCTGCCAGCAATAGTTTACAGATCTGTCAGAAATAGTTCACAGATCTGCCAGCAATAGTTCACAGATCTGTCAGAAATAGTTCACAGATCTGCCAGCAATAGTTCAAAGATCTGTCAGAAATAGTTCACAGATCTGCCAGCAATAGTTCAAAGATCTGTCAGAAATAGTTCACAGATCTGTCAGCAGGAATTCACAGATCTGGCTGAAATTGTTCACAGATCTGCCAGCAATAGTTCACAGATCTGTCGGAAATAGTTCACAGATCTGTCAGCGGGAATTCACAGATCTGGCTGAAATTGTTCACAGATCTGTCAGAAATAGTTAACAGATCTGTCAGCGGGAATTCACAGATCTGTCAGCAGGAATTCACAAATCTGTCAGAAAAATTTCAGAAAGCTTGCAAGCTTCAGCAGTCTCCCTTTTCTTTCTTAAGCCTTTGAATATTCTTCTGGCATAGAGATCAGTGCCTTTGGACTTGGAGCCACACATGGTTGAATTCACACGGCACATTAATTCTAGGCCACTGAGTCAATAATGCTATAATCTACAAAGTCAATATCAGTGCCAAAAAAGAACTGTTTGCATATCGGGTTAGCTTTCTTCGAAATCGTGTCCAACAAGCCGTCAAGAATTTGTGACACAACTCAATTATGTTTGGTGAAACTGGCTGAGAAAGAAGGACTTAAATCACGGAGATTGGTCAGTTTAACCATTCACCGTGGTACCACTTGGCACAGCGTGATCAGCCAAGAGACCGTGAGCACAGAGGCTATGAGCAGTGGTGATTATAGCTGAAATTTTATAAACAGCCTGAAATGATATGCAATCAGGTTTGTGTGACGTTTCAGTGCGTTAACTTTTCTTTGTCGAGAGTTAGAAACCAATGCAGATGACTTTATTGATGATCCTGAATTTGACCATTGGCACAGACACAAGTCAGGGCTTGCTGCCTTCTATTCTAAAAATTACCAGTTTCCCAGCAGAGCCCTACAACTAAACTATAATACTACATCTCTGAGCAGACACTCCAAATTTGTCGTCCCGCGTGTGTCCAAGAAAAAAGTTCTGCATTTCACACAGTGGCCACTCCACGACCGGGGTGGACATGCTCGAGGCAGCCAGACAACTCTCTGTCCTGCCTATCCAAGCTGCGGGCTGCTCAAGGCATGGAGAGCCTGATCGGTCAAGTGGAGCAGCATCAGCGGAGGCCCTGACTGACATTGATTGTTTCAGCGCATTGGCGTGTCATCGCAGCCAGAAGCAAATTGACTAACCTGCTACTTGCACCAGCTGTGCCCGACCACTAAAGTTCACCGGCTCAATAACTTGATGCGACAGCGTTGGCAATGGATCAATTTCTCCTCTAAGCCTAACTTTAAAGTCTAAATTTATATTGATTGTTTGATAGTCAACTACCTGAAAAAAACCTTTTCCAAGATATCAAATAGCTATCTTAAAGTCGAAAAAGCGTCCTTAAAAATAGTCCATCACATCAAAAGCTCATCTCTAGAAGTAGTCAACCACATCAAAATCTCTAATCTAGAAGTAGTCAATCACATCAAAATCTCTAATCTAGAAGTAGTCAATCACATCAAAATCTCTCATCTAGAAGTAGTCAATCACATCAAAATCTCTAATCTAGAGGTAGTCGATTGCATCAAAATCTCTCATCTAGAAGTAGTCAATCACATCCATTTCTCCTCTACTTGGCTCTACCATCTCTCTACTAAAAATGGTCTTCAAAATCTCATCTCTAGAAGTAGTCAACCACATCAAAATCTCATCGCTAGAAGTATTCAATCACATCAAAATCTCTAATCTAGAAGTAGTCGATCGCATCAAAATCTCATCGCTAGAAGTTGTCGATCGCATCAAAATCTCATCGCTAGAAGTTGTCGATCGCATCAAAATCTCATCGCTAGAAGTTGTCGCTGCCTCATCAAGTCCTACATCCTTGACCCTTGCCCCTCCATTTAGCTGAATTGGCTGAGTCCGTCTTGATTGCGGGTCTCGTGGGGTGCAAGCAGACAAAGCAGAGAGTGAACCAAGGAAAGAGGAACTCGCTTTGTTGAGTGCACGGATCTGGTGGCAGGACCATGTAGAACACAAGTAAAGATCTGGGTTGGAGAAATTTCCCGGCCCTATAAACCTCAAAGAGAACTCAATGTTTATAAAAATGGATTGACCAAAAGTTAGCTTTGATAACTGTTAGTAAAAGCTGACGCTGACACTCACCTGTTTGCATGAACTGAAAATTTGACATTTGGGAAAATTTTAATAAATCCAGTTAATAAATTACTAAAGCTCCCTGCCTCAGGGCGGTGGGGCAGAGCGCGGCAATAAAAAAGCATGAAGCAACAATCGAAAAGAAAGCTTTTTTTAGGCAGAACTCCACCCCACTAACCCATCCACTGCAATTTCGTGAGAGAGCTCTCCCCACAGGGAGTCCTAGGGAATAGAATCTGGACTGGCAAAAACGGGACTCAATGATGAATTGTAAACCGAAGTCCCGGCTATGAAGGCTTTGCATAGCAGAGTGCTGAGACGGCAGCGATAGTCTATGGCCAGCCCTGCTTTACGTTTCACGTCTTACATCTGGGTTAATTTCGGACTCGTGCACGGAAATTGGTCACGAGAGCTGGAACTTGCGCGATAGTCCAAGAGAGCTAGCACCCAAGGAGCCTGACGGTGACAAAGTCAGGGCGCCGTACACCCTGGGCCGTATGCAGAAAGCTTAGTCCAGACTAGCTAGTCCGGACTTGGGTAGTTCAGTCTATAGTCTATGGTTTAGCTACCCTAGTTCTGTCTATAGTAGACCGGTCTAACTTTGTTTCTGCATACCAAATCCAAGTCCAGAGTCCAGACTAGCTTTTCAAGACCGGACTACCCTAGACAGAGCTTTCTGCATACGGCCCCCTGTGTGAGCATGTGCCTGCGTACGTATGTGTTCCTGCTCAGGGGTCAGTTATAGAAGTTTTAGACAGCGCCTTCCAGTCGGAGATCCATAACCAATCCAGACATCTACAACTTCAAGGCGTCCCTGTCTGCCGCTCCAGTCTCTCAGTTTCCTGCTGCAGCGCACAAAAAGCGGGCAGGCTCCGATGAGCGATGGGAAATCAGCTTGGCGCCGAAGCGACTCAAAGTTGAACAAAAAAATCAACGAGAGACCAAAGTCGAAACTCCCAGATTTACAGTTTTCTCCCCAAACCTTTGTCTACTGAATGGGGAGCATGATTTAGCCATGCGCAATAAACAATACGGCGCAAAGGCTGAAACAAATGGAATGATTTTTTTGCAGAAAACTTGCTTCCGGAAGGAGTTCAGAGTTGGCTTGTTGATTATAGAGATTTTTTGCCAAAGAATTGCCATGAGCTCTCGACAATTGATTTAAATTTGATTGAAAAAAAGAATTTTTTATTAAAATTGATTAATAAAGTGATTAAACAAATTGAAAAACCTTTTCTGAATGAATTCGGCATTTATGTATTTACATGCACCTTCTCTACTAAGAGTAGTATGCAAAGAAACGCTAATTTGTTAAAAACAACATAGAATCGCCAATAGGAAATGCGTACAAGTTATGGAAACAGTCCAGTCACACTGCAGGCAGCCAGTCACACTGCAGGCAGCCAGTCACACTGCAGACAGCCAGTCACACTGCAGACAGCCAGTCACACTGCAGACAGCCAGTCACACTGCAGGCAGCCAGTCACACTGCAGACAGCCAGTCACACTGCAGACAGCCAGTCACACTGCAGACAGCCAGTCACACTGTAGGCAGCCAGTCACACTGCAGACAGCCAGTCACACTGCAGACAGCCAGTCACACTGCAGACAGTCGTCACACTGCAGACAGCCAGTCACACTGCAGACAGCCAGTCACACTGCAGACAGCCAGTCACACTGCAGACAGCCAGTCACACTGTAGGCAGCCAGTCACACTGCAGACAGCCAGTCACACTGCAGGCAGCCAGTCACACTGCAGGCAGCCAGTCACACTGCAGACAGCCAGTCACACTGCAGACAGCCAGTCACACTGCAGACAGCCAGTCACACTGCAGACAGCCAGTCACACTGCAGACAGCCAGTCACACTGCAGACAGCCAGTCACACTGCAGACAGCCTGGTCACCGAAGTCTCCAGGAGCCGAGCTGAGGCCACGCAGGCGGCCGGATCGTCAAGGTCAGCGGCCTGCAAGCTGATGCGGCAGAGCAGCAGCCGACGGCCGCAGCGTTCGGCGACGCGAGCAACGGCGAGGCGGCCGCGCCACGAGCTAGCTGGACCGTCGGGCTCCTCGGGCAGCAGCAGCACAGCGTAGCTGGCGTGATAAAACGCCGGGCCCTGTGCGTAAAGTAGAAAATCGGCGCCAACGCTGGCGCCATCCTTTGGCACCCAGCCGCGCGATCGGTAGTGCTGGTAGGCCGCGTACAGCTGCGCGAATCTGGGCAGCTCGGAACGAAGGCGGAGCCACAGCTGGGCGCAGGTCAGCCCGGCAATGCGCAGGACGCCGCAGGCGAACGTGAGGAAGAATGCCTCGGCTGGAGACAGCAGGAGCTGCAGGCCGGCGAAGCTAGAGGGGGGGGGGTGAGGAGAGAGGGGGACTGGACATTTCATTTCAAGTCTACCCATTATAATAATAATTACTATTATGGGTTTGTGGTCACCCTGGTGCAATGTCTACAGCGGCATCATCCCACAACCAGCGCTGAGGCCACACCTGCCATCGCCGTCAGTTCGCACTGCCTGTCTCTTTCGCCTGGCCAGCTGTTGCTGCTGCTGCTGTACTTCATCGCTACCGCAGTCGGCATCCAATAGGATGCCAAATGCGCCGCCAGCGCGCAGAACTGCGATGTCGCCTGGCAGGTCAACCAGGACGCCGGTGTCCTCGCCTTCGCAGATCAGGCGGCCAGTGGCGACAGCGAGGCGGCGAGGTCGAGCCGGACTGTCACTGGTGGGCAATGGCAGGAAGGTGCCAACTGGCTGGCTCTGACCAGATGGCTTTGCATGTGCCAGTGGCTGCTGCTGCTGCTGCTGCTGTTGTGCATCCTGAAAGCAGATTATGTAATGTATGGCAATTAGCTAGGCCTATGATAATGTTTGCAAACTGTGAAAAATTTTTATTAAATATATTTTTTCTAATAAAAATTTATACTTTAGTAATAGTAATTATAGTATCACTGTATAACTACTCTACATATTACTAATAACATTAGAATGGAGAAAACTGGATAAAGAATTTTTAAAGGTATTAGTTTGAGATTTGGAATTATAAGATCATTGTCAAATTTCTTAATGAATTGCATAGAGAGAAAAAATTATATATAGAAAAAATATTTTAGCTACTTAAGGTTTAGGAGTATTATAAGGGGAAATCAGCAAAACTATAAAAAATATAAAGGTTTAAATTACCTTCCATATCTTATAGAATTCTAAAAAGGGAAATTAGGTTATAAATAAAATTTAATTTGAAATTAATAGTAAAATTGGTAATTGAATACTGATTATTATAACCTTATTAAAATTCCCATTGATCAAACTTATACAGTATGATATTTTTAAATAGAAAATTCAATTAATAAAATATTTTTTCTTTAAACTTTATTTTTAAACTTCATAATAAAAATATTAAATAGTAAAATAGTTGCTGTCAAATGAAAAACATTATATTATTCCTAGATTTATATTAAACAATTGCATTTAATTTGTATATTATCAAACAAAAGTTTAAAAAATAATTGTATTTAAATATCATCTAAATTTGAACTGGTTAATATAAACATGCAATATTTTCTTTTCACGATACTATTTTTTAATAAATAGCCTAGTCACAGTAAAAAATAACACAAAATAGGTCTATTTAATATGTAAGCAAGCTTAGTTAATGCAAAAAATGATTGATGAAGCAATTTTTTTGGCTCAGTTATATGGGCCTATACTCTGGTCTGTAGTTTTGGAAAATTCAGGGGTTGTAGTCGTCCTAAAACATTACATTCTAAAAAAGCTTTATTAGGTATTTTAATTTTAGGTAAATGCTTTTTATGTATTGTAATTTTATTAGACTTCTCCTCTACGCTCCTACGCAACATATCGCATCGACAAAGCATCTTATACATTAGTAAAAACCATTCAGAAAATTAACCAAAGAACCTTCCCATCACCAGCACTTGTGAGCAATAAGTAACACAGAAAAGCAGGTGTGTGCACAATGCGTGCTCGTGCTCGTGGTCGTGGACAAGCCGTTTCGCGGAAAGTTTCAATTTTAAAATAAATTCCGAGCCGTACAAAGCCGGTCTGTATTCAGATAAGAATCAGAAGAGACCCAACTTCTATATGTTTGTTTGACAATTAAATTATTGAATTCTAGACTATTTTCTGAATGGCATTCTTCATTAAACTAGTTTCAGAAATATAAATCAATTAAAAGTATTGAAATTTAATTGGAATTTAAATACTTCCGATCGAAATGCATGGCATGGTTTTAGCTCAGCTCAGTTTAGTATCACTTCTGGTCTGGATGAATCTAGCGCCCAAGTAATTAGAATTGATATCGTTAGTGGCTGAACTAATTTAGGACTCTGACACAAAAACTGACGTTTGTTTGGTGCGTGATCAATAATCACATGGGTGTTTTGCGTATCCACATGCCTGTGCGTGCTCAGGGATTTGCGGAACTTGCCTCCTCGCTGGCGACGGGACGGCTGTCGGTTGGATCGATATTAGATTTGCGACAGTGCCAGACCAAAGTCCTTGCGAACTGCGAAATAGGCAATCGCATTGCTTCAAGCTATAGCCATTTCTTTCTGGGGATCTTAATTGCATGGGTCCGCGCATCTACCCACATGTACATGTAGTGACTCAGCCCCTAGCTAGCAGGCATGCAGTTCCCTATCTACTCGTATATTTTGGTGACTGTGAATACCTTTATGCTATATATACACTTTTCCCGCTACACAGGCGTTATATACATTGTACCTAGCTGTATATTTATACATAATTTTTTTCAGTCCACCTTCTACTTTACCATATGATTCAGTACAAAAGCATACATATGTACATCTACATGTATGGCACATGAAAATGATGACACGCGCAACACAGATAACCACAATGCTCTTTAACACCACAATTGGTGTGAAATTTAACCAATCTTGACCACGTGTTTAATGAAAGTTTACTTCTAAAACAAATACCTGAAAAATCTAAAGGTCTTCTCAGCAATTAATGATTGGCACATGGAGATTCGGAGACAAATTACGACAGCGCCATGATCTATTGTTAAAGGTAAAAATTTTCATGAATTTGGCTGGAAAATAATATGCTTTGCAGCCATCAGAATCTCATGTGAAATCAGTTAGTCGTACATGCATATATGGAGAATGAAAATTAAGGAGAAATGCGGTGATACATGTACATGATAATTATGGTCTCGTGATACTCGTACGTTCCGAATAAGTTTGAATTACTGCGCCGCTTAAAATAGGAAAACTAATTGACTTTACTTGAGTACCACTTATGTTAACTTTATTGTGCAGCTGGTTGGTGCAGGTAACAGTTGCCTCAAAGCTGTCGATCCAATTACTGAACGTCTGAATAGCTCAGCATGTGGGGAGAACCTGGGGGAGAGCCACAGTCTCCTGTTTTCTCGTCACCATGGTAACAAGGCTTGGAGACAAATATGCAGCGTAAAGGTATGCAAGCTATCCCTTCTCAAGCACAGACGCCCCAGCTGAGTATTGGAAGGAAGCAATATTTTATACTGCACCTGCTGAAAGCAGGACAATTCAGCAACACAGTTTAAATAATCAACAAGTTGCACAATGAAATCTCGCCTTGACTCTGACTCGGGCGACGCTGGGTTGAAAAAAGTTGATTATCGCGGCGTTTTGATTGCCTGCCTGGCCGCGTCGGCTGCCGAGACAACGGCCCACGCCATTCCCAGAATGGTGGGCAATCGGCGTGCCTACGTCAAAGTAACCTGGCTTCTACTGTTCCTTCTCTTTCTCGGCCTGTTCACCTCCCAAGCCTACAGATTCGTGCAGAAGCTGTACGACATGCCAGAGACCACCACAATCCAGCAGGACTCGGTGGCGATGATCTTCCCGGACTTGTACATCTGCCCTCAGCCCATCATGTCGGGCAGCTACGGCCACCTGATCACCAACGAAACCATCGCGCAACTCAACTGGCACATCGACGCCATCACCAAGCAATTCAACTTCACGCCGCAGACGGACAAGGAGTCGGAGACTTTCATCCGTATGTTGCTGGCCACTTTGCCGTATAAAACTATTAGCGACAGTTTCGGCCACCAGTTCCAGCAGACCATCTTCTACGACTTGTTCTCGGACGACAAGCCGCTAGAGCTCGCGGCCAACAAGACAGGCTCGTTGTTGAAATTTTACAGTCCTCGAAGTCTCAACTGCTTCCTGTTCCGGCTGACGGACGCACGGAGGGCCTTCATGAAGGACCCGTGGAACCATCTGACGCTCTATCTGTTCTACGATACGCCAATTGCCGGCCTGTTTCCAGACAATCCGCTGCTGAAGACGGTGCCGTACGCTCTGATCAAGGAGGGCATCGGCTACCCGCTGTGGGATATCGAGAATGGCATGTCCTACAAGAGCGGCATCGCAATGCGACTTATGCTGGTGCCACCTGGGGAATATCCCATGGACAGCGCTACCAGCATCTTCTTGGAGCCCGGCAACGAGTACTACATCGGCGTGGAGATGTCCAAACTGCAGATGGACGATGGCATACAGTGCGATAAATCACCTCCCAAGGCCAGAATTGTAAACCCGTACACCCAGGCCACCGAGGAGTACGAGTACAGCAGCGACCTCTGCTGGATTGAGTCTAAGGAAAACCTGCGGTAATTAATCGATTTACATGTACTAATTTAAAAACTTGTGATGGAGTTCACAATGGAAGTTTTCAATCCTGAAATAAGTAATAATTATAATTGATTGCACCCGCCCTAATGGGCAGATGTGCAACCGACAGCTCAGCTGCAGCTATTGCGCGGAGCATCTGAAGGCTGCGAACGGCTGTTCAGCCCAAGGATTGGGGGGTCACCACACCCAAAATTACCCCAGCTAATGCTGGCACCTATTTTACAGCTGGGTGAACTGAAGCAATGCAGAGTTAAGTGTCTTGCTCAAGGACACAGATTGTTCCGAGTGAGTCGAGAATCGAACCCCCGACCTTTAAGTCGTGAGTCCGACGCTCTAACCTCTACGTTACAATCCCCTGAAAACAAAATGAATTTGGATGATGCCTGATGTTTGAAGGGATAAGAATTCAGGAACTCATTTGCGGAAGTCTTCGTGCCAAGTTGCAAGACGGGAAATGCTCTCTTCACATTTATCATTCCCACTTCTGATTAAACAGTTTTCAAAACGTGTCCTGCGTTGACCCGAGCGCTCCGCACCTGGTCAGCTTCAGCAACCGGACCAAGTGCTGGAACTCCAGCCTCTACCTGAACGCCTCGGCGCAGGAGAGACGGCGCTTTCTGCAGGCGAGCCTGGACATGAAAAGCAACCATTTCCCGTACGATCTGAGCGCGGTGCAGACTGCTTGCAACCGCAGACGGCCCTGTGATCAGTATGCTTACAGCACGAAAACATTTTCAAGCAACTGGCCGAATTTCAACGGCTACCAGGATGCCATTTTGAACAGGATGTTTATGGGCATTGCGCAGCAGAAGATGCTATCAATGAGGAATTATTCGTTTCCAGCTTATGCAGCTTTCGTGAAGATGTTCGCCGGCCTGATGACGAACAACACGCCAAATGCTGGCGCTCGGATGGCGGCATTCGCCTCGCAGATGATGGCCAAGGTGACCATCAAGACGTCTAAGATCGTGGGCCCGACCGTTGTCATCAGCCGGTCTTACACCTTTCTGGACTTCGTGTCAGACGTCGGCGGTATCATTGGCCTCTACCTGGGCTGCTCGCTCCTGACGCTGTTTGAACTCCTCGAGCTCATCCATGGCGTCCTCGTTAGCCTCCAGCTGTGCCGTCCGCCGAAAACTTCCAGAGACGATGCCAGTGACGGCGGTCCAACTGCTCAGGCCGTGTCGAACCCTGAGAGTCAAGCAAAGCAACAGCTGCAAGTGATGGAGCTGGACTAATTACTCTATGCGGCTGGCGGCTTTATAGCCTTATGCACTTTTCTAACCATACCGTAATATCTAACTCAAACTGGACTATTTGAACATCAGAACTCGCAAGCTGTATGTGAATAATGGTAATATCACTGTCTGCGCACCGCCTAGTTGGCTCAATGCACTACTCGTATAGTCAGTGCAGATCCCCAAATGAGCGACATTGCTCAAGCATACTCAGTACAAGTACGATGGGCCAGTGGGAACCGCCATCTGCTTTCAAATTCCAGCGGATTAGCTAAAACTAAACTGAATGAGCTGCAAGTGGCTCAGTGGGTGTGGCTTGGCGGGCCCATGCAAGCCTGTCTGGCTCTTGAGGGGGGGGGGGCAGCGCTGTGAGGACTCATTGTTGTTTCTGAGTGCGCCCCACACACACACAGCCTCCCCCGACCTGCACTTTCTATCACATGGGAAGAAAGAAGAAAATTATGGAAAATGGAGAGTCAGACGGGCAGGAATAAAGAACTGAGAACAAATTTTACGGATAGAAAAAGAAATGCCTTTTCATTTTTCCTCCACTAGCTCACTACCTTGCTGATTGTTTGAAAAGCTCGCTTACTTGTCTGACTGGGTAAAGCAGCCTTTTTTGTAAGATCCATTTGCCATGGCAGCTCATTAGTGAGTTCTTTTGAAAATGGTTAAGCAATCACTAAGAAGAAAAACTTAACTTCACTTCTAGAAATTCCACTGTGGCTCTTCTTGCATGCTTGTTAGTTGCAGTTCCTTCTCGACTTCCTCCCTTAAGCAGCTAGGGAGAGAGCGGAGAGCGGAGAAAGAGGAGAGCGGAGAGCAGAGAGAGCGGAGAGAGCGGAGAGGGGAGAGCGGAGAGCAGAGAGAGCGGAGAGAGCGGAGAGGGGAGAGCGGAGAACAGAGAGAGCGGAGAGAGCGGAGAGGGGAGAGCGGAGAGCAGAGAGAGCGGAGAGAGCGGAGAGGGGAGAGCGGAGAGCAGAGAGAGCGGAGAGAGCGGAGAGGGGAGAGCGGAGAGCAGAGAGAGCGGAGAGAGCGGAGAGGGGAGAGCGGAGAGCGGAGAGGGGAGAGGGGAGAGGGGAGAGGGGAGAGCGGAGAGCAGAGAGAGCGGAGAGAGCGGAGAGGGGAGAGCGGAGAGCAGAGAGAGCGGAGAGAGCGGAGAGGGGAGAGCGGAGAGCAGAGAGAGCGGAGAGAGCGGAGAGGGGAGAGCGGAGAGCAGAGAGAGCGGAGAGAGCGGAGAGGGGAGAGCGGAGAGCAGAGAGAGCGGAGAGAGCGGAGAGGGGAGAGCGGAGAGCGGAGAGGGGAGAGGGGAGAGGGGAGAGGGGAGAGCGGAGAGGGGAGAGGGGAGAGGGGAGAGCGGAGAGGGGAGAGGGGAGAGCAGAGAGAGCGGAGAGAGCGGAGAGGGGAGAGCGGAGAGCAGAGAGAGCGGAGAGAGCGGAGAGGGGAGAGCGGAGAGTAGAGAGAGCGGAGAGAGCGGAGAGGGGAGAGCGGAGAGCAGAGAGAGCGGAGAGAGCGGAGAGGGGAGAGGGGAGAGGGGAGAGCGGAGAGCTGAGAGCGGAGAGGGGAGAGGGGAGGGAGAGTATCAGTCACGTATTGAGGAAGCTTTTTCTGATTAAGCAGAGTAAGAATATTTGCTCTGATCTACTTAAGAGTAGTATTTGCTCTTTTATTTTGGCTTTCTTTAATCAGAGAATCAAATCGCTACTCCGTCTCGGTAACTAAGAACTCTCTTCCTTTCTTCACTTTGACGATAGTTTTATAAATTTGATGGCATTCGTTGTGAGCTGGATAAAAAACTGTTCTGAAGTTTTCAGTCAATCAATTTAATTGCTAGTTGTTGTTGAAGAGCCACTAGCTAGAACCGGAACACAGTTTTCCTCGGTTGTTTTTTACCTAACCGCAGCGGCCCTTCAATACATATTTCAGGGGGGGGGGGCAGTTTCTACCCTTCCGTCTGTCTAACCCCAGACAGTATCTAACATAAGCTGTATCTAACACAGTGAGTATCTAACACAGTGAGTATCTAACACAGTGAGTATCTAACGCGGACAATAGCTAACAGGGAGATTATCTAACGTGGACAATATTTAAAACGGACAATATCTAACAGGGAGATTATCTAACACGGACAATATCTAACAAAGACAGCAATATCTAACACGGACAATATCTAGCACGGACAATGGCTAACACTTACAATATCTAACACGGACAATATCTAACACTTACAATATTTAACACGGACAATGGCTAACACTGACAATATCTAACACAGACAATATCTAACACAGACAATAGCTAACAGGACAATATCTAACACAGACAATATCTAACACGGACAATAGCTAACACGGACAATAGCTAACACGGACAATAGCTAACACAGACAATATCTAACACAGACAATATCTAACACGGACAATATCTAACACGGACAATGGCTAACACTGACAAAATAAAACGAAGATGATTTTTACTATAAAAAATAAGCTTTTCGAAACTTTGAGTATTCGAACAATAAATTGGAACCAAAATTTACAAAGCAACGCATTGTTAGAGGCACAAACAGCTTGGCTGTTAAAAAATGCGGCAGATTAGTTTAGTCTCAGTTCTACGAGCTCCTTTTTCGGCTGCTCTTAGAGAGAAGAGAGATGTGCGCTGGCTTGAAAATATGCAAAGAAAAACATTGATGGCTTGTAGAGTCACAGAGGGATACCCGGCGGTAGCTGAGGCAGAAATTGAATAGCTATGCTCTAGAAGAAGGCGCACGCTCAGGAGCAAAAGTTATATGCAAACTGCGAAAAATTCGGTTCAAGTCTGCAATGCAAAGAGAATAACACAGCCCCTGAGGCTTGGCATCTACACGTCTCCATCTCTTCATTCTTTGCCTATTTTCAAGAAAAAATGCATCACTAAAAAGGCTGCTGCTTCTGGCATTAAAAAAACGAAGACAGAAATCTCAATACGCAAGTTGCTATGCGGCCTGTCAATGCGATTCGCCTATAATATATGGCCATGTGTGTGTCTGCCCACCTGTGCAACAATAGCATTGAGAGAAACAAATATTTCTTTGCAGCGCGAAGTAAAGAGAAGGCCGGACAAGCAATTAACCCCCACCACCCCAAGCCTTTTTGGCTCTCCGGTGCTGCATGCATGACTGACTGCTCTCTGCCACCGATTCACTAGCTACTCAATTCTGTCTCATCTCTCATCTCTCTCGCCCGCCCGCCTTCCTGTCTGCCTGCCGCTTCTGAAAGCCGAGGCCTTGATGTTGCTGGAGCTTGGGGGGGGGGGTGGCAAGCGCCCGGGCTTGTGTTGCGCGCACTGACAGGAGGAGACCGCTGAATCGGAGTGAACTCATAATACGCATATACAGAGAGTATAGAGGTGGTCTCCAAGGCCTGGTCAGGGAGGCCTTCAGCAACAAGTTTGGAGCGGCTAAATCCTCTCCCGAACAGACAAGAGACTTGAAGGCTTTTGATTTTTTTAAAACTATCGCAGCTTCTGTTTGGTAAAAATAGCAATTTTTATAAGGCTTGATTGGTCGGTCATATTTGACACTAGCTACAGGGCGCTGATCTGGCGTCGGGGGGTCCAAATTCAGGATGCCAACAATTAAAGCTGATATGTTTTGACGTACCTAAGGAACAGGAACCTATTATTTATTTAAGTATTTCAGCTCTCAGAACAATTTTTTAGAATTCCGTCATATTTTAGCTCAGACACTGAGGATAACTTCAGTGGGCCATGACTCAGAAAAGAAGTTGATGGCACTCCAGATTCAAGTTTAAGATCTCCTGGGCTTGAGCCCGGCTTGTTACTCAAGCATTTTTTTCAACTGAAAATCTTTTGCTCGGAAATATAATTTCGTCTGCTATTGAGCGTAGAGATGGGTGTTCGAGCTGGGGCAGGCCTCGGCATGGAGACCCAGCTGACGGCGGCTCCAACGCACTGCAAACAATGGAGCAAGAGAGCAGGGGGACTGCAGGGCTGGTGGGGGGGACTGCTTTGAGCACATAAATAAATGTGGCTTCAATCCGCTCTCTCATCCCCCCTCAGCCAGTTCTCTCTCTCTTTGTCAGCCCTGCGAGTGCGTGCTAGCAGGACGGGGGGGGGTGCCAGCTCGAACCCAGCCTGAGCAGCCCCCCCCCCTCGCCCCGTGCTCGGTCGCTACAAATACAAGTGGCCAGCCCCAGTCCCGTCTTGCTCTCGCTCGCTTCTCTCCAAGCAAGCAACTGCTTTGCGGCGCGTTGCCAGCAACGAAGCATCGTGAGAGTTAATCTAATAGATTGTCCCTGTGCGCTGGGCGAGCAGGTGTAATGCGCTGAATGACTTAAGCAGCCTCCGTATTGCACCTTCCCCGCCCGACCGTACTCGGATCAGTCGCCATGGCATCAACAGCTTCATCATCGTCAGCAGCAGCAGCAGCAGCAGGACGCAGCCAGCCCCAATATTGCTCTTATAATTCCCTTACTGATTCCTCAGTATTATTGTACTCGATAATACACTTAAATAGCTAACAAAATGTTTGCAACTGTTAATTACTCTATTATTTAACCAGATTAATAGAGGCGCAAATTCTTTATTGTGTTCCAATACATTTACATTAATATCTTTCTCACCGTTTTAGGACACTTGAATTCTGTGTAAACTATTTCTTCAACAAAATATACGCTTGTGCATGTATGGAAAATAAAAAAAAAACGGCTATATTACAGTACGAGACGCAGGCGGTCTCATTCATGCAATCGATGAGTTGAGAACTGCAACAGTTATTTACTTGTCAATTTAAGCAAAAAAAGTTCAAGTCTGCAGTCGAGGCTATCTAGACTTGCTTTATAAAATTTCAACTCAGAAGAAAGTTCCACTGAATTATTTGAAGCTTTCAGCAGTCATTCAGAGAGTCACCGCTATCCGCATGCCGTGTCCTTCAGCGAGTTCCGCTACCCCATCCGTGTCCTTTAGCGAGTTCCGCTACCCCATGCCGTGTCCTTTAGCGAGTTCCGCTACCCCATGCCGTGTCCTTTAGCGAGTTCCGCTACCCCATGCCGTGTCCTTCAGCGAGTTCCGCTACCCCATGCCGTGTCCTTCAGCGAGTTCCGCTACCCCATGCCGTGTCCTTCAGCGAGTTCCGCTACCCCATGCCGTGTCCTTTAGCGAGTTCCGCTACCCCATGCCGTGTCCTTCAGCGAGTCACGACTATCCCATGCCGTGTCCTTCAGCGAGTTCCGCTACCCCATGCCGTGTCCTTTAGCGAGTTCCGCTACCCCATGCCGTGTCCTTTAGCGAGTTCCGCTACCCCATGCCGTGTCCTTCAGCGAGTTCCGCTACCCCATGCCGTGTCCTGCAGCAAGTTCCGCTACCCCATGCCGTGTCCTTCAGCGAGTTCCGCTACCCCATGCCGTGTCCTTCAGCAAGTTCCGCTACCCCATGCCGTGTCCTTTAGCGAGTTCCGCTACCCCATGCCGTGTCCTTCAGCGAGTTCCGCTACCCCATGCCGTGTCCTTCAGCGAGTTCCGCTACCCCATGCCGTGTCCTTCAGCGAGTTCCGCTACCCCATGCCGTGTCCTTCAGCAAGTTCCGCTACCCCATGCCGTGTCCTTCAGCGAGTTCCGCTACCCCATGCCGTGTCCTTTAGCGAGTCACGACTATCCCATGCCGTGTCCTTCACAGTCACCACTACCCCATGCCGTGTCCTTCAGAGAGTCACCACTACCTCATTTTGTGTCGTTCGATGGAGGCCACACCTGAAGAAGAAATGCCTTTCTAGTTATTTAAAGTCGAAATAATAAAATTCTTAAATTTTATAATTTTCACCAGTTAAACTTATAACAAATGGTCTGGAAATTCGGCATATCGTTTATCAAGATTCGATAGTTACAGGAACTATTAATACGCTGAGCAAGTCTGAGCAAAAAACGCAAAAGTACAGACAAAAACAAAATGGAGTACAGCTTAAATGATTAATATTATCTAGGCTTGAGGCGAAGAAGAACGAATCGAAATAGGTCATACAAGGTGACTATCTCTGTGAAACAGACTGGAGATAACGAATCAAACTTATCTCTCCCGTTTTGAAGAATAGTCTTGGCGCTTCAAATTTATAAATAAACAAAAAAAGTTTGTTGACTCTCTTCGCAGATGATTGATGCAAGAGTCTGTCACTCTACTAGAAGTAACATGAATGGCATCGGTCTCTTGAAACTCGCGGCGAGATGCGAGACTGGCGGATGCTTGATTACAGATAACAGATTACAGATTACAGATTACAGAAATTTTAAGAAATATTAATTAAAAGCATGCATTTAATAAATTTTTTTGATTAATTTCACAGTGCAAAGGCTAAGCAGAATGAATTACTAAACACACTATTCAAGAAAAACTATACATCGCCCCCATTTTAACTTTTGTGTGTGCCGCTGCCCTCCATTTAGCTTCAGTGTGTGCCGCTGCCCTCCATTTAACTTCAGTGGGTGCCGCTGCCCCCCCTTTTAACTTCAGTGTGTGCCGCTGCCCCCCCTTTTAACTTCAGTGTGTGCCGCTGCTCCCCATTTTAACTTCAGTGGGTGCCGCTGCCCCCCCTTTTAACTTCAGTGTGTGCCGCTGCCCCCCCTTTTAACTTCAGTGTGTGCCGCTGCTCCCCATTTTAACTTCAGTGTGTGCCGCTGCTCCCCATTTTAACTTCAGTGTGTGCCGCTGCCCCCCCCTTTTAACTTCAGTGTGTGCCGCTGCTCCCCATTTTAACTTCAGTGTGTGCCGCTGCTCCCCATTTTAACTTCAGTGGGTGCCGCTGCCCACTCCATTTTAACTTCAGTGTGTGCCGCTGCCCCCCCTTTTAACTTCAGTGTGTGCCGCTGCTCCCCATTTTAACTTCAGTGTGTGCCGCTGCCCCCCCTTTTAACTTCAGTGTGTGCCGCTGCCCCCCCTTTTAACTTCAGTGTGTGCCGCTGCTCCCCATTTTAACTTCAGTGTGTGCCGCTGCTCCCCATTTTAACTTCAGTGTGTGCCGCTGCCCCCCCCCTTTTAACTTCAGTGTGTGCCGCTGCTCCCCATTTTAACTTCAGTGTGTGCCGCTGCTCCCCATTTTAACTTCAGTGGGTGCCGCTGCCCACTCCATTTTAACTTCAGTGTGTGCCGCTGCCCCCCCTTTTAACTTCAGTGTGTGCCGCTGCTCCCCATTTTAACTTCAGTGTGTGCCGCTGCTCCCCATTTTAACTTCAGTGTGTGCCGCTGCCCCCCCTTTTAACTTCAGTGTGTGCCGCTGCTCCCCATTTTAACTTCAGTGTGTGCCGCTGCTCCCCATTTTAACTTCAGTGGGTGCCGCTGCCCACTCCATTTTAACTTCAGTGTGTGCCGCTGCCCCCCCCCTTTTAACTTCAGTGTGTGCCGCTGCTCCCCATTTTAACTTCAGTGTGTGCCGCTGCTCCCCATTTTAACTTCAGTGTGTGCCGCTGCTCCCCATTTTAACTTCAGTGTGTGCCGCTGCCCCCCCCTTTTAACTTCAGTGTGTGCCGCTGCTCCCCATTTTAACTTCAGTGTGTGCCGCTGCTCCCCATTTTAACTTCAGTGGGTGCCGCTGCCCACTCCATTTTAACTTCAGTGTGTGCCGCTGCCCCCCTTTTAACTTCAGTGTGTGCCGCTGCTCCCCATTTTAACTTCAGTGTGTGCCGCTGCTCCCCATTTTAACTTCAGTGTGTGCCGCTGCCCCCCCTTTTAACTTCAGTGTGTGCCGCTGCTCCCCATTTTAACTTCAGTGTGTGCCGCTGCTCCCCATTTTAACTTCAGTGGGTGCCGCTGCCCACTCCATTTTAACTTCAGTGTGTGCCGCTGCCCCCCCCCTTTTAACTTCAGTGTGTGCCGCTGCTCCCCATTTTAACTTCAGTGTGTGCCGCTGCTCCCCATTTTAACTTCAGTGTGTGCCGCTGCCCACTCCATTTTAACTTCAGTGTGTGCCGCTGCCCCCCCCTTTTAACTTCAGTGTGTGCCGCTGCTCCCCATTTTAACTTCAGTGTGTGCCGCTGCTCCCCATTTTAACTTCAGTGTGTGCCGCTGCCCCCCCCCCATTTAACTTCAGTGTGTGCCGCTGCTCCCCATTTTAACTTCAGTGTGTGCCGCTGCCCCCCCCTTTTAACTTCAGTGTGTGCCGCTGCTCCCCATTTTAACTTCAGTGTGTGCCGCTGCCCTCCATTTTAACTTCAGTGTGTGCCGCTGCTCCCCCCCCCCATTTTAACTTCAGTGTGTGCCGCTGCCCTCCATTTTAACTTCAGTGTGTGCCGCTGCTCCCCATTTTAACTTCAGTGTGTGCCACTGCCCCCCTATTTTAACTTCAATGTCTGCTGATTTTGTAATCTAATTATAACAAAATATTTTTAGAGACAAATATAAAAATATTTGTTTCAGCATTTTTTAGTACGAGTATAGTATATAGCCGACTTTTTGTAGGTTTAAAGAATCGTTGTCCTCGTCATTTAAAGTGACAGAAAACCAGCACTATCTTCTCGTTTCAACGATTATGATAAACACAATGATAGATCTGTTATAGGCGCTAGTGGGAGTGCAGGAGAGGTGGCTATAATTATTAAGCAAACAAATATAAAAGTGCACGCATCTATGCACTTTAGCACCTGTCCATCGCCGGCGGCTGCTGCTCCGCCTCGCTGCCAACAAATTGTACAAACCGTCGTTCCGACCACGCGCTGAGGTCCTCGATGACGCCGCCGCTGCGCCACGGCAAGCAGACGGAGGCGCCCAGCCCGCAGGCTTGAAAAGCCGCTTTCAGGCCGTAGCAGATGCTGTCGGTGAAGAGGCCGCTGGGCTGCTCCTCCAGCGCTGGCGGCCGGCCGCCCAGGAGGCTGCGGGCACGCAGGAGGCCCGCCTGCAGCAGCAGGTCCGCGTACACCTCAGCGCACAGGCAGCTGTAGGCCTCGGCCAGGCTGCGCTCGCTCTGGCGCCGTTTCTGGCGCGACCGACGCGCCGACTGGTTGTTGCGCAATCGGCGAGTCCAATAGGCGTCCGACTTTTGACTGTCCGGCACTCGACTGGCGGCTCGACGCTTCCGGCATCTGGCAGGCGGCTGGTCATCGGCAGCGACCTCGAGCTCGATTGCCAGCGGCGCGTCCGAGCCGGTTGACGAGGTGCTCGGATAAGTGAACTGCTGCTGACTAAGCGGCTCAGGTAAATAGTGCCGCATGTCCAGCTGCTGCTGTTGTGGCTGCTGCGGCGGCGGCGGCGGCGGCTGCTGCTCACTGAATGAGTGACATTGCGGATGAAGAAATACAGCCTGCTGCTGCTGGTGCTGCTGTTGCTGCGGCGGCGGCGGCGGCGGCTGCTGTTCACTGAACGAATGACATTGCGGATGAAAAAATACAGCCTGCTGCTGCTGCTGCTGGTACTGAGTCGGAGGCTGGCATACAGGAATCAATGTTGGCTGGATCTGAATGCTCATCGAACAGGGCAGGAGCTCCTGCTGCTGCAGCTCGAGCAGTTGCGGCGCTGTTTGCTGCTGCACTTCTGCGTAAAACAAATGATCCATTTGAGGGAGTGCACTGTGCATATAGATCAACGCTTGCAGGATCTACTTTACTTTGCCGTGGAAACTTTTGAGTGTTGAGTTAGCTTATGCTTAATCTTCTTAAGTTGCTTCAGGTAGAAGAAGTTGTTAAAGTGGAAAAATCAGTGATGTAAGAGTAACTCACGCGAAGGACCGTTATGAATCATCCTGACAATGAGCTGCTGAAATTGTCGATCCTATCGCTAAGTTATCGAAAAATTCAGTCCGCAAATCAATCAGAAATTTCTTCGTAGATACTATACTGGTCGTTGCCGAAACACTCACTAAAAAGATTTATTAACACCTGCTGCCGCCGATCAGCCGCTGAATCTGAGATCTGAGCGAATTACCGTGCATGGGGGGGTCGGTGAACGGGGGGGGGGTCGGAGCGCCGCGCCCCGACACAAGCCGGCGGCGGCAGAGCACCGCCCACCCCAACCTCCATCCAGCCAATCAGAAGCGGGGCGGAAAGTCCGCACGGCCTTCTTGGGGTGGTGGGGCAACCGTCGCTCAAAGTCAGCTGAGCTGGCGACTTTCTTATCAGGGGCGGCATTCAGCCAACGGGAATCTGGGCCCGCTTTTATGACCTAGTCTATGATTATTTCACACCTTCGTCTGGGGGCTTACCTTATAGTACACAGCGCTCAATCAGGGCTGATAATTATCTAACCAATTAACTTTGAAGCTAAATAAATAGCTACACCGTTTTATTTATCGGATATAAATTTTACTCTATAAACTTGATTTTTTGGTTCACATTTATGACGCCAGAATCGATAGTAATAAAGGACGAGTAGAAAATTATTTGTAGCTTTTTCTTCTGATTCAATCTGCATGGCTGATTATATCCTTTATATTATTATACACAAGCGTATATGCTAATCATTGCCCGCAGCAGGTAAGAGTCCCCTAATTGATTAATTACACTTGATCAACTTGGCCCTCATCCGGAAACCGCACTGCACCGAGGGGTCAGATTGTCAAAGCCTTTACTGGATGCTTGATGTATGTATATATAGCCTATATTCAGTAAATGCACTTCTCTGCTGGTAGTCTGTCATTCGTTTAAAAAATCCACATAACTCCAATTCATTTTTATAAAAACGAACGCTTCTTACTACATTACGAGCTAGAATTACTATATACAGTGTAAGGGAAGTTTTGTAAGAGGCAAGAGACCAGTCACCGCTTCTATCTTATCCTTCAGTGACCAGTCACCGCCTCCATTTCAGCCTTCAGTGACCAGTCACCGCCTCCATTTCAGCCTTCAGTGACCAGTCACCGCCTCCATTTCAGCCTTCAGTGACCAGTCACCGCCTCCATTTCAGCCTTCAGTGACCAGTCACCGCCTCCATTTCAGCCTTCAGTGACCAGTCACCGCCTCCATTTCAGCCTTCAGTGACCAGTCACCGCCTCCATTTCAGCCTTCAGTGACCAGTCACCGCCTCCATTTCAGCCTTCAGTGACCAGTCACCGCCTCCATTTCAGCTTTCAGTGACCAGTCACCGCCTCCATTTCAGCCTTCAGTGACCAGTCACCGCCTCCATTTCAGCCTTCAGTGACCAGTCACCGCCTCCATTTCATCCTTCAGTGACCAGTCACCGCCTCCATTTATCCTTCAGTTACCAGTCACCGCCTCCATTTATCCTTCAGTTACCAGTCACCACCTCCATTTCAGTATCTTTTCCGGACTGTCATTGCTAGAACTTTTTAACTAGCGTTGACCATCAGGCAAAGGCGAAGATCAACTCTATACATTCAGGGATCTCCAATTTCAATGGACATCCAATCCAACAGCCACTAGCTATGGCATTTTGTGAAAATGATACAGATCGTTCAGACACGTGCCATCTCCGCCAGCCTTTTAGCCAATAAAAATTGAGTGCAATCCCAGTTGCAGAGGCGGCATTCGGTGAGTAATAAACTCAAGAGCCGTTAATTGGCTGGCTTAGTTGCTTCCTTCATCTGCTCTCGAGTTTGTTTTCTGCTAAAAAGATTTCTCAGAATAACGCAGATCAGAAAGCAACAGAATTTCGACCGAAAGCAGACTTTCCAAGAAACATACGGACAGATGCCAGAGCAAATGAACCAGGTGTCCGAGTTCTGTCGCACCTGTTGCAGCGCCGGCGCCGCCGACACCCCGGCTAATCAGCAGGCGAGTTGGCGCGGTGGCGGCAAGCCGAAGCGGCAGCGGGCGATTTCTGCGGCCCAGCGAGAGGCAGCCAATGTCAGGCGAGTGCCCAGCAGATATTAATAAACGATTGACTTTATAGCACGACTGATCTCAACTTTCCATTTCCAATGTTTTAAGCTGCCTCTCCAATTCTAAAAACTCATAATTCCATGTTGCAACAGTTCCATAGGAACGCTGTCCCTCAACCATAACCATGCAGAACTATAGCAATATAGTTCCATAGCAACGCTGTTCCATAGCAACGCTGTTCCATAGCAACGCTGTTCCATAGCAACGCTGTTCCATAGCAAAGCGTACCAACACTGTTCCATAGCAACGCAGTATAATAGCAACACTGTTCCATAGCAACGCAGTATAATAGCAACACTGTTCCATAGCAACGCAGTATAATAGCAACACTGTTCCATAGCAACGCAGTATAATAGCAACACTGTTCCATAACAACGCAGTATAATACCAACACTGTTCCATAGCAACGCAGTATAATAGCAACACTGTTCCATAGCAACGCAGTATCATAGCAACGCCGTTCCATAGCAACGTTGTTCCATAGCAACGCAGCTACGAGCGTACATAACAACGCAGCATAATAGCAACGCTGTTCCATAACAACGCAGTTACATAGTAACGCTGTTCCATAGCAACGCAGCCAGCGACAATGCTCCTTAAAATTCCTTTCAGGGAGCGACGTCGCATGCGTTGCCTCAACCGGGCCTTTGACGCGCTGCGCAGCAAACTGCAGTCGAGCATCGGGCGCGGCCTAAAGAAGCTCCGACGACCAGCTTCTCGCGTTGAGACACTTCACCTAGCTGCTGGATACATCCGGTTTATGACGCATCTGTTGCAGTCTGGCGACCAAATGAAACCCGGTTTTATGCCCAGCACTGCTTCCGACACTTCCAGTTGTATTTCCGGCTCCGGGATCACTTCCGGTTCAGGTTCCGGCTTTATTTCTGATTCAGGTTCTGGATTCGTTACCGGTTCAGGTTCCGGCTTCACTTCCGGTTCAGGTACCGGATTCACTTCCGGTTCAGGTTCCGGATTCGTTTCCGGTTCAGGTTCCGGCTTCACTTCCGTTTCACGTTCCGGCTTTGTTACCGGTTCAGGTTTCAGCTTCACTTCCGGTTCAGGTTCCGGTTTCATTTCCTGTTGTACTTCGGATTCAGATGCGGAAGTTGCAGCCGGTATTAAGAATCTCGCGGCAGCCGAAACTTCGACTCGACTGTCATCGGTTGAGGGACTGGAAAGAAGCAAAAGACTGCCAATAATTGTCTGCTTTTGCTACCGCTGCCAATGCTGTTGCACAAAAACTGGCACAGAACGTTTGGGGTGACTCGAATAAGCAGGAATAGTAATATTGCATGATTTTCAAGTTTCGAAGACATGCAGGGAAACTCCCTTGCACGATTTGTCCATCCCCAAATCCCCATTTATTCCCCAGATTAATTTCCCGAAATGTCCCTTTTCGTCATTGCTGCTGAGATTACCCGTTAATGAAAGCTTCATGCCCTGAGTGCCGCACTTTTCAATGCCACAGCAACAAGTAAATATGAATGCAGAATAATAATTCTAAATACATGTCTACAATGGTAATTTTTGCGTTATTTTTGTTATTCCCGATATTTATTGGCAAATTATAAATAGTTTAAACTGTAATACGAGTTTAAACTTGTATAATACTCGTATAATAAACTCGTTATACTCGTACATTACAAGTATGCTGATACGAGCCAATACTTCTGCATAAACAGAATCATACGTTATTGGTTGTCTCATTTGATGATAAGTGCTTAGACAGTTAAGATTAAAGACAGTTTGCGTTATAGACAGTTTGGATCATGGACATTTTAGTTTATAGACAGTTTATGTCGTGGACATTTTAGATTATAGACAGTTTGGATCATGGAGATTTTAGACTATAGACAGTTTGGATCATGGACATTTTAGATTATAGACAGTTTGGATCATGGACATTTTAGATTATAGACAGTTTAGGTCATGGAGAGTTTAGAGTGATCGACATTTTGGGTCATAAAAGTTTTTGGTCATGCAGTTTGGTTCGTTGACAGTTTGGGTCATGGACAATTTGGGTCCTGGACGCTTTAGATCATGGACACTTTAAGTCATGGATATATTTTGGATCATTGGCAGTTTGGATCATTATACAGTTCAGGTAATGGGCATTTTAGGTCTTAGACGGTTTAAGTCATAGATAATTTTGCTCATAGACGGTTTGAGTCATGGGCAGTTTGTGTCATAAACTTTTTTGGGTCATAGTTATTCTTAGACAGATCATTGTGAGTATACTCGTAGTTTTAGGTTAAAGGTAGTTTAGCTCGTGGTCAGTAAATTTTAGGACTTATAAACTTTAGTTCATAGTCTGCTTGTTTAAGTCATAAGAGTAGACTGTCTCATAAACAAGTTCAATAATCATATTTTTGAAATGACACACTGTACTTTTATTAGTACCAGTGTTGCTCTCTCTCTCTCTCTCTCTCTCTCTCTCTCTCTCTCTCTCTCTCTGTCCAAGGACCGCTGTTAGTCAAAGTCTACATGTATTGGAAACCACGCGGCGGCAACAAGAAATTTCACAAAAACTTCAGGTGAGTGCAGCACAGTTTGCGAGCGCATAAATGGTTGTTAGGTCGCTTCCGAACTTTTGAAATATAAAATGTTCATTTCCAGTCTAGCTGGTCACTTTCGCTGGCTCAAAAATACGCTATTCTTTATGAACTTTTTTGTTTGAGCCGTCTTGACCTTACAAAACGCCCAGGGTACTTTTAGGCTTCAGTCCACACATTATTATTAAGTGGTCCCTGGCCAGTGGAGGTGGCCCAGTTTCTGGCCGGCAGAGACCAAACAGCCACCTAACGGCCCGCCGCTAGCGGAGCCCATCCCACGCTAAAAATAGCCCGTTAACGGGACCCAGCCCACGGTGGGATGGGCTCCCTTAGCGGGGGCCAGCCCACGAGCGGAGAGCGGAGAGGGAGAGGTGGGGTGGGTGTGGGGTGAGTGTGGAACGCTAGTGCGCACTAGCGTACTAGCACTGTACTAGCAATGAAGCTAGCTGAAAACACTGCACATCCGTGACTCATTTCTCGTATATTAATGTATGCTGGATGAAGACGGCTCTTTGTCTTTCCTCTCTCCCAAAATTAAAAAACTCCCAGAACGCATTTCGTTTTAAGCTGCAAGGAATTGTATTCTTTAAATAAACGCGTTTCATTCAACGTATAGTTTCTACTTTTTAATGCATATCATTTATTAACCTATTTGACCCAGTTGAATCTCTAAGATCTTGAGATTTATTCTTAATACGCTCGTAAGGCTTTCATTGTTTCTTTATTCCAAAGGTAAGCAAACGTACGTTGGTTCTTAATTTGCATTGTACTCATTGTATTTTCTTTTATGTCTAGCTTATAATTGCAATATGCTAGGAATCTTATATTCTTCTATAATGTTAAAGGTGGAAATTTGGTCAAAGAAAAATAGTACAGGCGCAAGAAGTGAGGACGACTAGCCATCCATTTTCGTTTTGAACGTAAAAGATTCTGAAAAACAAACTTAGCAAAGTTAGGTACCAAGCGAGTTATTCTAAAATTGATAGACAGGCTAATTTCCTAATTCGCAGAATCGCTGAGTCCCAGTTTTCTAATTTCTATAGATTGGACTTGTCCTTTAGAAGTTATCTTTATTTTCAGAATACTCGTATACTGCATCCGTTTGTAAATATTATGTCAAAAAAGGCAGAAAAATTTTGAATTTCCTCGCAAAGTTAAAACAAATTTGGAATTTGAACAAAATTTAAATTCACGCGGATATTCAAAATCTCACGTTCGTTAAATTCTGGCAATCTGGCGCCCCCTTTGGCACTTCATTGGCCCTGAAATACTTGAATTGTGGTTGCTGTATGATCTTATTTCCTTTTCTAGTTTAGGAAGTCAAATAAAGAGTAAAGTAGTCAAATAAATTGATCTTATGCTGGAGTACAATGAGATACTGAATGTTAGCATTTTAAGCAAAGCGATAATATTGTTTGGGATTCTATTTACATTAGAGCAGTATCACCCTTCGATACATATCGGCTGTTTTGTGATTTTAATTTACAGTTGCTCAGGCTCAAGTTGCACTAAAGTCGCAATCCGCCGCAATCAACCCGCAGGTGACAGAATCCGCTGCCAGCAGACCTCATGGCTGGCTAGCCGTGGTTTGGCTACTCGGGATGCAGTTCACCTCCCCGACTGAGCGAGGCCATCGCTGATTTTGTCCGCTAAGATGGCGTTCCGCGACGATGGCCGGCCGGCGGCCACGTTCTGATGCTTGGCGGCGCCGCCTAGTGAGTTATTGCATCCCACCACAACAGATAAGCACATTCCATCCATAATTGACTCGTCTAAAACAAATAGCCCCAGTCGGAATCCATAAATCCTTATCTGATTACAACTGTATCGTAAATTCTGAATTGTACTTCTGAATTGTACTTCTGAATTGTACTTCTGAATTGTACTTCTGAATTAACACCCCTCGTAAATTTAATTACGAGGTACTTCGAGTATAAAAGTTCAGTAAAACAGAAATACTGAAGTAACTGACTAAAAATGACACTTTTAAAATCTTTCGCAACAGCTGTAGCCAGGGGCGCGGATTTAGGGGTCCGGTGGGAGCGCCACTCCTCTCAGCGCTCCCTAGGAACTTTTATTACCTGGATACCTAGGTACTTCTTCCTAGGTACTAGAATTTACCTTGGCTAGTAATCAACATACTGTGATTTACTTTGCTAAAATTCTACAGTTTTTGACGCTGGGCCGTTAAATCATTGATGAAACAAGTTACAACCTTATAAACTGTAAATTAATATCACAAAACAGCCGACATGTATCGAAGCAACGAAACTAATCAGTCAAAAACACATTTTGCACTCTCATTCAGATTCTGCCCGATCGCTACGAGGGCTTCCAGCGCGCTCTGCCGTTGCCGGAGTGCGGGCGAGATTGCCGCCTGGCCACTCGGCTGCCGGCATTCTTTGTCCAGCCGGACCTGGAGCCCAGGATGTACAACGCTTATGGCCTGGCCGCTGCGATGTCATAGGGGCACCACAAACCTGCACCTGGATATCGCCTGGATACCTGGATACTTTGGTCACCATAGCAACATTAATAGAAAATGAGAAGCAGATGAATGTTTATTTAAAACCAGTTTGATTATTGTTATCACAGATTAGACTATGAAACACCCGATGGCCGATATGATACGAACAAAGTTTTGTTATTTTTCAGTTTTAACTGCTCCTGTCTTTTCGTGGTTCATATTTTCAGAATTTAACTAGCAATCAGCGCCCCCCTTGGGGAGCCAAAAAAATGCAGTACAAGTTTTTTTAATAAACTACATGTAGATTGTAGTGTCTCTTTGCAATAACCTCAGCAATCGCTTGTAAGCGTTGACATCTCAGCAATTCCTCCCCCCACAAGTCTTAAAATATCAAACTCCGCCCTTGACATCTGAGCGATGACCCCCATAAGCCTTGAAATCCTAAAAAATCTGTCAACCCTAACCCTAAGCCTAACCCTAACCCTAACCCTAGCCCTAACTAACCCTAAAGCATTGCCATTTCAGTAATTCTCCCCAAGAGTCATTATGACATTACAGCATTATAGCAATTCCCTCCAAGCCTTGACATCTTAGCGATTCCCAAATGAATCTCCTAACTTCGACATGACTCTTCTTTTATATCTACTTTCATCTGTTTAAAATGACGCTTCTTCTATTAGCGCCCCTCGTGGGGAACCAACAAAGAATGTAATAAAAAAGTGAATAAACTAGATGTAGCTTCTGAATTTTACCTAGACATCTCAGAAATCCCTCATAAGCATATTACGAGTACATCTCAGTTATTCCCCGTGAGCCTTAACATCTCAGTAATTCTCCTCAAGAGTCACAGCACAGTTTTACGTGACTCTTATTTTATTTTGACATGACGCTTCATTTGATTTTTACATAACGCTTCCTTTATGTTTTGCATGACGTTTCTTTGTGTTTTACATGATGCTTCTATTATTTTTTACAAGACTTGAAAAAAAGCAAAAAGGCTTGACATCTCAAAACCCCCCCGTAAACCTTAAAATCTAAGAAATTCTTCCAAAGAGTCACAGCAGAGTTTACGGAAGGCTTCTTTTATTTTCAACATGAAGCTTTTTCATTTTACATGACGCTTTTTAAGTTTTGAAATGACGCTCCTTTTGACATGACGCTTCTTTTTACATGATGCTTATTGATTTTTACATAATGCTTCTATTTTTTTTTACATTTTTACATTTTTTCATTTTTACATAAAGCTTATTTTCTTTTCTACATGACGCTTCTATGATTTTTACCTGACGCTTCTATGATTTTTACCTGAGGCTTCTATGATTTTATCATGACGCTTCTATGATTTTTTACATGACGCTTCTATGATTTTTACCTGACGCTTCTATGATTTCTTACATGACGCTTCTATGATTTTTACCTGAGGCTTCTATGATTTTATCATGACGCTTCTATGATTTTTACCTGACGCTTCTATGATTTTTACCTGACGCTTCTATGATTTCTTACATGACGCTTCTATGATTTTTACCTGACGCTTCTATGATTTTTACCTGACGCTTCTATGATTTTTACCTGACGCTTCTATGATTTTTACCTGACGCTTCTATGATTTTTACCTGAGGCTTCTATGATTTTATCATGACGCTTCTATGATTTTTACATGACGCAACTATGATTTTTACATGACGCTTCTATGATTTCTTACATGACGCTTCTATGATCTTTACATGACGCTTCTATGATTTCTTACATGACGCTTCTATGATTTTTACATGACGCTTCTATGATTTCTTACATGACGCTTCTATGATCTTTACATGACGCTTCTATGATTTTTACATGATGCTACTATGATTTTTTCATGACGCTTTATGATTTTTACATGACGCTTATTTGATTTTATCATGACGCTTCTATGATTTTTACATGACGCTTCTATGATTTCTTACATGACGCTTCTATGATCTTTACATGACGCTTCTATGATTTTTTACATGACGCTTCTATGATTTTTACATGACGCTTATTTGATTTTTACCTGAGGCTTATATGATTTTTACATGACGCAACTATGATTTTTACATGACGCTTCTATGATTTTTACATGACGCTTCTATGATTTCTTATATGACGCTTCTATGATCTTTACATGACGCTTCTATGATTTTTTACATGACACTTCTATGATTGTTTACATGACGCTTCTATGATTTTTACATGACGCTTCTATGATTTTTACATGACGCTTCTATGATTTTATATATGACGCTTCCATGATTGTTGACATGACGCTTCTATGATCGTTTACATGACGCTTCTTTCTTTTTTCGCTTTTATTAGTTATGTTTTGATATTAGAATACACATACAGGCGCAGTCCCAGGGCTTTTTGCCGAATTTTGCGGACACGTTTGTGGACAAGTCTGGCTTGAGTTTATGGTTTGACAGCCACTTTGACTTGTTATTTTCTTCTACCGAAAACCGATTAAAGGCTTTCAAACCCTTCGATAAAAGGTGCCATAAAAATTTATGCGAATACTACATCTATATTTACTTGTATAGCTAAAGCAACTAGAACGTCAGAAGCTTCCCCTCACCATTCCCCTCTGAGGGATCATATAAACAAGTGCATCTTATCAGGGATAAGGAATTAGAAATCGTGGATTCGGATTCCAACATGAGGAATCAGGGATATGGAATTAGAAATCGTGGATTCGGATTCCAAAGTGAGGAATCAGGGATAGGGAATTAAGAATTGGGGATTCGGATTCCAACATTAGGAATCAGGGATAGGGAATTAGTGGAATGGGCGTGTAACCTCGTGGCTAAGCTACTGGTTTTCTTGCTAAGGATTCTTACTAGTGGATTTTACTTCCTACTGGTTGAGACTTTTTGGTAGTTCGCTGCCACCAGGTTCCTGCTGTTCCCTAATTCTAGCTTTAGGTTTAAAAAACTGAGTCAGGACACCAATTTAGATTTAGTTAACACAAAAGTTTAATAATAAAAAAAACGGAAATGGTTATTTGATTGTACAAAAGTTTGTCTTTTCATTAGTTCCTATATTAAGTTTTCCTGTTGTGCGTTGGGCAAGACTCCCAGTTTATAGATTTAGAGGCAAGACTCCTCTGTGCAAGCCTAAATTATATTTCTTTTATTTATTTCCCCTTCTTACCGCTTCCTTGTGAATTTTCCAAGTTCGAGGATAGGAGAAGACACTCCAACACTTTCTTTCCCAAGAGCTAACTAACTAACTAACTAAATAAGTGCTCCGGCGCCTCAGCCATTGAAATAGGCTCTTACGCCACTAGACATAAATAAGTTTCCTACTAGGGAGTGTACTAATGTACACTAAAAGCCAGGTTAGACTATAGAGGACTGTACAGGGCTGTATCAAAAAAACCAAACCTCCCCGGGGGACAGTGACAGCGGAACGACATACCAGTCAGGAAGCCCGTGCCCAAAAACCAGGTTAGATAGACCCAAGCCTATTAGGGATGGCCCGAAGGCCTAGAGCCGTGGCTACCATGCTGGGGCCGACCGCCCACCACCCCCGGGTACAAATCATAAACCTCCCCGAGGCTAGAGGGAGAAGAGTGAACCATTCAGGGGAGCCCGTGCCTTCTCCTGGGTTAGATAGGCCAAAACACCGGTCATAAGACCGCCCCCACGGCCGTGGCAACCCGAAGGAGCCTCCCCCCCCAACTAAACCCCGGGTACTCTTGCCAACAGACAGTCTCTTATCTTTGAAGCGGCAGGAGGGCTAATCGCCGGGACTATTTCACCCTTTGCTTCGCCAACCCGCCATTTCTATTATGACCGTGCCAACGGTCTCGTCCTGCTCAGACTCAGTCCTGGTTCTGGCACACTCCAGCTTTAATAGGGTCGCTGGCTGTACGCTCAGAGGGCGCCTGAGGGATACAGTCAGAGCACCTTGGTACAGGTATAGGCCTGCCTTCCTATACAGCTACCCACAGCCCCACCCGATCCACTATTACCCTCCAACCCAGCCTACTCACTCATTACAAGCTTTCAGCCAGGCAGAGACAAGTTTCACAGAAGTGACTGCGGTTAGGCGTCTCTATGCGAGACAAAACCAACACTTTCTTTCCCAAGAGCCCAACTGCTCTGTAGTTCTAAAGAAACCCCAATTTTATCTACTCACCCCCGCTCTAATTATTTCCCCGGGTTGAAACTACTGATAGTAGGGTAAAAGCATATTTGGACCCACAAAATTTCCCGTTCCTAAAATAATGCCCTACTACATTAGGAATTGGGGATTCGGATTCCAACATTAGGAATCAGGGATAGGGAATTAGGAATCGGGGATTGAGATTAAAAAATGAGCTTCTCACGGTTCTATGATAGCTGGCAGTCAAAACATTTAGAAAAAGGTGCCATAAGCTCCTCTCTGCCTTATGAATTATGATAGCCGACCCAATCTTTCAAGTTTCTCGCAAAAGGTGCCATATGCCCTATCAGGGAAAGGGAATCAAGAATCTTGGATTCGGATTCCAAACATGATCGAGGAATCAGGGATAGGGAATTAAGAATCGGGGTTTGAGATTAAAAATGAGCTTTTCTCGGTTCTATGATTTCTGGCAGTCTTTCAAACATTAGACATTCAAACATCAAACATCAAATATTCTTTCAAACATTATTGCAATCGTTACTCTCTGAGTAAGGGGTGTTAGACGCGCCGGAGGGTGCCGCTGTACATATCGCTGTACTTTGGCGGGGGGTTGAGGTGTGGGGGTGTTGGCCGCGCCGGCCAGCTTAAAGCCTCTGCACCCGGCCCGGCTTGGCTCCGCCGCCATTTCTCAATTTTTTTGCTCAGCCGCCGTCATGAGTGGCAGCCCAAAGCGACTAAACGTGCGCCAACTCAAGGCTGAGCTGCGAAACAGAGGCCTGCCTACTACGGGCCGCAAACAACAGCTTGCCAAGCGCTTGTCTACTGCACTCGGTTTAGAGCAACCTGACGAAGACTTCAACAACTCCGAGATGACTTCTGCTCCGGACGCCGAAGACGGCATCGGCAGCGCGGGCGAGGCGCCTCCGGGGGCGGGGAGCGACCGGCTGGCTGCGCTGCGGCAGGAGGTAGAGCTGCTCGAACTGAAAGTCCTGGTAGGCCGTCGTCGTGATCTTCAGCAACGGCTTCACACTCAGCAGCGCTTGACGGCTCAGCCCCAGCCAGCATCATCATCAGGTGAGCATATAACGCACATGCCAGTCTGCAGTTGCCCGAGGTTTTTGAATCTGGGATGAGGGAGGCGGCTCAGCTTCAGGCCGCTAATTGCCAGGCTCCGACTCGCAAGTTGCATCTCGTCAGAGACCACATCAAGCTAGCCAGAGGACCCGGCTCAGCCAGTCAGGAGCAGTTGGTCGCCACTATGGAGAATGGCTCGCTCACATTCAGAAAGCAGGAGCCGAAGCTGTCTAGTATCTCTGCTGGTCAGTGGATCGCGGCCAACTCGATCATCTTGCAAAAGCTGATCAAGGAAAAACTCCCGGCGGCTGCTGGAAGCACTGATGGTCTCCTGACTGACGTCCTTGGCTACCTTGACTACAATCGCAAGATTGGAGAGCTGCTGGCTGCTGACTACCCGGAATCCGTAATCTGGGAGTTTGACGAGGACTACCGGAGGCTGGTGGCGGAGTCGGGCATGGCGTGGGGTGAGGAGCCCCCTCAGTTGTACCACAAGCACCTCAACGCCCCCAGAAACCTGCGGTTCACGTTCGCTAAGCAGACCAGCCAGCAGCAAATCCCGGCAGCAACCAGGCCGATCTGTCTGCGCTTCAACTCCGAGTCCGGGTGCACCCGCCAGAACTGCAAGTTCCGCCATGTCTGCAAAATCCAAGGCTGCCTGGCAGCGCATCCGGCTCACGCTCACACGCAGTCACCGCAGTCATTACTCACCGGACAGCTGCCGGGTCACGTGACCGGTGCGAGTGCAAAAAACTGATGCCATTTTATCCAGCTGACTGCTCTGCTTTTAATTCCGATTTTTCTGCTTTTACTTCTTCGCTGCCCATCTCGTCTGACCTGCAACCTGACGCCTGGAGTGCTCTGCTCAGCGACGACTCAGACCGCGACTTCCTGATGCAAGGCGTTGTCAACGGTTTCGCTCTCACCGATGCTGGCCAGCCACCTTTGACTTCGTCCAAGAACCACGCCTCCGCCCTGCTGCACCGCTCTGCTGTGGAAGCCCAGGTCGAGAAGGAGCTGCGCCTTGGGAGGTACATCCGGTGGAGCGGCCCGATCAAAATCAACCCCATCGGTGCCCTTCCCAAGTCCAACGGGCGGGTCCGCCTGATCCATGACCTGTCCTATCCGACCGGCCAGTCTGTCAACGACTGCTACGACCAACAGAAGCACATCAAGTACTGCACTGTCCAGCAGCTTGTTCGTCATCTCCATCCGGGATACTACATGGCCAAAATTGATCTCAAAAGCGCCTACAGGTCCGTGCCAATCAGGCCTGCTGACTACGGGCTCGTCGGCCTCGCCTGGCGGTTTGACTCAGACAGCCAGGACAGTCTGCTCTGCGACACCAGGCTTCCATTCGGCGCCAAAGCTGCTTGCGAAGTTTTTCACCGTCTTTCAGCCGCCGTTACCCGGCACATGCACCGGCTTGGCTTTTCTGCTACGGTGAACTACCTGGATGACTGGGCAGTCGCTGGGAAATCCGAGTCCGAAGCTTTCGCTGCTTTCAGTTGCCTGCTGGACATCTTGCAGCGCCTCGGCTTTGCCATCAACTGGGACAAGGTTGTCAGGCCTACGCAATGCATCGACTTCCTTGGCGTGCGCATCAACACCGCTACCGGCACCAAGTCGCTGCCCGAGGAGAAAGCTCTCGAGACGACAAAGCTGCTGACTCAAACCTGCTCGGAGACTCGGGTGCACATGCGCTCTGCTCAGAAGCTGATTGGCAAGCTTGGCTGGTTCTGTCAGATTGTCCCTCATCTCAGAGTCTTCCTGCGTCCGCTCTTCGACTGGCTGACAACTGCTGTTGACTGCAAGCTTTGGGTGACCGATGAGACCCGCGCCAACCTGTCCTGGTGGCTCAGAGCCCTGGCTTGGCTCCCCCCGGTGTCTTTGTGGCCGCGCTTTGATGTGGAGTTTGCCATGGAGACTGACAGCAGCCGGTCGGGAGCAGCCGCAGTCATCTGGGGTGCCGAGAGTTTCTGGAGTGTCATCGACTGGGAGCTGGACTGCGGTGGTGTGTTCAAGGATGTGTGTTCAAGAGCCTTCAAGGAGGCTCTGGCACCTTTGCTGATCATCCTGCACCGTCGCTCTCAGCTAAAGAACTGCAAGATTGTCATCTACACCGACAGCACCGCTGCGGCTGGCATGATCAATCGGCTGAGCTGTCGTGACCCGCGGTTCCTGCAGGTGTACCAGACTGTGGCTCTGCTGTGCATCAGGAACAGCATCAGTTTGGAGGCCTTTCACCTTCCTGGTCGCATGCAGATTTTTGCTGATGCCGCCTCCCGCATGTTTGCCTCGCAGTCTGAGCTCATTAACTTTTGTTGCCGCTACTACCGTACGCTCGGGATCTGCCCGCTTGAGTTCGCGTCGCACGCGCTCTCTGCCGCTTCCCAATCTCGCTTCCTTTTGCAGGTCGCCCTCGCCCTCCGGAGACGCCGCCCGCCCCCCGCGCTGTGTCTGCCGGACACCTGTACCGCCTCTGCCTGGCGGAGAACTCCTGGCGATCCTACCTCAGCCAGCTGCGCTCCTGGGAAGCCTTCTGTGTTAGCGCAGGCCGCCCTTCATCTCCAGCTGACGGTGACCTGCTCTGCCGCTACATTGCGCACCTGGTGAGCACCCGGCTCCGGTCTTTCTCTAGCCTGCCTAGCCTCCGGTCTCACCTGCACCTGTCACCAACCAGCGACCCAAGGGCGCCACTCTTTGGCTACGGCCTCAGAGGCGAGCTCTCAGCCAGCCAGTTCATCAGCTGTCTTCGTGCGTGTCTGGCTGCGTGCGGCCTCCCAGCTGCTGGTTTCTCCGGCCACAGCATCCGACGTGGGGGTGCCAGTTTCTGCCATCAAATCGGCTTGTCAGATACGGACGTTCGGGCTCTTGGGGGCTGGAGATCGGACGCTGTTCTCCGCTACTTTTCTGCCAGCTCTGCCCTGTCGCGCCGCCAGCGCTCTGCTTCTTTCATGGCTTCGCAGCTGCAGGCTGCGTCCACCTGACTGCCTTCCCGCTTTTACTCCTTCCCTTCCCCATCATTGGGGTTGGGATCCGCTTTCTCGGCCGCTGCCTGCTTTTCGCAACTGACTTTGTCTCGTTTGGCTCCTTCCGGCGTGTTTAATGCAATCGTTACTCTCTGAGTAAGGGGTGTTAAACGCGCCGGAGGGTGCCGCTGTACATATCGCTGTACTTTGGCGGGGGGTTGAGGTGTGGGGGTGTTGGCCGCGCCGGCCAGCTTAAAGCCTCTGCACCCGGCCCGGCTTGGCTCCGCCGCCATTTCTCAATTTTTTTATTTCCTTTTTACGAACCAATAAATATTAACTCGTTTAAACTAATAAATAAACGCTTCGCTTGATCCACTGGGATCCGCTTTCTCGGCCGCTGCCTGCTTTTCGCAACTGACTTTGTCTCGTTTGGCTCCTTCCGGCGTGTTTAAATATACTACACCTTGTGGGATTATACGCAGGTGCGGTTTTAGTTGGGGGGGGGGGTAAAAGCCTATTCAAAGGCTCAATAAACTTCATAATGAAGATTTCCGTCTGCGAAAACTCTGATTCCCGCCCTCATGCGCCACATCTCCCCCCCCCCCCTACTCCTGGAGGTTAGGGTGATGAAATATCAGAAGAGTGATGTACTGTAAAGGAGAGGATCGCGAGATAGGACAATAGGTAGAGATACAGAGAGGGGGGTAGGACGAGAGTAGCATGACTGAATGACCTGGAGGAAGGTGATAAAAAGCGATAAAAGCGATATGGGCGATTCTGTGTGGCAACACTAACAGTGCATCAAGTGAGTAAAAGATTAAGACAAAGGCATTACACAATTAAGTAGTAAAAGTAAATCATAACTCAATTATAATAACAAGGTAGTAACTTTGTATACACTCACAACATCGAAAAGTCGCCATCACAGAAGTCTGTGGTCGTCACTTTTGAAAGTGCAGGTAAAGTTTCTGAATCTTTGCGAGTGACGCAACTCAGCTACGCCACGCGGCAGACTTGAGTTGAGGAATGAAGTGGGGGAGCGGTGTGCGAGGGTTGAACGGATTAAAGCAGCGGTTCTCAACCTTTTTTCAGGCGACCCCAATTTATTCACTCGCATCATTTTTTAATGTTCGCAACCCCTTTTAAAATCAATATACATGTAATGCATTATTATGTATGACAAACTCACACATTTCTTCGTGCTGCGACCCCCAGAAAATGGTCACGCAACCCCACTGGGGGTCGCGACCCATAGTTTGAGAACCACTGGATTAAAGCTACCCCGATTAGTTTATATCATATCTTTTATCTATATTTTTAAAATAGTCCAAGAGATATTACTCACTGGCGCATAGAGTGGTGACTTTTCAATGTTGCTGAGTAAAGATATTTAGTAGATCCTGAACTCTCAGCAAATAGTGATCTAGATGGAGTATACCTTATTGAAAAATAATCAATAACAAAACAATCAACAATAGCAAGTCCAAAAAAGACACTTTTGATTTTTATAGTGCCAAATAGATATAAATCTGCGCTGATCCCCGAAGCCATGCCTTAAAGCCCAAAACAGCGCGGGAAAGCTCAAATTGGCGCGGGAAAGCTCAAATTGGCGCCCAAAGTCAAATTTGGTGCCAGGATCACCAAATCAGCGCCGGTCGGCGCCAGAATCGCCGAATCAGCGCCGGAATGCTGAAATCAGCTTTAGAAGACCTTAACCAGCGCTGGAAAGCTCCAATTGGCGCTAGAAAGCTCAAATCGGCGCAGGATAGCTCAAATTGGCGCGGAAAAGCTCAAATTGGCGCCGGAAGTCAAATTTGGCGCCAGTATCACCAAATAAGCGCCGGTCGGCGCCAGGATAGCCGAATCAGCGCTGGAATGCTGAAATCAGCGCCAAAAATCCCAGACCAGCGCTGGAAAGCTTAAATTGGCGCGGAAAAGCTCAAATTGGCGCCGGAAGTCAAATTTGGCGCCAGGATCACCAAATCGGGTCCAGTATCGCCAAATCAGCGCCGGAATGCTGAAATCAGCTTGAGAAGACCTTAACCAGCGTTTGAAAGCTCAAATTGGCGCTAGAAAGCTTAAATCGGCGCAGGATAGCTCAAATTGGCGCGGGAAGGCTCAAATTGGCGCCGGAAGTCAAATTTGGCGCCAGGATCACCAAATCGGCGCCAGGATCGCCAAAACAGCGCCGGAATGCTGAAATCAGCGCCAAAAAGCCCGGACCAGCGCTGGAAAGCTCAAATTGGCGCGGGAAAGCTCAAATTGGCGCTGCAAGTCAAATTTGGCGCCAGGATCACCAAATCGGCGCCAGGATCGCCAAATTAGCGCCGGAATGCTGAAATCAGCGCCAAAAAGCCCGGACCAGCGCTGGAAAGCTCAAATCGGCGCGGGAAAGCTCAAATTGGCGCAGGATAGCTCAAATTGGCGCCGAAAGTCAAATTTGGCGCCAGGATCACTAAATCGGCGCCAGGGTCCCTAAATCAGCGCTGGAATGTGCCAACGGGCGTAGAAGTGACAGCATTTATCAGCTTGCTACTTCTGGGCGCAAAGTTTAATGTACCAGCGCCAATTTCAGCCTTTGGGCGCCCATTTTAGCGCCCTTGCAAGGTCAATGCATTCAGTTCTCACGCAATGGAGCCAAAAAAAAGTTTTTTTATCTTTTTTGAATTAGTGCCATGTATCTTGACAACCAATGCGAGTCAAGTTCCGGCGTCTGCTTCTCCACAGCCCCGCAATGGCATATCCTAACCATTGTGGGCTGGCCCGCGCTAAGGGAGCCCACCCCACCGTGGGGCGGACCCCGCTAACGGGCTATTTTTAGCGTGGGATGGGCTCCACTAACGGGCGGCCATAAACTGAAACAGCCCAGCCACCCCCTACAAAAGCCGCCACCCCGCGATCATCCACGCGTCCCAGACTATGGGAACGCGCGCCACCCTCCTGACAGGCGATGCGGGAGCGATGAAGAGGCACTGGGCTGACACTTCCAGTCTCTGCCGGCGCATGGAGTTATAGATAATAGCATCTGGATTGGAAAGCGAAAGGATGTCTTTTTAGAAAAGTTTACTTACTAGTGATTTCACAACTTTATAGTTCTTCATAAAGTAAAAAGAGAGTTCACTTCATTTGTGACAGTTCTACGAGCGTAGATTGTGAATGCTCTAGATTATGAATGCTCTAGATTGTGAATGCTCTAGATTGTGAATGCTCTAGATTGTGAATGCTCTAGATTGTGAATGCTCTAGATTGTGAATGCTCTAGATTGTGAATGCTCTAGATTGTGAATGCTCTAGATTGTGAATGCTCTAGATTGTGAATGCTCTAGATTGTGAATGCTCTAGATTGTGAATGCTCTAGATTGTGAATGCTCTAGATTGTGAATGCTCTAGATTGTGAATGCTCTAGATTGTGAATGCTCTAGATTGTGAATGCTCTAGATTGTGAAGGCTCTAGACTGTGAATGCTCTAGATTATGAATGCTCTAGATTGTGAATGCTCTAGATTGTGAATGCTCTAGATTGTGAATGCTCTAGACTGTGAATGCTCTAGATTGTGAATGCTCTAGATTGTGAAGGCTCTAGACTGTGAATGCTCTAGATTATGAATGCTCTAGATTGTGAATGCTCTAGATTGTGAATGCTCTAGATTGTGAATGCTCTAGACTGTGAATGCTCTAGATTGTGAATGCTCTAGATTGTGAAGGTTCTAGACTGTGAAGGCTCTAGATTATGAATGCTTTAGATTGGGAATGCTCTAGATTGTGAATGCTCTAGATTGTGAATGCTCTAGATTGTGAATGCTCTAGATTGTGAATGCTCTAGATTGTGAATGCTCTAGATTGTGAAGGCTCTAGATTATGAATGCTCTAGATTGTGAATGCTCTAGATTGTGAATGCTCTAGATTGTGAATGCTCTAGATTGTGAATGCTCTAGATTGTGAAGGCTCTAGACTGTGAATGCTCTAGATTGTGAATGCTCTAGATTGTGAATGCTCTAGATTGTGAATGCTCTAGATTGTGAATGCTCTAGATTGTGAATGCTCAAGATTGTGAATGCTCAAGATTGTGAATGCTCTAGATTGTGAAGGTTCTGGACCCACCACCCGACTGCCGCACCCCAAGGAGAGCATTCACCCATAATTGACACCCATGGTAAACGAGGTGTTGATAAAAAAGAACTTGTTTCTATTTGCACACTGAGCTAAGCTGCCGGCCAGAATTTTCAAACGCAAACTCCGGTCTGCTAGAATTCTATAGAAATCCTTGGCCTGTGTTTACGACACCAGTAGCTCCTCTCTCTCCGGGATCAGGGGCGCCCGCATCTGTTGCGGTGCTAATTTGAAACGGAAGAGACTCGACAGGTAAATAACTAGTCCCAGTTGATGCTGGCAGAACAGCTTGAGGGAATAAATAATATCCGTGAGAACTAGACTGCAATAGAGGGAAAACAACAATGCTTATCGCAAAGGCCAAAGACTACTCAAGTAGGGCGGTAAAGTACGTTTCTGGGAAATTTTTAGGAGGCCGGTTTTATTGCAAAAATACATTGAGGAAGTTGGAGGTTTTCATTTTTTCAACACAAAAATTTTTATTGCTATTGATAGGAGGCAGGCCTAGTGTTTATCTTTTGATATGACTTGCCTTTCTTAATGGCACAGCTCGACTCATTCTCTACTCACATTTCACAACACGAAATAAGAAAATATAGGCGGAAGCAGTCACGGGCGATCCAGAAGTCTCGGATTGGGGCGTGCGTCAGGGAAGGTTGCAAAAGAGGGGGGACGAGAGGGCAGTTAGCGGGTGCTTATTGGGGAGATCCTGAGGATCTAGTAGTATTTAGGGGAAATTAGCCGGTCCTAGGGGGGATCGCCAGTCTGGGTATTGAGTTTCCCGAGGAAGGTTCGGTCTCGCTGGAAAAAAGAAGAACCAAAGGACGGAAACAGTACATCGAGAACAGGTCCCGAACCAGGGGAGCTCGAGGAGAAAAAGTGAAGAAGAGCAACAATGAACCGCTGACGCTCAGGGCTCAAAACGGGCTCCTATTTATAGCCCTGAGATCACGCGTCACGCGTGGTGCGTGATATTGAAGGCCGGGACCTGTCCTTGACCTCCGTTATCAAGCAACCCTATAATGACGTCACATGCCAGTCGCACTGTGATTGGACGAGAAATTGAGGTGCGTCACAGCGGAGAAAATGATTTATGATGGGGGATTACGTAACAGGCGGGAAAAAGCTTGGGGAGATAGGGGGTCATAAAACTATCACCGCGCATGAATGATTTCGAACAATAGAAAGGAGGTGGGCTTGGTGCCCGGGGGGAGTGGGATGGATGATAAGCATGAGTCATTGTGATGACTCATCCCAATAAGTCATCACTGGGACGCAGGGATCACAGGGGAGTAAGGGAGGGTGCGCAAAAATTAGTGGGGAGACTCAGGACGTGCCTACATCAAGTACTCCTATTAACATCAATAATTGAAACCAATATTTTACCACAAGGCTACTCTTAACAATTCGAACTTGTGGTCACACCACATGCACATCAAAGCCATCAAAAAGAATTCTCAAAGAAGCGGAGTACGTGGCCAATTGTTTAGCTCATAAAGCAAATTATTCATGTTTATTGCGTCAAACTCAGCTGTGTTCGATGACCATCTAAAATGTATTTTCTAGCCATTCAAATTGGCTAGCCGCTTCTGAGTTGTGCTCAAAATGTTCAGCACAGGAGACTGGAGATTTCGGACAGGCAGCCTGGTTGGAACATCAGTGTGGAGACTGTCTGACACCTCCGGCTGATTGAGTGCGTCAGCAAAGGAATGGAGTAAGTCGGCTACTTAGCACAGTATAAAATAGGTTAGGGGGGGGGGGCTAGGTGCATCGCGATAGGCATGGCGGACAGCGGATATGACAGAGTAGGTCATTATTTTACACCTGAATGGCCGACTGAAGATTGCTAGCAAAATACTGGGGAGTAAAGCGGGGGATCTAGGGTAACCAGGTTATCTACTATACTAATATTTTAATGAGTGAATAATTATTGTCATACTTCTACTGGTTAACGGTTTAATTAAGCAAATTCGTTTGTATCCTAATCATTACTAAAATATAGCGAGGATTAATCGAAAATATGAAAAGATAGAAGAGTATATATGTATACATATGGCTAGATAAAATATGCATTTTTAAGCTAACAGAGGCCGCTGGGAAAAATTGCAGTGATAACAGGCTGATGATGACAAGTTGACGACAAGTTGACAAGTCACCCTGTCGTCGCCATTGGCAGTCGACCAATCAGAGGCCGATAGAAAGCAGGCAGCGAAGCGGATTTGGAAGCCCGCATTTGCACGATACTACTGAGTTGAACAAATCAAACTTATTTTAGTAAATCAATAGTAAATCGACAAGGCTGTCGTCTCTAGCCTGTAGTTGCTTGTCGTCAGAGTGTCGTCGCTGCAAAATTTTTCCCAGCGTTTAGGCTTCAATAATATCACAACTTGAGACTTTAAAAACTGTCGTCAATTTTAACAAAAAATTCCCACTGGCTGCAAAATTGAAAAGAAAAAAGGCAGCACAGCTATTATATGGAAATATTTGCGAATTATGCTTTCAACTAAGCAAACAAGATCGGAAAACAACAGAAGCAGACTAAAGCGCAGAGAGGACTCGATTGTGTGCGAAAGGTGACCCCAGAGCAGGAAACACTGGAGGCCAGGGAAGTGAAAAAACTCGCAATCTTGGGTTCGATTTAAAGCTAAAAATAATTTTTTCAAAACTGACACAAGTGTCATCTGAGAATAAGCACAAGCTCAGGATTTCTGCAGCTGAAAAGTTAAAGAAATAATTGTTTGTTCGTTGATTTGCGACTTTTTAAAAAAAGAAGTCCAGCTCTTTTTGTACTTCCCCGCGGCAGAAATACTGAAATTCTGATAGTTTTCCCATGAAACTCGTGCCAGTTGTGAGGAACTATTTTATTCAACTTCTTGATAATTCCGAATTTCCGCCTGGGTCACCAAGTTTTGGTGACTGTTACATCCTTGTCTTCAGTGCTCCCTGCACGGGGAGAGCTCGTATATGAAAAGACAATTGTCTAAAAAGGAACGCTTTTTTTGCTTGTAAAAGTGAGCCACGGTGTAGAAGGTTAGTAATAATATATCAGTAGTAGAAAAACACAGTTAAGAAAGCTTTCTTACTGTTAACTTGCATAGGATATTTGCACGTGCATATGCAATAATGCTACTAAAAGTACTATTATGCCTTTGAATGCGCCAAAGAGTCCAGCATAGCGTGTTTGGCGCAGCCGAACTGCCTACGGGGGAGATTAGACAGGAGAATGGAAAAGGGATGTGCCAGATAGCGAACTAGGAATTAAGGGGGATTTCAATGGCTTAGGCTGGGATTCTGGGAAACGCAGCGGAGGGGAGAGTAGGGGGGGGAGAAAATTTTGAGTACAGTTGGGTGAGCCGGAGACGGTGGAGAGAGAGAGAGAGAGCAAACAGTCTTGAAAGCTGCACCATTGTGGAGTGAAAAGTCAACTGCATGGGGCTAAGCCACCCCCCCCCCCTAGCACAGGTCGCCTTCATCGCTGTCCTCGTCTGGCTCGTCCGGCCCAGACGTTGGCGGAGATTCGTCGGAGTCGCGGGCGACCTCCTCGGGCGTTTGTTTCTCTGCCTCTTCCGTTGCATCGTCGTCCTCCCCGGCCACCGCTGATTGCTCGGCATCGACAGGTACCGCCGCTGGCTCATCTGGCACCGCCTCAGAGACCAAACCAGCCGCTTCATCTGTGGCCACCTGGCCTGGCTCATCTTGCTCTTCCTGCGGCGGCTGCGGCTGCTGCTCGATCTGGGGTGATTGCACTTTTGCTGGAGCCTCGGCAGGCGCTTGCGACTTTTTAGCCTCCGCTCCGCTGCCGCCGCTGCCCAGACCAATGTCCAGTCCGAGTAGGTCGTTCAGGTTGAAGGACTGCGGCTGCTGCGGTTGCTGCTGCACGCTGGGCGCCGGCGCCGCCGCCTCCTCCGCCATGGCCGCCAGAGGGTCGAAAATGCCGCCATCGGAGGCCTCAGCCGCCTGGTCGACTGCCGAACCAGCGGACGGCCTGGGACCGCTGGACAGATCGACGAATGCTGACAGCAGCGACGCCCCAGCTGGTGGAGCCGCCTCGCCGGTTTCCGCGGCTGCTGCTGCCGCTGCATCCTCCTTCTCATCATGAGACGCCGCTGCTGCTTCCGCCCTGTCTTGTCCTCCAGCCTCCGCCTCCGCCTCGTCGTCCGAGTCTTTCATCGGTGGCACATCGTCCAGGATGCTCTTCAGTGCGGCGTCCTTTCTCTCGCCCAGAACGTACTGGATGCCCCAGTTGTAGCTGTACTTGGCAATGTATTTCACAAACTTGCCGGGCGTCTCTGTGTGCTCAACTCCGATGCTTCGAATGGTGCAACCGGACACCGTGCTGCCCGGCATAGTGAACTCCACGTGTAGCGAGTCGTTCAGAGTCTCCCAGGCGGGCACCGTGTCGTGCGGGCCGAGTTGCAGTTTACAGGTGAACAGGTGACTCTTGTAGGCGCCTGTGCGTTGTTGGGTTGAAGAGATTGCGGGTCGGATTGCTACATGCTCAACTGTATGGATTCTTTGTGGATTTGCAAAACAGCCTATCGAATGGGAAATAATAGGCCAAGCCGACAGCTTTAAGTTAAAGCAAAGCCAGTCATGAAATTAATATTTTCTTTTGACCTACGACACTGTTCGCCCATCAAAAGCATAGGAACGTAGAGACGATCCCCGGCAACTACAATACCGTAGGGCGAGTACGTGTATTTGAATTGCTATAAGAGCACAATATGCTCTGGACATAAGTGCGGCAATGCGTGTATCGCTTGGACTAATGTACTGTTCATTCCATATGTCCGGTTTGGTTGGTTTCTTGAAGTAATTACGTGCTCTGAAGATGTCAGTTTGACGCGTTGGCTATAATAATAATCTGCGCTAATAATCCCTCCCCCCAATTACCGTGATGCTTCTCGGGAAGACGGCCGATGCGCCAGACGATGGCTCGGTAGAGGTGCTCGTACTTGGCCACGCCGGTGTCGGCCTCCATGATCGAGGGCGGGAAGAAGCCCTGCGCCATCTGGGTGATGCGCTCAATGCCCTTGATTCGGCCTGGCCGGCGCAGCGTGGAGTGCACGGAGTTGTATTTGAATTTGCCCTCCTGTCGGAAGAAATACACCCAGTCCTCCGGCAGTGGGATGCGGATCTCGATGTCTTCGGCAGGCACCTCGTGGCACCGGGTGTGACTGCTGAAGAAGCCCGGCACTACGACATCGCAGCGGATGTCTACGCGGTCCTTGTTTATGTTGAAGACGCATTTCAACTGCACTGGCAGCTCCTGGTTGGCCTTGAGCGGCACGCGGAACCGCATCAGCTCAAAGCGGCACGCGTCCAACGGGTAGAAGCAGATCGTGTGCGACTGCTCGTAGCGCTGCATGTCCACCACGGCGTGGAACTCCGGCTCGTACATCTCGATCCAGTCGTCGTGCATGATTGGGATGATGTCCTGCCGTTTCACCACCTCGTTGCCGTAGCGCCACTTGTCATTGAGACCCAGCTCGACGAATGGCATGCCAGCAACGAAGGCCATGAAGAAGACTCTAGTGCGCGACTTCTGGTGCAGCGTATGGCCCTCCTTGTCCACCAGGGCCTCGAACTCGTCCTGCACGTAGCCGCAGCACTCCTCCTTGCTGTAGTCTGTGGGCGCCTTGTTCCTGTCGCGGCCTACCGAAATTTTCATCATCTCGTCCTCGATGGCCCACATCAGCGACCGGATGGTGTACTGGTCCATGCTGCCAAACTTGACGATCTCGGTTCGAACCGGCATGTGGTCGAACACGTCTGCAGTCTTGGGCTTGCTGATCATGGTCTGGATGGTCTTCAGCGACCACTTCTCGGTGCGCACGCCGACGATCTCCTTGTAGGTGAGCATGTTCACCTGAGAATGGCGTGTGGCAAATTCGAGGTATTTAACAGCTGAGCAACTCTCATTGAGCCTTGCCGTCTAAGCAAATATTGCAAGGGAGTCTCACAGCCAGCAGTGAAACTGTGAGGCTTTGAGGCTGTGGCTGTACATGTGTACAGTGCGCATCATACTTTTACTTACCTTGAAAATGTGCAGCTTGCCGTATTTGTCGTACTGCTGCAGCTTGTCCCGGCTCAGCTGATGGCGTGGCTCGAGCCGGACCGTCCTGTAGGGCGTGCTCGGATCCTCCTGGTTGAACAACCTCAGGGTTGGCCTGTCCTGCTCCCACGCAATGCGCACGTGAATCTCCTTCCACCATCGGTCGGAGGTGAACTTGCTGATCTGCTTGCTCATCTTCTTCTTCTTCTCTGGCATTCGCACCATTACCCGCCAGCCGTCCTCCTCGTAGCGCGGGTGGAACGGCTCGAATGGCGCCATGGGCGGCGTCGGGCTGCGCAGCCGCTTGCGGGCCTCCATCGCTACGTCTGTCACCGCCATCGGCGTTGGCGCGTTCGGCCGCTCCCAATTTACCTCGAAGGCGAGGTCGTCGCCGAAGCCTTCGCCGCCAGCGGCCTGAGCGCCGTCTCCAGCGTCGCCCCAGACATTGCCCTCGTCGCCGGCCGTTTCCCCGGTGCCCACTTCCCGGCCTTTGAGCTGCGGCGACTTGGCCTGCGACTCGTCGATGTCGAATGGATTGAAGCGACCTTGCAGTTCGATTTTTGGCGGAGCGGACAGCACCGGCACCGGGGCGGACTCCAGCGGCTTTTCCAGCACCGTGGTCTTCGTCCGGATGCGCACCTTTAGCCGGTCCTCCTCTTCTTCGTCGCTACTGTCGCTGTCATCTTGCGGATAAATTGTGCCCAGCGGGTTGAACGACTTCGGCTTCGTTTCTGCAGCCTCGGCCGGCGCTGCCGCGTCCTCCTCGGGTGCCTCGCCCTCCGCCTCGTTCCGCTCGGCCCCGTCCTCGTTGGAGCCGCGGCTATCATCCTTGCGGAACGGGTTGTTGCCGGACAGCGTGTCCTGCTGGGCCACCGGGGCGACGGCCTTCGGCCTCGGGCGCTCTCGGGCCACGGTTGAGCCGCCGGCCAGACTCTCCTCCATCAGGGCCTCCCTGGCCGCGGCTTCCTTCATCTCCTCCGTCACCGTGAATTCGTCGTTGTCGAACAAGTCAGCTCCGCCGTCGCCATCGTCTGCTGGAGCGGCGGCGGCAGCCCCGAAAGCTGCGCCGAAAGCGTCAGTGGAGGCCAGCTGCGGCGCAGCCTCCCACTCGTCTGCCTTTGGCTGCTCATCAGCTGATTGCTTGTCTTCCCTGAGAAAGTCGTCCACAATGCTCTCCGGGCCTTTGTACTCGGCCTCGCTCGCGGCCGTCGCTGCCGTCGCCACCTCGGCGAGGTCGTCCCCGCCGGTCGTCGTGCTGATGGCCTCCCGGCTGTTGGAGGGCAGCAGCTGTCCCGTGCGCGGCTCGCCGAGGTCGGCCTCATCAAAGTCCTCGGCGTCGAAATTTCGCCAAACCTTCCGCTTCTCCTCCTCGGCCTTCTTCACCTCGGATGGCAGCGGCGGCAGCTTGAAGCGGGCTGCCTCGGCCTCCTCGTCCTGCTGCTTCCGCTGCGCGTAGGCGGAGCTCATCTTCTGCGTTGTGGCCTGCGTAGCGCTGGAGATACGCACTCGGAACTGCTCGAACTCCTTCCACTCGTCGCTCTCCGTCTTCTCGAAGTGATCGAACGGGTTCACGGTGTTCATGATCCGGTCCATCTCCTCTTGCTCGCGCTTCTCCCTTCGCACCCGCTTGCTCTCGCCTTTCAGCACCTGTTTGATCGCCTTCTTCGGGTTGGGCAGCTTCGGAAACTTGCTGAAGTGTGACTTGAACGGGAACTGCACGTTCTGGCTGGGCAGCTCCGCTTCTTCTGAAATGAAGGAGTTGAGCAGCGCTCCCGTTTTTCTACTTTTCATCAAACCTTTCAGGAGATGCTCGAACTACTCAATGGGACAGGGCCGGCAGTGACCCCGTGATCCTGGCTGTGTCAGCTCTAGTCCTCATCTAGCCCCCGTTGATTCTGCAAGCGAGTACTCCATAGCGTCTCTCAGGCAGTTTCCGCTGGCCGTCGAGTCACCCACCCCCCTTTTGGTAGCAGCGAATTAGGCAAGGACAGGATGAGGGGGTGGCGATCTCCTTTCCCCGCCTATTGCCGCCTCATCGCGGTGCTAAGTCAGCGTCATCTTCGCCCTCCTCGCCCCCTTCCCAGTTCTTCTCCCTCGGTCTCGCCGAATTCCGATCAATGAATGCCCGAGCTCTCTGCTTCAACTTCTTTCTTCGCCGCCTCTCTGAGCAATCGATTTAGCTGGGCAGTTTGCGGGAATTTTATGCCAGGCTGCGAGGGGCGCGAGCGCATGGGAACAGAGCTCAGTCTCTCTCTTCTCTCTCCCCCCTCAGTTTCTCCAGACTTTTGACCAGCAACTGCCCGCCACAGTACTCTCCTATAAAGTCAGAGAAACTTTAACTGAAGAGCGAGGCCACGATAAAGGATGTTTATTATAAAGCACGGCTCAACTCGGGCAAGGAGGTTGGTTGGGAAAGTCAATAGACAAGCTCGGTTAAGAAAGACTCAAATTTCTCTAGTTGGAGTGGCGTGGAGGTGTGTCAGGTCACATTGTCTCCGTGAGAGGACTGACGGAGTGACATAGTGACGGAGTGACATAGTGACGGAGTGACATAGTGACGGAGTGACATAGTGACGGAGTGACATAGTGACGGAGTGACATAGTGACGGAGTGACATAGTGACGGAGTGACATAGTGACGGAGTGACATAGTGACGGAGTGACATAGTGACGGAGTGACATAGTGACGGAGTGACATAGTGACGGAGTGACATAGTGACGGAGTGACATAGTGACGGAGTGACATAGTGACGGAGTGACATAGTGACGGAGTGACATAGTGACGGAGTGACATAGTGACGGAGTGACATAGTGACGGAGTGACATAGTGACGGAGTGACATAGTGACGGAGTGACATAGTGACGGAGTGACATAGTGACGGAGTGACATAGTGACGGAGTGACATAGTGACGGAGTGACATAGTGACGGAGTGACATAGTGACGGAGTGACATAGTGACGGAGTGACATAGTGACGGAGTGACATAGTGACGGAGTGACACAGTGACGGAGTGAGATAGTGACGGAGTGACATAGTGACGGAGTGACATAGTGACGGAGTGACATAGTGACGGAGTGACATAGTGACGGAGTGACATAGTGACGGAGTGACATAGTGACGGAGTGACATAGTGACGGAGTGACATAGGGACGGAGTGACATAGTGACGGAGTGACATAGTGACGGAGTGACATAGTGACGGAGTGACATAGTGACGGAGTGACATAGTGACGGAGTGACATAGTGACGGAGTGACATAGTGACGGAGTGACATAGTGACGGAGTGACATAGTGACGGAGTGACATAGTGACGGAGTGACATAGTGACGGAGTGACATAGTGACGGAGTGACATAGTGACGGAGTGACATAGTGACGGAGTGACATAGTGACGGAGTGACATAGTGACGGAGTGACATAGTGACGGAGTGACCGGGTTCACTCTCGATAAACTTACCTGACTTGCTTTTCGAGCCCGTCGGTGGCGGCGGCCTGGCAGGCGGCGCCCCGGCCCCAGGCGGAGGTGGCCTCGGCGGCGCCCCTGCGCCGGAGCCAGGTGGTGGCGGCCTGGCCGGAGGAGCGGCCCGCTGAGAGCCCGACTCGCCCTGGTAGGTCGTGTCCGAGTAGCCGTACTCGCCGTAGTAGCCGCCTGCCTGGGCCTCGCCGTACTGATACTGATACTGCTGGTCGCCGTTCTGATTGTAGCCATCGCCATACTGATAGCCCTCACCGTACTGATAGCCCTCGCCGTATTGGTAGCCTTCGCCGTATGGGTAGCCCTCGCCGTAGCCATACTGACTTTCGTAGCCTTGACCTGAGTAGTAGCTCGCGTCGTACTGGTACTGATCCTGTGAGTACTCCTGACCTTCAGCTGGGTAGCCTTCCTGACCTTCAGCCGGGTAGCCTTCCTGACCTTCAGCCGGGTAGCCTTCCTGACCTTCAGCCGGGTAGCCTTCCTGACCTTCAGCCGGGTAGCCTTCCTGACCTTCAGCCGGGTAGCCTTCCTGACCTTCAGCCAGGTAGCCTTCCTGACCTTCACCCGGGTAGCCTTCCTGACCTTCAGTCGGGTGGTAGCCTTCCAGACCTTCAACCGGGTAGACTTCCTGACCTTCAGTCGGATAGCCTTCCTGACCTTCAGTCGGGTGGTAGCCTTCCAGACCTTCAGTCGGGTGGTAGCCTTCCAGACCTTCAGTCGGGTAGCCTTCCTGACCTTCAGTCGGGTGGTAGCCTTCCAGACCTTCAGTCGGGTAGCCTTCCAGACCTTCAGTCGGGTGGTAGCCTTCCAGACCTTCAGTCGGGTAGCCTTCCTGACCTTCAGCCGGGTAGCTTTCATAGCCTTCATACCCGTAGCCGTACTGCTGCTGCCCCTCAGTGGGGTAGCCTTCATAGCCCTCATAGCCGGCATACTCCTGCTGCTGGCCCTCAGTCTGGTAGTCCGCATACTGCTGCTGATAATCTGTTGAGTAGCCCTCGTAGTGGTCGTCCGAATACGCCGCCGACTCAATGGGGTGCTGCTCTTCATTCTGCTTGTCTAGCATCTCCGGCGGCACGGGCGTCGTCGCCGACGGATAGGAAAAGTCGTAGCCCAGCGAATTGCCCGACGCCATCGCTGCGGCCACCTCGGCGGCCGCGGGGTCCGAGTCCTGCACGTAACACTCCTCTGGGATCACCTCCCGCAGCTCGCCGTAGCTGCCGTGCACAGACACCATGATCTCCGGCCGCGGCAGGTCCTCGCACTCTGTGACGCTCAGCGCCACTCCGCAAGCATTTTGTACTTCCTCGTCGAACACCGCCGTCTCCGTTGGCACCGCGGCCAGCTGCCGGAGCTCCTCTTTGTCCTCCTCCTCCTCCTTGGCGGGCGCGTCTCCTTCTAGCGAGTCGCCCAGTGACGACTTTGCGAAGAACTCCTGGATGGCTTCGCTGTCCCTGTCGCCACCGCCGCTGCCACCAACTTCGACTGGGGCAGCCGTCGCGCCCTCCCAGTCGTCTTCGTTGTCGACCCGGTCCAGGTTGAACTGCTCGCTGATGTCCCGCACCAGCTCGGTGAGCTCGGTGGACACCTGGCCAGGCTGGGCCGCTGAGGCCAGGCCAGGCGCTGCCTCGGTCTCCGCCGGCCCCCGAGCCGCCCTGATCACCTCGACGTCGATCTCCGAGTTGCGTCGACTCGAGCCGCGCGAACTGCCCGTTGAGTATTTGCGGCTAATGTTGCGCGAGCTGTACCGATCGCGCGACATCGACCGGGTCCGGCTGCCGGCCTTCTGGGAGAATCGCCGATCCCGGTCGGGCATGACGACGTCCTTCTCAGTGTACTCCAGAGACAGCGTGCTGGACTTGAAGGCCTCCTCGCTCTGCACGTAGGGCGAGCCGTAGTCGTCTGCGGCCATGTAGTTGTAGTAGACCCCCTCTACGTTGCCTTCGTGTGCGTAGGTCTGGCCGTACTCGAACTCAGTCGCATCGTACTCGGCAGCGGATGGCGAGTCGCCAGACCGTCTGGGCCCCGGCTGGCTGCTGGCCGACCGTTGCTGCCTGTAGGAGGCCACCGGCTCGTCCCGGCGGGCGGTTCGCTGCCCCCGAGACGGAGCTGGCGGAGGAGGCGCCCGTCTGGACGACGCCGACGCTGCTGAGGTTGACGCTCCGCCAGACTGGTGTCGCTGCGGAGCCGGTGGTGTCTGCGCCAGCGGCTGCTGCTGCTGCGGCTCCTCCCTCTGCTTCTTGCCGCCGCTGCTGCTCTTCTTCCGGCCGAACGGCAGGCTGCTGAAAAATCCTTTGTTCATGTCGGCTTCGGCGGCGCCGGCTGGACCGGAGAGCTGGCGCTAGGCGCGGGGCTCCCCGCCGCGAGCTGGCCAAGGATTCGCTCTAATCCGGAGGTGGACGCTGGGAGTGGCGCGAAGAGCAGGAATTCGCTTCGGTCGCTGCGGTAGAAGTAAATTCGCTTGAGCCACTTTTACGATTGCTTGGCCTCGGCGCGTCTTTTTTGAATCTGCGACTCAGCGGGTCAGTGTGCTCTCCTGTTCTGGCGCCTTGAGAAACTTACTGGGGCTCTCGCGTGGAGAGAAACTTGCCGCTTTCTACGAGGGCAACCCTACGAGAGGAGAGCTGCAGCGGGGCGGAGTGCTGGGAAGAAAGGGGCGGGGAGAGGGGAGATTTGGAGAAGGGGTTGAGAAAGGCCGGCGGAGGAGGAGGGGAGGTGAGCGAGAGAAGAGAGCTAGCCGAGATGAAGCGCCTCAGTCGCAGTTCCCATGAGGCGGTGAAGAACTTGGGGGCGCCCGTATTGATCGGGGCGGACTCCGTCGGCGGCCCAGCCTCCCGGCAGCCTCATCGTTGAGCGTACTCTCACGGCGACCAGCCCGTGATTCGCTCACCTCCCGCCTGTCCCAGCAGCATAGATGAAGCAGAATGGGTACGGGGATGGAGGTTGGCAGCCTGGGGTTGCACTGGCGCCGCGGCAGGAAAAGTACTCAGTAAGGCCAGTGTAATGAGCAGAGGAGGTCGGCGGGGGACGAGGAGGAGGAGGCTGAGGAGGATGAGGAGGATGAGGAGAAAGAATGATGAAGAGAGCTCAAAAGAGTTTTGCTTGGACGGCTGTGAGAATGGTGTGTGCGAGAGAGACTGGGCGAGATAAGGGGTTGGGGGGGGGGAGAAATAGATTCAGATTGAGCTCCCACTCCCTCAGCCTCCCCCGGCCTAAGTGGGCAAAGGAGAGATGGAGTTTTCCAGCCTAGATTGAAAGGAGCGGACAGTTGCTGGGCACAGATGGGGAGGCTGCGTGCGTGCTTATGCTTGGAGATAGCTGAGAAAGTTTTGCAATGAACCCTGGCTTGAATTCATACGGACAGCGAAGGAATGTATATGAATACAGTGTTTGCTGCCCCCCCCCCCACAACTCCAGATATCATTCTCTCGAGGAGACTGTGGCTGTTCTTCATCATCATTGGGCCGGGTTAATAATTCATCGAGTGCCGCCTGTCTGGCAGGTTGCCTGGCTCCTGAGGAAGCCAGAAGGATAAAACCCGATGGGGTGAGGGAGATCAGAGAGCTCTTGATTGGATAGTTATATTGGAGTCATGGCTTCGCAGGCCTAATAATGTTGTACTTATCATGCTGTCTCTCTTTCACTTGCTCTCATTACTTACTTTTTATGCCTCGTTCACTTCCGCAACAATGTAACGATATATACCGATTTTTTTCGGCAGCAATTGCGTAAGCTGAAGCCGCGTAGCAATATTTTCTGGTGGGGTGGCGGGTAAGGGATGTTGACAGCTCCACCACAGCTTCATTATCTGTACAATTCAAGTCTATCGCATCACTGTGCTGAACTCAGACACACTACCTCAGCGTGAGGGAGATGAAGGCTTTGGAATGTAGAGGAAGGGAGATGAAGGGTTAGGAATGTAGAGGAAGGGAGATGAAGGGTTTAGAAATGTAGAGGAAGGGAGAGGAAGGGTTTAGGAATGTAGAGGAAGGGAGATGAATGGTTATGAATGTAGAGGAAGGGAGAGGAAGGGTTTAGAAATGTAGAGGAAGGGAGATGAAGGGTTAGGAATGTAGAGGAAGGGAGAGGAAGGGTTAGGAATGTAGAGGAAGGGAGAGGAAGGGTTAGGAATGTAGAGGATGAAGGGTTAGGAATGTAGAGGAAGGGAGAGGAAGGGTTAGGAATGTAGAGGAAGGGAGATGAAGGGTTTAGAAATGTAGAGGAAGGGAGAGGAAGGGTTTAGAAATGTAGAGGAAGGGAGATGAAGGGTTAGGAATGTAGAGGAAGGGAGAGGAAGGGTTTAGAAATGTAGAGGAAGGGAGAGGAAGGGTTAGGAATGTAGAGGAAGGGAGAAGAAGGGTTAGGAATGTAGAGGAAGGGAGAGGAAGGGTTAGGAATGTAGAGGATGAAGGGTTAGGAATGTAGAGGAAGGGAGAGGAAGGGTTAGGAATGTAGAGGAAGGGAGAGGAAGGGTTAGGAATGTAGAGGATGAAGGGTTAGGAATGTAGAGGAAGGGAGAGGAAGGGTTAGGAATGTAGAGGATGAAGGGTTAGAAATGTATAGGAAGCTAGAGAAGGGAGATGAAAGGCGGGTAAAGGAAAACAAATGGGACAGAAAAGCTAGCGAAGGATCATCGGGGAACATGAGGATGCATCTAGCCAGGCAAAGGGATGACGAAGGGAGAGCAGTTTGCCTTGAGCAACAAGTAGCAATGGGAGCTGAGATGCCCCAGTGCTCAGACAGAGAATAGATACCACCGACACAGCCCCGTGGATCAGCCAGTTCGACTCGATTTCCACTCGAAGCTGCGCCCCGAAAAATTTGCATTAAAGCGGCTCAGCAAGTCGCCGGTTTTGCCTGCGTCCGGCGCCGCTTGGATGCTGCGCCCCCGGCCGGGAGGAAACTTTCATCATTTTGCTGACAGCATAAATAACGCAATTTTTATAGCTGAGCAACTTTTGCCCAGTTTCAGAAGAAACAAAACTAGTTGCTATGGTAGCAGTTGATAGTCTGCTTGGAAGCTGCTCAAACGCTATCTTGTCACGTCTCATCTCAGATCTAATATCTCAAATCTGAAACAACGATTTTGAATCTCAAGGTTCCTAAATACTATTTTTTCTTATCTCCAGTCTCTCTAATCTTTCTAATTTAATCGTTACAAACTCTCTTATCTTTTATCTTTTAAATATCTAATCTCCTGTCTCTCTACTAGGCTCTAATCTCTGTAATATCTTATCTTTGTAATATCTAATCTCTGTAATATCTAATCTCTTAACTATTTAATACCTGTAGTATCTAATTTCTCTAATCTCCCATCTCTGTAATCTCTAATCTCCCGGATATCAAATCTCTCTAGTCTCCTATCTCTCGAATAGCTAATCTCTCAAAAACAAAGTCTGTCTAATCTCACTGCAATCTACTCTTTACCATATCAATTCGTTATAAGCTCACTTCTTTGCAAGGAATTTAATGCTTTGCACAACTTTTTACACAAGTTCACCAATACTTAATTTAAATGTTAGACATAAAAAACGATTTTATTTTCAACTACTGACAGTAGAAAAATATGAAAAAGTGACCTATTTTAATTGGACAGTCACGCAGATTCACGCAGCTAATTACAAACAGTCTATGCTGCCTTTCATCGGTGAGCTACAGTGCTCAGCGCCCAGAGACACAGTTGTCAGTCCAGAGCAATCAGACAAAGTGGCAAATCGGGGGGACGGACACTCTCTAGTCCCTGGATAGTCGCCACACACATAATTTAATGTTTCATAACCTTCACGGATGTCATGCGACCATGTGCGTGGTCACTCGGTTCGAAAACAATGGCAAAAATCCGCAGAGAGAATCCACCGAGCCATTGTCAGCTTCAATATCCGGATACAGAAGTTTGATTTATTGCTTCGGGTACGAGTCAAAGCATGCCAAAATTTGCGATCACGTGTCCAGTGCATCACATAATCAGCTTTCAAAATGTTTTAAGTTATTTGCGCCGATTATTGCCATTCTGTTTGCCTGTCTGTGTCCCCACGCCCCCACAGCCCCTCGCACAGCTGCTGATCCTACCGAGACTGAGTCAATGTATGACCACCTGGGATCACTTTTCAACTCGGTCCCTGATCGCGACCTGCTTTTTGTGGCTGGAGACTTCAACGCGCCACTGTCCCCTGACGGCCGTCTAGTGAAGAACAACTGCGGCTCCACCAACACCAACTCGGACTACCTGTCAACTTTCATTCACTCTCAAGACCTGATTGCAGCCAATGGTGTCATGCGGCAGCGGTACAACAAGCTACCCACCTTCTTCGGCCCAAATGGACGGACCACCAGGCTGGACTGGATTTTGTGACCAACGGCAATCAGGTCTCGACTGCGCAAAGTGGTCAATATCCGCCCCAGCTGCGTGAGGTCCGACCATTCTCTGCTGGCCTGCGACATCGACTGCCGTTGGAAAAAGTTCAAGGCTGGCCCACCGCACCCCCTCTGGGCAGATCTGAGAAACCCAGACACACTTGCAGTGCGTTCATGGAAAAACTGCAAAATGCTACTCCGGCCCTGAATGAATCGGCGGACGCCTTCACCAGAGCTGTTGAGAAAGCTGCCTCGACCCTACCAAAACGAACACCGCACCAGCCAAAAGCCGCCTGGGACTCCGACGAGGAGATCTCCATCGCTAGGCGCGACGTGCAAAGAACAACCGCAGTCTTTGGCCAAGACAGTGAGCAGGCTGAAACAGCCCGGGCCCATCTTCGCGACACGCATGCCCGGAGGACCGAAGCCTTTGTCCAGGAGGCTGTTGCTGAGATTCAACTAGCAACAGACAACTGCCGGCACACAGCGGCCTGGCGCGCCATCAACCGCCTGACTGGCAGGAAGCAGAGGCCCAATGCCGCTGTAGGTGCTGAGTCTATACACCATCGCAAAGCCCTGCTGGCCACTCACTATCACAATGTGCTCAACGCCTCACCACCCTCTGCTGATTTGCTACCGATCGAAAACTTTACCCCGGCCGAGCCCTCGGCTTTTAACTCCGGCCCGCTGACTGCCTACGAGGTGAACCGAGTGCTCAGAACCATGCGCCCCGACGCTGCCGCCGGAGTAGATGGCATTCCACCCAGGGTGCTCAAGCTGCCAGAGCTGACACAGGACATCACAGCTGTGCTCAACAAGCACTGTCCGCTTGGAGGCAACCCAGGTGCTACTGCTGCTGACAGCTGGCGCACCTCTAAGATCGTCTCCATCCCCAAGAAGGGCGCATCCACCAGTCTGGACAACCAACGCGGCATCGCTCTGGAATGCACTCTGGCTAAGCTGCTCAATGCTATACTGCGTAATCGGCTGCTGCCTGGCCTCAACCAAATGATCCTGAGCCTCCAAAGTGGCTTCAGGCCCGGTCGCTCGACAACAGAGCAGATTGCAGCCCTTCGAGCAGTCGTCGAGGCCTGTAAAACTCACCAAAGAGCTGTGTCAATTGTCTTTGTGGACTTCCGCAAAGCTTTTGACTCAGTGTGCCGGCGCGCGATCGCGTGGCTGCTCGAACACTATGGCGTCCCTCCGGCTCTTATCGTTGCAGTGATGGACCTCTACAACAACAGCAAAGCCTTTGTCCAAACCAGCGATGGCCCAACTGAGGACTTCTGCACCAGCTCTGGAGTCCTCCAAGGTGACACGTTGGCTCCACTGCTCTTCATCCTTGTCGTCGACTACGTGCTGCGCCGAAGCCTCACAGAGGAGGACAGCTACCTGCTGGCGTCACGCCGGAGCTCCCGCCGCGGTGCTGCCCCTTTGCCCGCCCTCGCGTACGCCGACGACATCGCCCTGCTGTGCCGCAGCCCGACTGCCGCCCAGAGAGCGCTCTCGAGACTCTATGAGGAGAGCGCCCGAGTCGGACTGCAAATCAACGCACGCAAGACGGAAGTGCTGCACGTGGGCACCGATGCAGCACCAATCCTGACCCTACCAGATGGACAAGTCATTTCAGCCTGCAGAGACTTCCGGTACCTGGGCTCCTTCGTGATGAGCCCTGACTCCATCATCGCCGACCGGAGGTCACAGGCCTGGCGCGCGGCTCATCTCCTCAGGGAGGTCTTCAGCTCAGCTGCCAACGACGACCTGAAGATGCGCCTGTTCCGCGCTGCCGTAGAGCCAATCTTCCTGTACGGACTGGAGGCAGTGCCAATGACCGACTCGAGGTCCCGAGCCCTGGACGCTGCCTACCGATCGCTGCTGCGGTTCGCCCTTGGCATCCATTACCCAGAGCGGCTGCCGACGGACCTGCTGATGGCGAGAGCCCGTGTGCCTCAGCTCAGTGCCACTCTCCAGCGGCGCCGGCTAATGCTCGTCGGCCACTGCCTCCGCAGCTACGGCAGAGGGGAGCAAAACCCGCTGGCGCTAACCTTGCTACATCAGCCAACCGAGCGTCTCCGACGGGGCCAAGGCCGGACCGCCACGCTGACCGCCACGCTTGAGTCTGACCTTCAAGCCATTAACCTGACCCCACAATCTGCCACAAACTGTCCTTCTCGTCTCTTCTGCGAGCGCGTGCGCGCAAGACGCCCACCATAATATCTTTGCGTCCTTATATATATATGTCTGTGTCTGTCCTAGTGTCTGTCCTAGTGTCTGTCTTAGTGTCTGTTCTAGTATCTGTCTTAGTGTCTGTCTTAGTGTGTATCCTAGTGTCTGTCTTAGTGTCTGTCCTAGTGTCTGTCTTAGTGTCTGTCTTAGTGTCTGTCCTAGTGTCTGTCCTAGTGTCTGTCTTAGTGTCTGTCCTAGTGTCTGTCTTAGTGTCTGTCTTAGTGTCTGTCTTAGTGTCTGTCTTAGTGTCTGTCTTAGTGTCTGTCTTAGTGTGTGTCCTAGTGTCTGTCTTAGTGTCTGTCTTAGTGTCTGTCTTAGTGTCTGTCTTAGTGTCTGTCCTAGTGTCTGTCCTAGTGTCTGTCCTAGTATCTGTCCTAGTGTCTGTCCTAGTATCTGTCTTAGTGTCTGTTCTAGTATCTTTCTTAGTGTCTGTCTTAGTGTGTGTCCTAGTGTCTGTCTTAGTGTCTGTCCTAGTGTCTGTCTTAGTGTCTGTCTTAGTGTCTGTCTTAGTGTCTGTCTTAGTGTCTGTCTTAGTGTCTGTC
>NIVC01001992.1:207500-215216 GCA_002269645.1 Macrostomum lignano
GAATTTCCTTCAAATTATTTCCCGTAGAATCCGGAAATCTGGGAACCCGGTGTCCCAGCTTCCCAGAGAACTGGCCCAACAAGGCAATCTGGAAATCGATTCCCCAGCCACTCGGCTCCCTCAGCACTGATTCAGCTGGCGTCCTGCCACATCAAATCTGCATTGCTGCTATGCCACATCAAATCTGCATTGCTGCTATGCCACATTGAATCTGCTCAAAACACGGGTACTGTGCTCTTCCATAGTGCTTACATCTGATCCTTGTTCTCTCTCTCTCTCTCTCTCTTGTAGGGAGATCTCTGTCTCTCTCGTATCATAGGGAGATCTCCGTCTCTCTTATAGGGAGATCTCTGTCTCTCTCGTATCATAGGGAGATCTCTGTCTCTATCGTATCATAGGGAGATCTCTGTCTCTCTTATAGGGAGATCTCTGTCTCTCTTATAGGGAGATCTCTGTCTCTCTTATAGGGAGATCTCTGTCTCTCTTATAGGGAGATCTCTGTCTCTCTTATAGGGAGATCTCTGTCTCTCTTATAGGGAGATCTCTGTCTCTCTTATGGGGAGATCTCTATCTCTCTTATAGGGAGATCTCTATCTCTCTTATAGGGAGATCTCTATCTCTCTTATAGGGAGATCTCTATCTCTCTTATAGGGAGATCTCTATCTCTCTTATAGGGAGATCTCTATCTCTCTTATAGGGAGATCTCCGTCTCTCTTATAGGGAGATCTCCGTCTCTCTTATAGGGAGATCTCTGTCTCTCTTATAGGGAGATCTCTGTCTCTCTTATAGGGAGATCTCTGTCTCTCTTATAGGGAGATCTCTGTCTCTCTTATAGGGAGATCTCTGTCTCTCTTATAGGGAGATCTCTATCTCTCTTATAGGGAGATCTCTGTCTCTCTTATAGGGAGATCTCTGTCTCTCTTATAGGGAGATCTCTATCTCTCTTATAGGGAGATCTCTGTCTCTCTTATAGGGAGATCTCTGTCTCTCTTATAGGGAGATCTCTGTCTCTCTTATATGGAGATCTCTATCTCTCTTATAGGGAGATCTCTGTCTCTCTTATAGGGAGATCTCTGTCTCTCTTATAGGGAGATCTCTATCTCTCTTATAGGGAGATCTCTGTCTCTCTTATAGGGAGATCTCTGTCTCTCTTATAGGGAGATCTCTGTCTCTCTCGTATCATAGGGAGATCTCTGTCTCTCTCATAGGGAGATCTCTGTCTCTCTCATAGGGAGATCTCTGTCTATCTCCGATCTCTAAACTCTCCCATCTCTAATCTCTCCCATCTCTGCCTCCATTTCTCTTAGGGCTCCTTTGTGAGCCTGGAGTCAAATGGGTGTTAGCCATCCACCCCTCCTCGCTCTGTACTTTGTGCCGCCTTTGTGCGCCGTTTATTTATCTGCGCACCGCCCTCTGTGCCACGTCGCTCGCACTGGCTTTGCAGCTCAAAATTGGTTAATAACCTCTTCCATCTCTAAAATCTCCCATTCTAATCTCTTCCATCTCAAAAATCTCCCATTCTTATCTCTTCCATCTCTAATCTTTCCCATTCCAATCTCTTTCATGTCTAATCTCTACCATCTCTAATCTCTCTCATCTCTAAATTCTCCCATCTCTAAACTATCCCATCTCTAAACTCTCCCATTCTAGTCTCTCCCATCTCTAAACTCTCCCATTCTAATCTCTCTTATCTCTAGTCTCTCTCATCTCTAATCTCTCCCATCTCTAATCTCTCCCATCTCTAATCTCTCCCATCTCTAATCTCACCTATGTCTAATCTCTCCTATGTTTCGAATTCCCTATCTCTAATTTCTCCCACCTTCTTAAGTCTTCTCCTATTTTTAAGTTCAATTCTTTTTTCTCTCTAACATTAATGTTATCAATGCTCTCGAATCTCGAATCTCCTCCTCTCTCCTCTATCCCCACATCTTTACCATGCCCACCACCTTCAATTACTTTCATCTCTACGATCCCGTCCGATTCTCCGATGGAGCTAGTAAAAAACGGTAGAAATGGATTGGTCAATAAAGAATTGAGCAGCCTGTAATCCCCAGAGGCGATAAACAATCTCGTAGCCACATCAGATCGCAAAAAATATTTTCTGACGAATTGGAAATTAAACTCGAGACTAAATATTCCCTTCGCATTAAAATTCGAGTGTGAAAGTCAATCTGTTTGCTACTGGCTTCATCTAATCGGGCATCAGAATCGCGCCTCGGACAGCATCTTCTTCATCTCGAGCCGCAGTGAGGCAGAAGCCAATTTTATGCCAAAGGTGAGATTTTAGCACCTATTTGGCGCCAATAAAGCGCTAATTTAGCGCCAATTTAGCATCAATTTAGCGCCAATTTAGCGCCAATTTAGCACTAATTCAGCGCCAATTTAGCACCAATTCAGCGACGAATTTGCGCAAATTTAACGCCGATTTTTCGTCGATTTTAGCCAATTTAGCCAATTTAGCCAATGTAGCCAGACGTGAGACTTTAGCGCCAATTTAGCGCCCAGTTAGCACCAGTTTACCATCGAAAAAGAGATTTTAGCGCCGATATAGCGCCTAAGGCGAGATTTAACCGCCAAACGAGAGGCAAAAAATAAGATAAAATTTCTGTTTTTGAATTTGTGTTCCTACTACTATTAACTAATTTATTGAGAAATACGCTCGTAATTGTAAAAATTAAAATCCTAAATTCTGTGCCGCCTGACTCCAGCCGCCCCTCCCTCTTGGCTAAGCCACCACAGTGAGGCTCCAAGCAGTTTGCCTTCCTTTTAGTTAAAGTGAAAAATGAAAATGAATTAAATAGATGAAGCTGCCAGTTGCTAGTTGCCACTGATTCTTATCAGCCCTTTTAAAATCCGATTTCATAACTACAGGGTAAGGTTGCACCGGCTGACAAATGCACAGTTTTATTCGAGTGGCCGGGTGGAAAACCTTCTAACAGCAAACTTCTTCTGAGCGCCGAGATTTTAGCGCCAATCTAGCGCCTCAGCCAAGATTTTAGCGCCAATCTAGCGCCTCAGCCAAGATTTTAGCGCCAATCTAGCGCCTCAGCCAAGATTTTAGCGCCAATCTAGCGCCTCAGCCAAGATTTTAGCGCCAATCTAGCGCCTCAGCCAAGATTTTAGCGCCAATCTAGCGCCTCAGCCAAGATTTTAGCGCCAATCTAGCGCCTCAGCCAAGATTTTAGCGCCAATCTAGCGCCTCAGCCAAGATTTTAGCGCCAATCTAGCGCCTCAGCCAAGATTTTAGCGCCAATCTAGCGCCTCAGCCAAGATTTTAGCGCCAATCTAGCGCCTCAGCCAAGATTTTAGCGCCAATCTAGTGACTCAGCCAAGATTTTAGCGCCAATCTAGCGCGTGAGCCAAGATTTTAGCGCCAATCTAGCGCGTGAGCCAAGATTTTAGCGCCAATTTAGCGCCTCAGCCAAGATTTTAGCGCCAATTTAGCGCTCAGCTAAGATTTTAGCGCCAATTTAGCGCCTCAGCCAAGATTTTAGAGCCAATTTAGCGCCTAAGCCAAGATTTTAGCGCCAATTTAGCGCCTCAGCCAAGATTTTAGCGCCAATCTAGTGACTCAGCCAAGATTTTAGCGCCAATCTAGCGCGTGAGCCAAGATTTTAGCGCCAATTTAGCGCCTCAGCCAAGATTTTAGCGCCAATCTAGTGACTCAGCCAAGATTTTAGCGCCAATCTAGCGCGTGAGCCAAGATTTTAGCGCCAATTTAGCGCCTCAGCCAAGATTTTAGCGCCAATCTAGTGACTCAGCCAAGATTTTAGCGCCAATCTAGCGCGTGAGCCAAGATTTTAGCGCCAATTTAGCGCCTCAGCCAAGATTTTAGCGCCAATCTAGTGACTCAGCCAAGATTTTAGCGCCAATCTAGCGCGTGAGCCAAGATTTTAGCGCCAATTTAGCGCCTCAGCCAAGATTTTAGCGCCAATCTAGTGACTCAGCCAAGATTTTAGCGCCAATCTAGCGCGTGAGCCAAGATTTTAGCGCCAATCTAGCGCCTCAGCCAAGATTTTAGCGCCAATCTAGCGTCGAAAGCAAGATCTTTTTGAACAGAGAATCAGCCCACAGCTGTTTGAATATGAGTAATTTGGGGGAAGAGTTGCTGCTTCAGGCTCTGCTTCTGGGTCTCACTGGCAACACGCTGGGGAAACTCCGGCAACGGAGAAGAAATGAAAATCCCTTCGGGACGAAGCCGAAGCCGGCCCAGCGGATCCGATCAACCCTTCCTCTTCCAATTAGGGATTTCGACTCGGTCGCAAATGGGGATAAATCAAGGGGGATCGCGCCTTCGTTCCCCCTTACTGTGCGATCTGTGAAGGGAAAAACACAGCAGCCCCTGCCAATCCTTTAGACTCGGGTGAGCACTTCTGCCACTTGCACTCTGTCTACTCGCTCACTGCTGCCAACGCACCTCACGCCCTTCTCAATCCTTCTGCGCCCGGTTTCCTCTCGGGTTCTTTCCGTCTTCCTTTCTCTTTCTCTCTGTCGAAACTCCCAATTAAAGATGGCTTGTTGAGAGCCCTTGCGAGCGAATTTACGGCCGCTTTGTGACATTTCCGTTCTCTAGCTTCTCTGACTGACTTTCTAGGCGTCGGCCTGTCTGTCTGTCTGTCTGTCTGTCTGTCTGTCTGTCTGTCTGTCTGTCTGTCTGTCTGTCTGTCTGTCTGTCTGTCTGTCTTTCTGTCTGTCTGTCTGTCTGTCTGTCTGTCTGTCTGTCTGTCTGTCTGTCTGTCTGTCTGTCTGTCTGTCTGTCTGTCTGTCTGTCTGTCTGTCTGTCTGTCTGTCTGTCTGTCTGTCTGTCTGTCTGTCTGTCTGTCTGTCTGTCTGTCTGTCTGTCTGTCTGTCTGTCTGTCTGTCTGTCTGTCTGTCTGTCTGTCTGTCTGTCTATCTGTCTGTCTTAGTGTCTATCTGTCTGTCTGTCTGTCTGTCTGTCTTAGTTTCTTAGTGTCTGTCTGTATGTCTGTCTTAGTTTCTTAGTGTCTGTCTGTCTGTCTGTCTGTCTGTCTGTCTGTCTGTCTGTCTGTCTGTCTGTCTGTCTGTCTGTCTGTCTGTCTGTCTTTGTGTCTGTCTGTCTGTCTGTCTGTCTGTCTTTGTGTCTGTCTGTCTGTCTGTCTGTCTGTCTGTCTGTCTGTCTGTCTGTCTGTCTGTCTGTCTGTCTGTCTGTCTGTCTGTCTGTCTGCCTGCCTGTCTGTCTGTTTGTCTGTCTGTCATGTCATGTCCTGTCCTTTCCTGTCCTGTCCTGTCCTGTCCTGTCCTGTCCTGTCCTGTCCTGTCCTGTCCCGTCCTGTCCTGTCCTGTCATGTCATGTCATGTCCTGTCCTGTCCCGTCCCGTCCTGTCCTGTCCCGTCCTGTCCTGTCCTGTCCTGTCCTGTCATGTCATGTCCTGTCCTGTCCCGTCCTGCCATGTCCTTTCCTGTCCGCTGAGTTTATCCGTCTCCTTTTTCACGTCGCCGTATCTAATTTACTGTATGACAGTGTCAAAAATGCACTCCCCAGCAGTTTCGCGGCCGCATTGGAGGGCTCGCTGGGCGGCCAATCCCGCAAGACGACCCTGCCTGGCCGTGTGCAGTGCGGCCTATAAAACCGATGGTTTCTGAAAGTCCCGTCCCGAATTGCGACGAAAACAGACGAGCAGCGCGCTGACCCGAGCGAGCCAGCAGCTCCGAATGGCAACACAACAAATGCGCAGTGCACGGATCACTCTCTGCCGGAGTCTCCCCTAGTAGCGATCGGTTCTCTGGCTTTCTACTCCACCCTGGGCGTGCTCGGACTGTTCGGCAACATCCACGTCATCCTCGTGTTCGCCTCCAGTCGGGAGAAGAGTCTGCGCTTCCTCATCACGGTACTGTCGGCCATGGATCTGTTTATATCGGCAGTGGTGCTGCCCACGACTGCTACCGGGTGTACAATGACTACCTGGCCAGCAAGTACGAGCTGAAGGCCACTAATCACTGGTTCAGCACCGTGATTCTGTCGTCCAGGTATGCGGCGTTCGAGATGGAGGCCTGGATTCTGGTATTCATCGCAGTGGACCGCTACCTGTGCATCGTGAAGGCCAGTCAGCAAGGCCTTACCTACAAGAAGACCCTATGCGCCCTGTTCGCCGCCGCGCTGAGTCTTCTGCTCCTAGAGGTGTGCAACGTGACAAGCCACTACCTAATTGAAGACCAGTGCGGCCTGAAGCTCCAGCTGGAGTCCTACCTGCTGTACTTCTACGGCGCACTCGGCACCCTGTCAGTGCTGGTTGTCATGTCGCTTTATATCAGAATTTTCACCTTCGTGGCCTCCATGGAGAGGCGGCGCAGTTCGAAGCGCAAAGTCACCAAGCAGACGCTGGCGCTGCTGTCCAGGGCGGACGAAGTCGGCGCGACCAGCAACTGCGGGGACCTCGGCGGCGGTGGCGACGGCGCTGGCGACAAAATCTTCAAGGTACCGCCAGCTACGCTTTGGAAACATCTTTAAAACCGACCAGCTGCTCGCTTCAGGTGACAGCCGACGGTCCAACCGGGTTTAACGGCATCTCCGAGTGTCCCAGCAGCAGCTTCGTCAGCAATGCGCTGCCGCCGCAGTCGGCGACCGCCGCCGCGCCGCTGCCGCCGCCACCACCGAGTCATGGTTCCCCAAGAAGCTGGCCTGGATGCTGTTCGGCGCCACCGTGCTGTTCTACGGCAGCATGCTGCCGATGATCCTCATCAACTTCAAGCTGCTGCCGGACTCGCCGCTGCACCGCATTTTCTATTTGAACACGGTCGCTGAACTTTTTCGTCTACGCCATGATGAACTCGAAGTTCAGAGAGGAGCTGCGCAGAATTTACAGCAGGGCCTGCAGGTGCCGCTGCGAGCAGTGACGGAACTGACAGCAGATCCGCCAGCTGCTCAAGCCTGCGCTGAAGCAGGCGTGTCGGAATCGAATGCGAGCCGGGAAAGAAGAGCTTAAAAGACTTTTGTGTTGTGACTTTTTCTGCTTCTCTTGAATATAACAACAAGCTGTTGTAAAACTGTGTAACAGACCAAACTTCTGTAACCAGAGTCGATCAGGATTTTGAAGTGTCGCTCAGGACCCGGAAGCGTCACTTGGACTCGGAAGCGTCACTTGGAACTCTGAAGCGTCAATTGGACTCGGAAGAATCACTTGGGACTCGAAGCGTCCCTCAAGACTTTGAAGCGTCACTTAGGACCCAAAAGCGCCACTTGAGACTCGATAACGCTTCCCAAGACTTGAATGTGTCCTTTCTAACAGCTAGAAAAAGTTTCCTGTCATTCCTGCCAAGATAGCCACATGCATATCAATAATTCTGTCTGTGTGAAGCAATGGTTCCTAACTTTGTTCTTTTTCTCAAAACGATAGAGAAATCTAGGTATTGTAGCCCGACTATAAACTACGGCTCGTAAGTCAGAATCGCACTGTAAACGGACTCGCAGTTTCGTCTTGTTTCGATAATCAAAAACTAGAAAATAACCGTTTTTCCTTTGAAAATAGCTAACAGAAATTTATCAACAATCCTTTTCTAATTACTATATGAAATTTTATTTTTAAACGATGGAATTACGGTTGTATTTTTGCTTGTTATCTTCTCGGCAGTGTTAGTCCGAAACCGCTATGAGCAGAAGCGCGAGACTGCCGGATTCCCGACAAACTGATCATGCAAATGCGATGCTTTTAGTATATAGGGGAACCGAGCTGGATAAAATAATGTTACAATTATAGT
>NIVC01001993.1:0-167500 GCA_002269645.1 Macrostomum lignano
TTTATTGTATATATGTACACTCTGTAGCTGATCATATATTTAAATCAAGGATGATTACTTACCACGGTAATGATGCAGCTAAGCACATGGCAGAATCATTAGTAAATGTATTTGAATATATTCAAAATCAATATGATAAATTATCAAAAAATATTAATATGACAAATAAGGATAGAGACAATTATAAAAATGCAACAAATTGTTTTATGTGCAAAAGACATTTAAGTAAGAATAATAAGATACGAGAACATTGTCATCTAACAGGAATTATCGAGGGGCAGCATGTAGATCATGTAACGCAAAAGAAGGAAAAGGATGTAAGGAAATACAGTATTTTTTCATAATGGATCCGGATATGATTTTCATTTCTTAGTTCGAGAATTGCTTCATTTAGGAAAGGATGAATATGAAATAAATATATTACCTAAAACATCAGAAAATTACATATCAATAACATATGGTAAGAAATACTCCCATCTAGTTTTTCTAGATCCTTGAGATTCTTATCAACATCTTTAGCAAATGTTGTTTCATCATTAGTTCCAAAACCATGGGATTTAGAAATAGTAAAGAAAAACTTTCCAATACTATTGAATCGTTTCAAAAAGAAAAACTATCCGAGGAAGAACTAATGCTATTAACTCGTAAGGGCATCTATCCATATGAATATGTAACATCTGAAGACGTATTTTTTCATACCGAATTACCCCAATTGAAAAGTTTTATTCAACATTATCACAAACAAACATAAGTGAATCGGATTATGAACACGCTCAAAAAGTATGGAAATACTTTAATTGTAAAACATTTAAAGATTATCATAATCTATATCTTAAAGCAGATGTTCTCCTATTAGCTGATGCATTTGAAAACTTTAGGAATCATACATATGAGAATTTTAAAATTGATCCCGCATATTGTTTCAGTGCACCGGGATTAACATGGGCTTGTGGTTTGAAACATACAGATGTTAAGATTGATTTACTAACTGATCATGATATGTTGTTAATGATTGAGAGAGGAATTCGCGGTGGATTCTCGGGTGTACTAGGAGATAGATATACTAAAGTAAATAATAAATATCTACCAAATTATAATAAAAAAGAAAAATCATCATATGTATTATATCTAGATGCAAACAATTTATACGGTGGTTGTATGAAACAAAAATTACCAATAGCTGATTTCCAATGGAAGATGACCCCGATTATTACAAAAATATTCCCGAAGGAAGGGGCTGTATCGTAGAAGTGGATTTGCAATATACTCGGGAAGCAAAAGCAAAAACATATAAATATCCTTTAGCTCCAGAGCATTGTTCAGTTAATGAAGATGATTTATCACAAACACAAAAAGATTATCTTAAAGTAGATAATGCAAAACATCTAGCAACAAAAAAATTAATATTAAATTTACATGATAAGAAAAACTATGTAGTGCATTATAAGCTTCTACAATTTTATGAAAAGCAGGGATTAAAAGTGTCTAAAGTACATCGAACAATATCGTTTATTGAGGAAGATTGGTTAGCTAAATATATTGACTTTAATTCAAATCAGAGACAGATGTCAAAAACAAATTTTGAGAAAGATTATTGGAAATTAATGAATAATGCTTTTTATGGAAAAACGGTTGAAAATATTAGAGATAGAACCCAATTCCATTTAGAAAAGGATATTGATAAAGCAAAGAAATATTTCTCAAAACCTAACTTTAAAGACTTTATAAAATTTGATGATAACTTTATGGGTATTCATATGAGAAATAAAACAACAAAATTTCTTAAACCAATATTTATTGGAATGGTTGTTTTAGATTATGCAAAGCTGGTAATGTATGAATACTATTATGATGTTATAAATAAAACATGGCCAGATAACTATCCAATATATGCAGACACCGACAGTTTGGTATTTAAGGTTGAAACAGAGGATCGGGCAAAGCCGCGAACCAAAGGTTCGATGTCTATAAAGATATGGAAAAAATTAAGGATACATTGGATACCTCCGACTATCCGGATAACCATCCTTTAAAATCAGATCAAAATAAAAGTTGTACTTAAAATGAAAGATGAATTAAATAGCAAAATCATAACCGAGTTTATAGCAATAAGATCAAAATGCTATGCATTTAAGGTTTTAGGACAGGAGGGAGAGGTAAAAAAAATAAAAGGGGTATCAAGAGCAGCAGTAAAAAAGATAACATTTGATGATTATAAAAACGTACTTTTAGATTACCTTAATACAATTGAAAATTATCATGCTCCACAATATCGATTAAATTCAGATAAGCATCAGATGTTTGTCATCGAGACAGATAAAAAAACATTAAGTCCATTTGATGATAAAAGATATTTAGATGATAAAATTAAAACATATCCATATGGTTTAAAAGAAGAGATAAAAAATATGATAAAAGATAAAAAACAAAAAGAAGATATAATAAGTAAATATAATGAATACAAAGCGGCAATAAATAATTATTATTACGATTGTGATTGTGAATCCGAATGTGATTGTGAATATAATACATTTCTAGAATATGAAAAAGATATAGATAATTATTATTCAACATTTCCAAAAGAACTTAAAAAATTAAATAAGGAAAAAGTCTTGAATAACTGGAAGAGATTAACAGAAAAATTACTTATCGGGTCTGTAAAAAACTAAAGCATGTAATTGTTTAGCATAATATCATTAACTTCATTTCATATATTATTGAAGGCACAATTTTCCTCACAGTCGGCAGGGTAACTTAAACAATCCTTTATTTTTTTCCTAAGTTTTTTTATTTTTCTAACCAATCTATCTATTTCAATTTCAATTACTATTTCAGCATAAACAATATCTTGTCTTAAAAAACGTTTTCTTTTATCTATCTCATATCGGATGGGAAACATATCGTCCCCATACTCATGATATTTCTGAGATATAATTATATTTATTTTTTTATTAATATCATTAAGTTCACGCTCTTTAGTGATAAGGATTTTTATCGTATCCATTTTCTTATAAAAAATTTAGTCTTATCGTCATCCTCCCAAACAGCCGCCAATTTTACAGTCCTATCACTCTTTTTATTATTTGTTTGTTTTAGTTTAAATTGCAATCCACCCTCGTTGCAGTATTTCATAACAAACGCTTTAGGTTTATTAATAACTAAAACAGGAAAATTTTTAACATCATCTCCGCTTAGACATAAAATTTTTTGCCCATCTAATTGTAAAAATATTGATTGAAGCCCAATAAATTTAACCTGTCTCAAACATATAATATTATATTCTTTATTCTCCAACATATTGGGTGTGAGATAATTAATCACATTAGAATCGGTTTTGAACCAGCTCTCCATTTTTAATCTAAAAAAATAACAAAAAAATGAAAGACATTTATGTTTGTAATAAATGTAATGTGACTATGCACAGAGGGCAAACAGCAAACGGAGATATATATCATATGTGTTATTCATGTTCTAAAATATATCAATTTGAAAAAACAAAAAAGATTGAAAACTCATATTACTATTTTAAAAACACAATTTTAAGAAATCTTACAAGAGACATTTCTGATCCAATTTTAATTCCCGGAAATAATGTTTATTTATATAATAACTTTTTCCATTTAAATAAAGGAAAGGGATTAAGTTCGAAAGACTCCGAAAGGATTTTAATTTTAGTTGGATATTATTTCAATTTTCTTATTCGAGAGAATACAAAGTTTATAAGGATAGGTAACATACCTAACGAAATGTTATTGAAAAAGTCATTGGAATTTTTATGTATTGATAAAAAATTTAAACCTAGGATCAGAAGAGAGTTACCACTTTGGGAAGAATATATAACATATGCATTAGAAAAACTAAACAACCTGAAGTTCTACAGCACTTCCTGACCGCGGGCTTTGTGCCCCAGTAGCAATAGTTTCAGGTTCGTAAATGCCTAATGTTTCTATCGGTGGAGCTTTGGGTTTATCGAGTCTCAACTCTTTTAATTCCATATCGGTAAAAGTTTCAACATCTAAAATTCTATTTCTATCTTTTAAATATTTTTCATATAATTCAACCGCGGTTGATAATTCATGAATCGTTATCTCTCCGTCATCCAATATTTTTTGCACATATAAATATAATTGATTTTTATATTGCTTGCAACATCTCTTAAAGATTTATATTTTTCCTTTCTTTTTTTAAGATATAATTTAATTGCTAAAAGTATTGATAAGTTCCTGATCAATTCAAAACCTGATATTGAGCCAATTGAAATACCTAAAAATAATTGAGATAAATTAAGAGTTGGAATAGATTGTAAAATACCTAAAACGATTACACATAACATTGATAAGCTTCCAAATCCAATATTGAAAAAGTCCATATTTCTTATATGGTTTGAAACTCTTCTTACTTTTTTAGCATATAAATCATAATCATAGTTAATACGATCAACATTACTTAACATCTGACCTTTACGTTGGTTGAACCGGTCGCGTTCCCATTTATCTGCTTCAGATACCGACATTCTCGTCTATTTTTAATAGCACCAAAATGAATTCCCCACGCTCTTTGGGTATTTGCCCGGAGCTTAATAGGTATTGTATTGGAGTGATTCTTTCTTTTTTCTCCCATTTAAATCCTATTTTCCAAAACTCTTGAAGTATAATATGATTTTTTAATAACTTAATTAATTCTTGAAGCTTCTTATTATCCTGAACATTTACAGTACTAAATAAAAATTTGGTATGAGATTTGAATGTTTTTATATTTGATTCTTGTTTAGGAATAGGAATATAGACATTATTTTGCCGCATCGATGGAGTTCTACTAAAAGCCATTTTATATAGAAATATTTTATATTTGAGTAGGAGGTTTTTCCAAATAAGCAGTAGAGGGAAAAACATAACCAAACGACGTACTACCACATACAACTGCGCCACGAATAAAATGTGCAGCATCCGATCCTCCAGTTCGAGCACCAAAACCCATAAGGGTTCCAGATTTATCTAAAGTTCCCCAAGTTCCACTATCATATGTGAAAACGTTCTGCCAATGAGGGTAAAGAATCACCAGCAACATTGTATGACTGTAATCTATACCAAACCCTTTGATTTAAAATATTAATTCAAAAGATGCCAATCACCGTTATCAATATTAGCATAGGCTACAGTTTGATCCGTCGCGCGCTTGATCCGTCTGATTTTTTTTACTCCAAAACCAAATATCATGCCACTCACTAGCAAAAACTATCAATCCGGCGTCGGTTGATAATCCAGATCCAAATTCCGATGTTGGACGTTGGTGACAGTATGCATAAAACCAAACCGCATCTGCACCATCTCCTGTAGCATTAGCAACTCGGAAAAAGAAAGACGCAGATATATTTTGAAAATGTGTGAAATTGAATTGTAAAGCACCACTTACTCCAGAAGTTTCACGAGTAATTCTAGCGCCGTTTTGATAATCGATATAAGAAGCGTCACCAATTAAAGAACCGACTGGATATATATCTCCGGCGGTTGTTGGATTTTGATATCCAGACCAATTGCAAATTACTGGTTCGAACAAGGCCGCATCAATAGCAGGTATTCCATCCAATTTATTTTTATCGCTTCCAGACATTCTACCATTTGATGTTGGAGTAGCTAGCTGATCTACGTACGCTCGCGGAACTGCAGAAAGTATTTGAGTTGGCCAATTAAGATCTTGAATTTCAACACGGTGTTCAAATAATTGTATTTGACGAACCTCGATAGGTTGTGTACCGGTACCACCAGTTGGGAAGAATACGCTATAATATTTCCAAAAATTAGTCGTTAAATTAGATAGAGCAAATGATGTTGCTTGAACTGGTGATCCCGACGTAGTTAATGTCGTCCATGAATCGGTAGCAACATTTTTTGCGCGAACCGACCACCCCGAGGGTATCTCAATTGTTTCACTGCCTGTAATTCTTAATTCAAATATTCTTCTATTATAACCTAAAAATTCAAATTGAATTTCCATATTGGTTGTGGTTCCGGTATTTGGTGACCATTGTGTCGCAAGGCTTCCATCTCCAACTCGAAAAGCTGTGTTGCCATTTTCAGATGCTGTAAGAACAACATCAGGATTTGAAGTATTTGATGTAAGCGGCGTGGTAAAAATATCGGCGTCGGTTGCATTAGCTCGCTCGTTTACTTGGCCTAGAGTTATCGAGTCTGCGTTATCTGTTCCAAATAATAAATTTGTTAATTTAAAATTATTCATATTAATATTACCACTACGAGTGGCAACTTGATTATCGACATAGTTCTTATCAACCACTGAATCACTAGTTGTAATTGAAACATTTATAATTCGGTTGTTGCTCATATCTAGGTTTCCGGTTGCGGTGGTTTGAACATAACGTGAATCAGAATCAGTTCGAGAATAAGAATCAGTTACATCTCTTTTTAAATTTAATCCATTATCAACTTCGGTTTTGGTATAAGAATCGGCTACGTTCCGTTTCAAATTTAATGAATTATCAACTTCGGTTTTGGTATAAGAATCGGCTATTCGTTTAAATTTAATGAATTATCAACTTCGGTTTTGGTATAAGAATCGGCTGTATTGCGTTTTAAATTTAATGAATTATCAACTTCGGTTTTGGTATAGGAATCGGCTACGTTCCGTTTCAGATTTAGTGAATCATCTATTTGAGTTTTGGTATAGGAATCTGCAACATTTCTTTTTAAATTTAATTTATTATCAATTTCAGTTTTTTTATAACCTTCATCTCATTAATATATCGATTATCTCCAAATGTAACACTTATTCCACCAGATGTGCCACCACCACCACTACTTGTTGTTCCGTTCCATGAGGGTGTTCCAGAAAATAACATTTTTTACTGTCTATTTTATAGAGTCTAAAATCGCCATCGCTCGCATGCTTTGCATGATATCTTAAATACTTCGGGGTTTACACGAGCTTCATTCGAAAGTCGATATAAAAAATACAACGCCGCTTGCCCGCAATAACTTTTATCAAAGGTTTGAAATTGTTCGTGATGATCTCCACATAAACGATTTTTAGTATGATTAAATTTATCTTTTATTTCCTGTAACGGAGGAAGCGCGTATGAATCAAAAAAATAAACAAGTTTAGGTTTGAATAAACTGCGACCAATGAACACCATTTTCTTTTGTTGTTTCAATATTAACAATGAAAGATCCATATTGTGGTAAGTCTTTGATCTCATCTCGCATAACACATCTGAATGGTTTTATTTTTAACTGCCTCGCCCAATTTGTTAATTCGATATTGCTTGTTGTGTCGTTCCATATCTTTGTTTAAAATCATCCCACGTCATGGTCATTTTATGTTCCTGAAAAACTCTTGGTTTTAGTTAGTTTCGTAGGTGTGGGTTTTAACAATTCCTTTCTTATTTTATCAGCTTGTAACTGCCTTAATTTTGCTAGTTCTAGTTCGTAATTATCTTCAGCTTTTTTAACTTTTTCTGATTGTTTTTTTATTAAATTATTATTATTATCGTGCTTTGCACGCGAACATGTTGTTCGATTACCCATTTTTACTATAGGATTAAACCTGTTTTATACGTAAAATTATTGTTATTGACTGCCCACCAAAACTTATTAATCTATCGCTTTCATCTACAATCCTAATATAAATTGATTGAACATTATATTGATTTAATGGGTAATATATTGGGGTTTGAGGTGATACAATCATTTTCTCTCCAATTGGAACAGCAAGAAATGGGATTGAATAAATAATTCCACGTTGAACCAAAACTCCATTATTATCTGTTATATAACCGCCGTTTGATATGTCGGTTGTTATATTAATTGTATTGACTCCGCCCTCAATTTCCACTGTATCACCGGTGCTTGATGTGGTAACTATTCGGGAATTAAATCCAAGTATGGTTCTGAGTGAATTTGCAATTGTGAAATCAACCTGATATCCGGATCCTAGTGATAGTGTGAATCTGCCAGACGGTAAATCAACACCTATAACAATTGCTCCTGCTACCCAATCACCATTAGTTGTTAATTCTCCTTCTATATAAGCATTCAAATCAGTATAGCTATACGCTCCTGGGTTAACGCTAAATGTTGTCCAATTGGCTCCGGAATCTTTAGAATATCTAAATTGATTATTTGTTGCATTAATTAATTGAGGCATGTTGAAAACCGAAAATAGAATTAAACCTATTTGATAACTTAGGCTTTGATCAAGTTGTAATGGATCGCGCAATTGAATCCGTTGCTCGCTGGTTGTCATTATAAACTGTAATGTTGTACTAAATTTTGAATTAGTTCGATCTACCAATTGTTTTATAGTATTTAAATTTGTAGTCATTTTTATAGTGGGAAATCGAACTTTGGTTCGCGGACTCCGTCCGATCGTGCTATGTCTCTTCTTCCTCATTATCTTCTTTTATCAAATTTGTTAAAATTCTATGTTTCCTTTCTAACCTCGGATTGATATAAATATGTTTGTATTGGCTATCATCCCAAATTTTTTTACACATACTTTTAAATGGTTTTGCATCCAACCCAGGATTAAATCTCGCGTGAATATTTTGTAGATCATAGTTATCTAAATCAAACATTACACAACAGCTAGCATTCTTTTTTATAATCGATTCTAATTCTCTAAAGGATTGAGTAAGATAAAAAGCTCCAATTCCATCTCCTCTACCACTAACAAAAATTTCCTTTTGTAATTCTTGATCACCGTCATTAATACAATCATCAAAAATAATTAGTGTTTTATCATGTTTTGGAATTTGATCATAGGCTAATCGGGTTGATACTCTAACAGTTGGGGCTCGATCGGACGAAGTCCGCGACCCTTCGGGGCGATCGGTGATGTTTTCTGGCTGTTGTGCCATTGTTTTACATAAATCCTCAATGTCTGCTAGATTAAATCGCGGTTCGTCATCATCCTCATATTGCTCATATGCTCTTAACATTCTAAACAAGACATCTTTTTTTAATTTGTTTTTTAATCCATGTTTAAGAAATTCATAATATTTTATTCTAGGTTTATTAGTATAAATTATTAAATTATTATAGTCTAACATTCCATCTGTTGTTAATAAATCGTAAACAAAGTGTGTTTTTCCTTTACCTGATCCTCCGATTACTAAACAAAGAAAAGGATCATTTGGAAATATCTTATCGTGTTTTGCCTTTACCATTTTTAAAGAAATAATTTAAATAGGTGCGACGGTCGGAGACCTGTGCCGCTTACAGCGGCGCGACGTGCTTTGCACTGCACTCATTTTACAATGGTGCGTCCCGAACAATCGTGCCATCAGCTTTAGCAATTGACATATATTCCTCTAGAAACAATACGTGGGCGTCAAGTGCCTGATTACCGGTTTTATTAATCTCTAACATATAATTAAGTCCAATATTGGCTACGTTTTCTTTCTGTGCCGTTAGATCATAAACAACCACTGGATGAATGTTTAGAAACTCTGTGGGTGTGTACTGAGGGACGGCATACGCTTCATTTTTAGCATAATCTTGATAATATTTTATAAAATCATTAACATTATTATTTGCTATATTTAAATTTAGGGGGTCTTTAACCGGATAATATTGATCATCAACCTGCAGGCGGATATTCTGAACATTAAACTCGTTAATTGCAGCAACTGCGTTGTCTGTTGCGGTGGCTGCTTGTTCTGCTATGGCACCGGATTGAAGCCAATATAAATCCCCATTTGCTCTTTTACTCCTTCTATTTGTTATCTTAAACCAAACAAAAATATATCTCACCCGACGTTTTGATGTCAGTATTTGCCACTGGAATGAATCCTGATTGTTATTAATGGTTCGCATAAAGTGTCTACGATTCAAATAAAATATTTCCTGATCATGCGTTAACTGATTATCGATGTGTTTTAAAAGCGGGCTGTTACCTCAATAGTTGGTACGACTAATTGAATTGAATCTATACGAACTGCTATATCGGTTGAAATTGAGGTTCCATAAAGTATCCTAGGCTGATATCCACCAGATATTTGCAACTGTATCCCAAATTTTAATCCTTTCCATACCCGATTTGGTGAGAAAAACCCAAATAGTGGAAAGATTGAAAAGTCCTGCTCATATGCTGTTGCTGTGGTTAAAACCGCGACTGGGAATTTATTCTGACGATCTATAAAACCAGTATTAATATCTTTTGTATTAGTCATAGTGGTTACAACTGGAACTATGTTTGTATTAAGGTAAACAATTAGCGCTGCAGTATCTGCACCGGCTGCGTTTTGTACATTAGGGAAAACTACTGCTTGCCCGTTACCTTTATCCGGCATCCACCCAACATTATCACCAACTTGTTTTGATAAATAAGTATAATTTAAATGTTTCAAAACTCCATTAATCTCTGCGGGGTTTGATGATGTCTCAACCTCAGCACCATTAACAGTTAGTTGAGCTTGGGAAAAACATTTATAAAACCAATCATTTTCAATTATTATTCCGGATCGATCTGCGATATCTCCGCCTGCAAGAGCAGTTCCATCATTTCTAGTATACAACCATCTAACGCGGAAAAACGCATTTTTCATATCCAATATAGTGTTGGTTGCGCCGATGTCAAAAGTTACCGTTCCAGTAGTAAAGTTATTTGAATTATCACTTGTTGGTAGGGTATAATTTAAATCTTTGCTCTGACCTCATTAATATACTGTCGGTGCTTTTTGAAATGAAATTTATCACTCCACATAGTTTTTGTTTCAGCCATTTTTTTAAGTTAAAAAAGTTTTTTATGTTAAAAAATGAGTCAATTTATGGACGTTGATGGAGAGTTAGCGATTTATAAAGAGAAGCAAAGATATTCTGATTTTGTTAGAAATTTACAAAAAAGAAAGTTAGGAATACAATTAGCTGGCGAAAGATTTGCTGCTCCTTTTGTTAATCCTATTACTGGGAAAATTAGTGAACTAGAAAAAACAGATAAAGATCTTCTGGAAAAAATTGCTAAAAATACTGAGCCAAAAGAGGATGAACTTTTAGATGAGCCGCCTGCTTATGATGTTGATCAAGCTCAATTGAGAGTTGCAGAGATTAGGGCTGCAGAACGGGGTGGAGTTGATGAATATCCGAGAGCTGCACCAACTAGTATTGCTGTGACAGATTTAGGTAATAATAATTATCGAATTGGTGGAGTTGATAAAAATCGAAATGAACTATATAGAGAATTGGGCGGAGCATATAATATTGTTATGAACCCTAGGGTAAAATTTAACCCTGAATTATATACTAGGGATGAATTAGTAAGTGCAAAAATTTTTTATGATGAGTTGGGAGTAAGAGCTGCTAAAAATACCAGCTTGTATAAAAAGATTGTTAATTCTATAAATAACAAACCAGCTGTTGGAGAAGGATTTAAAACTCCTAGAAAACTTGTTTTAGCTGCCGCGAAAGCTGCTGGACATACTGGTGTTTAATTAATTGTTAAATTTATTTTTTATAAAATGGAAACTAATAAGATTTGTACTAAGTGTAAACAAGAAAAACCGATGACGAAAGAATTTTATTTTTGGAGAAATGATTCAAAAAAATTTAGAAATGATTGTCGATCTTGTCATAATACCTCATCTGCTATTTGGATAAAAAACAATAAAGATAAATGGAATGAATATAGAAAAAATAAGTATCACACTGATGATAATTACAAACATATTGTTTTAATTAGAAATAGAATAAATTGGGCGTTGAAAAATTTTAATGACAAGGACTATATCTCATATCTTGGTTGCACAAAAGAATTCTTTTTTGATTGGTTAAATTTCACAAGAAATTATTATGTATCAAAAGATTATACTGGAAAGTTAGATATTGATCATTTCATCCCCGCTTCTTCATTTAGTTACAAAGACGATGATCAGATTAAAAAGTCTGAAAATTGGAGAAATAAAAGATACTTAACTAGCGTAGATAATCGCTATAAAAAAGTTAAACAACCAACTATCGAAGAGTTTGCAAAACAATTGGTGCTATCATGTATTTTTATGGCTATTAAAAATGAACCAAATAGTGTTTGAAGGAGGATTGTTAGATGTTCAAAAAGGATTAACAAGCTTACCACCAATCTTTACTACTGGAAGGTATACTGGGGAACTACATTTACCATCAATGAACTTCACAGGTTAACCCGTGGCCTGAGTGAGGAAGGCAATGTCCTTGCTAGTCACTATTTGTGGCGACATCTCCAAATTGCGTGAAACCCGTCATACTGCTTCAAGTACCACTTCAATTGAGAAATCTTTTGAAGGAACAGAGGTAACTCCTCTTCCCAAAGGTAAAAAGCTTGAAGACACGGTGGCAATGCGCAGCCAAGCTCCTAAGTATTTTAAATATAAGGAGAAGGTTCAGAGAGCAGACGGAGATGGGCGGTAATTATCGCCGCTTAAGGTGTGCTCCAGCCTCTTTCGAAAGATTGAGGGTAAACTACCCGGCACTCGCTTAGATTTGAGATTAAATCCTGATGACACCCCAAAAGCCGATTCAATTCCCATTAACGGTATTGATTGGTTAGCATACTATCATGACTTAGCATACAGAGATGCTGATAAGAACACACCCGAGGAAGCATTAAGATTAAAACATGAAGCCGATCAAAAAATGATTCAAGGATTAGATAACTTGCAGGGATTATCGGTAGGTCAAAAATTAACTAGGTGGATGGTTAAAAAGATCTTGCAGTCTAAAGTTAAATTTGGTTTGGGAATTAATTATAATCAACATGGAAATAATTGTGTCGAATGTTTGTTATTAAGTGGTAGTGGGCTAAGTTATGATAAGGCTAAGGTTCTTCATAAAGAATACCGAAAACCTAAATTTTATAGAAAAATCATGAACTTCAAAAAGAATGAAATTTGGTATGCTGATTTAATGTCGATGCCGAACGAAAGAGGATATAAATATATCTTAACCATATTAGATGGTTTTACTCGATACGCGTGGGCTGTTCCTTTAAAATCCAAAAAGGGAGAGGAGGTTGCTGCTGCTTTTAGAAGTCTTGGAGAAAAAAGCGAAAGATTGTGTGTTGACGAAGGAAAAGAATTTTACAATCCTCATATGTATAAATTATATCATTTTGAAAAAGGACAAGAAAGGAAAAAGGACGCGAATGGGGAGTATATTAATAAAATTTATTCTATTTATGGAGAGAGTAAAAACGCATTAATAGAAAGATTTAATAGAACTTTAGGTAAGAAATTATGGTTTCAGTTTAGTCTTAATGGTAACCAAAAATGGGTAAAAATATTACCAGACGTAGTGAAAGATTATAACAATTCATATCATTCAGCTATAAAGATGACTCCTCAACAAGCTTATAACAATCCTGAAAATGTTAGGGTTACTTTTGGAAAATTTGAAAAAAAGAAAACTAAAGATTTTAAAGTTGGTGATTCTGTTTATATCTATAAATGGAAAGATAAGTTTGAAAAAGGAAGAAAAGGATATTGGAAGATAAGTGAGAAATTTACTATCAGTAAAGTTTTAAATACCAATCCTACAACCTATATAATTGCTGATAAGGACGGTGAAGAAATATTGGGTTCTTTTTATGAGAATCAGATATTATCTGCAAACTAAGTTCGATCAGTTACTTAAGACAACATGGTAGTAAATTTTTTATAACAAACAAAAACAATATTATTACAATAATTGTTACTAATATTATTATTGACATTTGTTCAACTGTTATCAAACTTAAATTTTCATTAAGTTCATTAATTGGAACATTTCCGATGTAGGAATAGTTTACCTTCATTTTTTTATATATATTTTTCACAATAAATGTCGTTTCTGTTATAGAATAATAGTTCATTTTTTAAATATTTTTTTCACATAAAAATTTCACTTTCATTCTCTGAATCACTGGTTTCATATGAACTATTTGTTGATTCGGAATCTGTTGATCTAACCTCCCAATCATCCGAATTTAAATAATCTCCAAGTTGAAATATTAACTCACCCTCTTGTTCTAAATCATACATCTCATCTAGCTCTAATGGATAAAGTTTTAGGTCGTGCTTGTCGTCATATTTTAAATAAACTTCATCAATTATTCCATTCAAAATATGTTGTTTTATTATCTCTGCATTTTTAGCAACAGTCTCAAAAGTATCACTAACAGAAAAGGTGTAAACTCGGGTCATTTTTAGTAACAGAAAAAGACCCTTCGCGCCTGCGGCGCGGGCAAGGGGTTATAGAGTAGTAGTATAGAAAAAGACGCTTACAGATCAGACCTTATTTTAATGGCCGTTTGTAAGGTCTTAAGAGGGGGGACGCGAGGGGGGTGTTGGGGAGTGTTTGGAAGTGTTGGGATGTGATTTTTATTGTTAGGGGTGATTATGGGTGATTAGATGTATTAATGGTGTTTAGATGTGTTTTTTTATTTACCCCCCGTGTCCCCCCTCTAGACCCTTAAAACGGTCATTAAAAAAGTGCTCTGGGTCTAGAAGCGTCTTTTTCTATACTACTATATCCCCCCTTTGGGATTATAAGAATTGGCATCTCAGCATCCCCCCCTTTGGGATCATAAGAATTGGCATCTCAGCATCCCCCCCTTTGGGATCATAAGAATTGGCATCTCAGCATCCCCCCTTTGGGATTATAAGAATTGGCATCTCAGCATTTCCCCTTTGGGATTACAAGAATTGGCATCTCAGCATCCCCCTTTGGGATTATAAGAATTGGCATCTCAGCATCCCCCTTTGGGATTACAAGAATTGGCATCTCAGCATCCCCCTTTGGGATTATAAGAATTGGCATCTCAGCATCCCCCCTTTGGGATCATAAGATTTGGCATCTCAGCATTTCCCCTTTGGGATTATAAGAATTGGCATCTCAGCACCCCCCCCCTTTGGGATTATAAGATTTGGCATCTCAGCATCCCCCCTTTGGGATTATAAGAATTGGCATCTCAGCATCCCCCTTTGGGATTATAAGATTTGGCATCTCAGCATCCCCCCTTTGGGATTACAAGAATTGGCATCTCAGAATCCCCCTTTGGGATTATAAGAATTGGCATCTCAGCACCCCCCCCCTTTGGGATTATAAGAATTGGCATCTCAGCATCCCCCCTTTGGGATCATAAGAATTGGCATCTCAGCATCCCCCTTTGGGATCATAGGAATTGACATCTCAGCATTCCCCCTTTGGGATTATAAGAATTGGCATCTCAGCATTCTCCCTTCGAGACTTGGCGACTTCGAGAAGGGTTTTGCGTGTGTTCAGTTCCCAATATAAAGCTAAGCATAAGATAACAACTTAATGTGTCTGAATTTGCCTTATTATCTGTATTAGTGGGTCCTAATGGTCCCACGGAAATTCAAAGTGGATTTCTAACTGATTTTTTAATCGCATTCTTCAAGGCCTTCCACTGGACTCGCGACGACAAGGACAAACTGCTGTGCGTCCGGCTGGCCGACCAGCGACACCAGCCCGACGCCGCCTGCGCCTGGTCTGGCGGCTTCCGCATCGACGAGGTGGCCAGCTTCCACGTTCTGCTTCGCTCCGCTGCAGCCGGCGGCGCCCACCTCGCCACTCGGGCGCCGCATTTCCTTCGCGTCGAGGTCACGGTGCACCGGTCGACCTTTCACGTGATCTTCTCCGACATTGACAACCTGCCGCTGCCCTATCGGATTGACAATCGCAGCCGGGTGCCGGTCACCTACCGGCAGACTCAGGCTGGCGCCGAGCTGCGCTCCGTTGTCCGGCCAGGCGCCTCGGCGCCCTACGCCCTGGACGAGCCGGCGCTGAAGCCGCATATCACCCTGAGCATTCCAGGCGGCTCCTGCGCCACCTACGATATGAACTGCGTGAGCGCCGGCGAGCAATTGCGCTACGAGACTCTGTACGATGTGACGCTGGTGTCAACTGTTGGCACCCTGCGGGAGCTGGTGCTGGATTGCGACTCGCCAGACCTGCGGCTGCTGCTAGGGAAGAAGGTGCGAGAAAAATGAAAGCAGAGCTGTTGCTTTTGCTCGGTATTAGACTGGCTAAGAATTGGAACGGAAACAAATAAGATGGATACAGGCATTGACAGACACAAAGATACAGGCATGGACACACAAATATACAGGCATGGACAGACACAAAGATACATACATGGACAGACACAAATATACAGGCATGGACAAACACAAAGATACATACATGGACAGACACAAATATACAGGCATGGACAGACACAAATATACATACATGGACAGACACAAATATACAGGCATTGACAGACACAAATATACAGGCATGGACAGACACAAATATACAGGCATGGACAGACACAAATATACAGGCATGGACAGACACAAAGATACATACATGGACAGACACAAGTATACAGGCATGGACAAACACAAAGATACATACATGGACAGACACAAATATACAGGCATTGACAGACACAAATATACAGGCATGGACAGACACAAAGATACATACATGGACAGACACAAATATACAGGCATGGACAAACACAAAGATACATACATGGACAGACACAAATATACAGGCATGGACAGACACAAATATACAGGCATGGACAGACACAAAGATACATACATGGACAGACACAAATATACAGGCATGGACAAACACAAAGATACATACATGGACAGACACAAATATACAGGCATTGACAGACACAAATATACAGGCATGGACAGACACAAATATACAGGCATGGACAGACACAAATATACAGGCATTGACAAACACAAAGATACATACATGGACAGACACAAATATACAGGCATTGACAGACACAAATATACAGGCATGGACAGACACAAAGATACATACATGGACAGACACAAATATACAGGCATGGACAAACACAAAGATACATACATGGACAGACACAAATATACAGGCATGGACAGACACAAATATACAGGCATGGACAGACACAAAGATACATACATGGACAGACACAAATATACAGGCATGGACAAACACAAAGATACATACATGGACAGACACAAATATACAGGCATTGACAGACACAAATATACAGGCATGGACAGACACAAATATACAGGCATGGACAGACACAAATATACAGGCATTGACAGACACAAATATACAGGCATGGACAGACACAAATATACAGGCATGGACAGACACAAATATACAGGCATGGACAGACACAAATATACGGGCATGGACAGACACAAATATACAGGCATGGACAGACACAAATATACGGGCATGGACAGACACAAACATACAGGCAATGGACAGACACAAATATACAGGCATGAACACACAAATATATAGGCATGGACAGACACAAATATACAGGCATGGACAGACACAAAGATACATACATGGACAGACACAAATATACAGGCATGGACAGACACAAATATACAGGCATGGACAGACACAAATATACAGGCATGGACAAACACAAATATACAGGCATGGACAGACACAAATATACGGGCATGGACAGACACAAAGATACATACATGGACAGACACAAATATACAGGCATGGACAGACACAAATATACAGGCATGGACGGACACAAATACACGTAGACATGGACATGGAGATAGACATTCAGGCCTAGACATATCTGATAGGCGCACAGACACATTGAGGCAGACAAAATAATCACAAGAAACACAGCGGCAGTCATCGCGTGACCAAAAGAAATCCCAAATAACCGCAGGTGGACGGCAAGCGCAGCCAGCTGTGGCGCTGGCAGCCGGTCAGCGACAACTACGGAATCTTCATCCACGAAGGCACGATGCCGCCTCGCGATCCACGGCAGCCCAAATCCGAGCCGCTGGCCAATTGTTACGCACTTGACGTTGACTGCATTGCGTCCAGGCCGAGCAAGCCGGGCCACGACCCGCTGCGGTTGGCTAAGAGGGACGTCAAGCGGGCCTGGACACAGGAGTGGCGGGCCACCGATGTGAGTCTGTCTATCCATCTATCTATGTCTATGTGTCTATCTATCTATCTGTCTATCTATCTATCTATCTATCTATCTATCTATCTATCTATCTATCTATCTATCTATCTATCTATCTATCTATCTATCTATCTATCTATCTATCTATTTATCTATCTATTTATCTATCTATCTATCTATCTATCTATCTATCTATCTATCTATCTATCTATCTATCTATCTATCTATCTATCTGTCTATCTATCTGTCTGTCTATCTATCTATCTATCTATCTATCTATCTATCTATATATCTTTATATCTGTCTATGTGTCTATCTATCCTATCTCTCAGTTTACATGTAGTAATTATTTAGTCTTAGATTTAATTCTAACTTTCTCTGAATATTAATTTTGATTTTATTTACAACTAACTTGAGCGTTTTCACTCACTTGGTACTGAGTTCGGAAGATTAAAGACGTAATTATGAATAGATATATTTCAAGGCTTGGTTTTTTCAACCTTATTGCCAGCTTTTTGTATTTGAGTTTTAAGTCTTTATTAACCATTTATTATATGCCTTGAATAAATGAGGCAATATTAACAGATGAAATTAACTAATGTATGAATAAAATTTCTGCTACTAAAATAAAATAGTTAGGCTGCCAGTTCGAAGTATTTATAAAAATTATTAGAACAGTTAAATTGTTTTCGCTTGCTTCAAGTTTAAAAACTGTCTACTACCTTTTGCGAGGGTCTACAAGAATAAAAATGGCAGAAAAAATAATTATAAATAAACAAGCGGCAGGCTGAGAGTGTCTTCTTAAATAACCGCGCTAAAACGAAAACAACAAACAACAAGGTCAAGCGATAAAACAATATAAGATGGCAAAACAGAAGCAGAGTATTGCAATCGCTAGGGATGGTGTTTTGTTCTCAGAATTCGGACTTGCTTTTGCTTGATGGCTGTCAAAAGTGAATGTAATGATATTATTAACATATCTGCGTGCGTCAATTATCATATATTATATGTACACTTTAGTAAAGTCCTTAATTGAAATTGTCCAAGTCAGTCAGTCAGTAAATAAATTGAATTCTATGTACAAAAGAGTTCAAATCGGGCTTGACCCCTTGTTGGTTCACTTCTTCTTGGCGGCCTTCTTCTTCGGGCTGGCCTTCGGCTTCTTAGCCTTGGCGGCCTTGGGCTTGGCCGGCTTCTTCTTGGCCGCAGCCGGCTTCTTCTTGGCTCCTCCAGCCGCCGCCTTCTTGGGCTTCTTGGCGCCGGCCGACCTTCTTGGCTTGGCAGCGGCGGCGGGCGCGGCAGCTGCGGCGGCCGGGGCGGCAGCGGCAGCCGCAGGAGCAGCAGTGGCGGCGGCGGCCTTCGGGCGCTTCTTGGCCGGGGAAGCCTTCTTGGCGCCGGCCGGTTTCTTGGCAGCAGCCGACGGGCGCTTCTTCGGCGACGCCTTCCTCTTGGCGCCGGCTGCCTTTCGCGGCGAAGCGCCGCCGGCCTTGCCAGACTTCTCGCCCAGAGCGAAGGAGCCGCTAGCGCCGACGCCCTTGGTGTGCACGAATCGGCCGCTCTTGGAACCGGCTTTGAGCGCCGCTTTCACGTAGGCGTCAACTCGTTCATCGGCGCCAAATTTGTAATTGGCGCGCAGATACTTGGTGATGCTCTGCCGGCTGGAGCCTTTGCGATCTTTCAGAGCCGAGATGGCTTTCACGATCATGTCAGTGTAGGACGGATGGCTGCGCGGCTTGGCTTCCTTCTTCTTGGAGGCGCGCGGCTTCTTGGCCTTGCCGGCCGCGGCTGGAGCTGGCGCTGAAGCCTCAGTCATGTCTATAATATTTGGCTTGATATTGGGCTGGATTCAGTAGAGAGTTGAGGGTATGACTTGCCGTTTAGCTTGCGCTGGCTTGAGGGGGAGAAGCTCCGGGGCTGCCGGGGGAGGCTATTTTTAAACCTAGAAAACTGGACCGCATCAATGTGTTCGCTGTGTTTTGCCCGGGCGAGGCCGAGCAAGCTAAGAATTGACACGCCCGCCAGTAAAACTCCTGGGTGTCGCGGAAGAACGCAAAAATGGCATGCTAAAAATTAAAGGACATTTAATCTAATAGCGCCATCTTATTGTGCATATGACTGTCTATCTAGCAGTATATTTTTGTACAGATAGAACCTTTGTGTTCCGAGAAAATCAGCTTCAAAGTCTCAGACGCGACGCAAATTATAATAGGAGTATGCATTACAAAGCGTGGCATTTCTACTAGAAGCAGAGTTAATAATTCCAAAATCGCTATAATAGAAGCCTGATATGTTGGCTGTATGTTGGCATATAGATTATTTCATTGAAGCTTTTTTCGTTCTCTAGAAATGTCAATTTTATCCTTAACTTTTATGGAAAATTGCGAAAATTTTATTACACAGTGCAATCTTTGGCGTCAAGTTTGGTGGTGTTAAAATTGTTTGATTTTAATGAAATTTGGCACAATAGCAGAGCACATCCAGCTCTATCATTGTGCCAATTTTCAAATAAATCGGTCAATCGGTTTTGGAGATACAGCCTCTGAAAGTTTCAGATTTGTTGTTAGTCCTGCTCTCCTAAACTTGGATTTCTCTCTTGGCCTGCCTGCCCTGCCCTGCCTGCCTGTGAGACTCTCAAGCCCACAAGCATTGCCACACACTGACTGCGTACGTATTGGGCAAAGCGGTATTGGGACTGACTGCCCCCTCTGACTGCCACAAGCCTTTCGCCCTGCACTTTGGCGTCCATAGATATTCCCTTCGCCCTGCTTTATTCCCTCTTCTGTGGCCCAAAGGTATTTGTTAATGGCGAGTAAATCTCCATTCATTGTTGATAGTAAATGTTGATCATTCAAGTTTTATCATAGTTCTGTCGTAGATCTTTTTAGAACATTTTGTCTTTAATTTTACGAAATCTCTTTTAATTTTCGAATTTTCTAAAAACGTTAACTTCTCTTTTTTAATTTACTTCGAAGAATTGCTGAAACTTGTTTAGGGGAAAAATTTTGCTAGAACTTCACCGCTTATTGAAAATCTGATCCGCCCACACAGAGAACCACTCCCTCACCGCCTATTGAGAATCTCATCTGCCCACACAAAGAACCACTGCCCCCTCAAGAATCGCCTTCATCCGCCCCTTAAGAATTGCCCTTATCCGCCCCCTCAGGAATCACACTAACCCGCCCCCTCAAGAATCGCCTTCATCCGCCCCTCAAGAATCGCCTTCATCCGCCCCCTCAAGAATCGCCTTCATCCGCCCCCTCAAGAATCGCCCTCATCCGCCCCCTTAAGAATCGCCTTCATCGGCCCCTCAAGAATCGCCTTCATCCGCCCCTCAAGAATTGCCTTCATCCGCCCCTCAAGAATCGCCTTCATCCGCCCCCTCAAGAATCGCCTTCATCCGCCCCTCAAGAATCGCCTTCATCCGCCCCCTCAAGAATCGCCTTCATCCGCCCCCTCAAGAATCGCCTTCATCCGCCCCCTCAAGAATCGCCTTCATCCGCCCCCTCAAGAATCGCCCTCATCCGCCCCCTCAAGAATCGCCCTCACCCGCCCCCTCAAGAATCGCCCTCATCCGCCCCCTCAAGAATCGCCTTCATCCGCCCCTCAAGAATCGCCTTCATCCGCCCCTCAAGAATCGCCTTCATCCGCCCCCTCAAGAATCGCCTTCATCCGCCCCCTCAAGAATCGCCTTCATCCGCCCTTCAAGAATCGCCTTCATCCGCCCTTCAAGAATCGCCTTCATCCGCCCCCTCAAGAATCGCCTTCATCCGCCCCCTCAAGAATCGCCCTCATCCGCCCCCTCAAGAATCGCCCTCATCCGCCCCTCAAGAATCGCCCTCATCCGCCCCCTCAAGAATCGCCTTCATCCGCCCCTCAAGAATCGCCTTCATCCGCCCCTCAAGAATCGCCTTCATCCGCCCCCTCAAGAATCGCCTTCATCCGCCCCCTCAAGAATCGCCTTCATCCGCCCTTCAAGAATCGCCTTCATCCGCCCCTCAAGAATCGCCTTCATCCGCCCCCTCAAGAATCGAATCGCCTTCATCCGCCCCTCAAGAATCGCCTTCATCCGCCCCTCAAGAATCGCCTTCATCCGCCCCCTCAAGAATCGAATCGCCTTCATCCGCCCCTCAAGAATCGCCTTCATCCGCCCCCTCAAGAATCGCCTTTATCCGCCCCCTCAAGAATCGCCTTCATCCGCCCCCTCAAGAATCGCCTTCATCCGCCCCCTCAAGAATCGCCTTCATCCGCCCCTCAAGAATCGCCTTCATCCGCCCCCTCAAGAATCGCCTTCATCCGCCCCCTCAAGAATCGCCTTCATCCGCCCTTCAAGAATCGCCTTCATCCGCCCCTCAAGAATCGCCTTCATCCGCCCCTCAAGAATCGCCTTCATCCGCCCCCTCAAGAATCGCCTTCATCCGCCCCCTCAAGAATCGCCTTCATCCGCCCCCTCAAGAATCGCCTTCATCCGCCCCTCAAGAATCGCCTTCATCCGCCCCTCAAGAATCGCCTTCATCCGCCCCCTCAAGAATCGCCTTCATCCGCCCCCTCAAGAATCGCCCTCATCCGCCCCCCCCCAAGAATCGCCTTCATCCGCCCCTCAAGAATCGCCTTCATCCGCCCCTCAAGAATCGCCTTCATCCGCCCCTCAAGATTCGCCTTCATCCGCCCCTCAAGAATCGCCTTCATCCGCCCCTCAAGAATCGCCCTCATCCGCCCCCTCAACAATCGCCTCACTATTTCCCCGCACAGGAGGGCTACCTGGTGTGCCGCGCCGGCCTGTACGCATTCGCTGCCAGCGCGGAGCCCGGCGCCGCCCTGTTAGCCGGGCCGTTTGGCGCCGCCTCTGTCCACCCGACCGTCTCGTGCTTCGCCGCCAGGCGCACCCTGGACGGCTCCGGCCTGTTGACAGTTCAAGTCGCGGCCGACGGCCCAACCAGGGTGCTGCTAGTAACCGACGCTGGCGACGAGGAGAGCGACGTCGATAGAAGCCGACGAGACAAGCCGGACCAAGTGACCGCCACCGACGAAGACGACGACTGGCTGGTGCTGCGGTCGCATCGTCGGCCCAGCCTGAGCTCTGGCGCCCGGCGATTCCGCAACCTTCGACTGGACTTGGCGCTGCCGCTAGGCGTCGGCCTGTCCGTGGTGAGCTCCCAGCCAGAGGAGGAGCTGCTGTACATCACGCTTGCTCGACTGCGTCTCATGCTTCAACGGGTCCACGGCTCCGAAGCCATGGAACTGGAGTTAGAACGGCTTCAGGCCGACAATCAACTGTTGGACACTGGCTATCCGCTGCTGCTGTTTCACGAGGCGCCAAAACGGCAGCAGCAGCAGCAGCAGCAGCAGCAGCCGCCGCCGCCTCTGCCGCAGCCGGTGCTAACCCTATCTTGGATACGCGACCTGTGCCCGCGTTGGAATGCCGAAGTGTTCCAGTACTGCCACGCTCGAATTGGCCGATTGTCGCTCTGTCTAGAGGAGCGCCTAGTCTGGAAGGTGGCGTTGTTCTTTGGGCTGCACCAGCTGGAGCAGCAGCTGGACTCTGAACTGGAGGAGCTGGACTTCACGGAGCAGCAGCGGTGAGTGAAACTAAACAGAGTCTTTTGGGAAGTCGGAAACCCACGAACATTTGTCGGAAACTATAGGGAGTTTGTCGGAAACTGTCGGAACTGTCGAAAACTGTCGGAAACTGTCCGAGTTTGTCGGAAACTGTCCGAGTTTGTTGCAAACTGTCGGAGTTTGTCGGAAACTGTCCGAGTTTGTTGCAAACTGTCCGAGTTTGTTGCAAACTGTCGGAGTTTGTTGAAAACTGTCGAAGTCTGTCGCAAACTGTCGGAGTTTGTTGCAGACTGTCCGAGTTTGTTGCAAACTGTCCGAGTTTGTTGAAAACTGTCCGAGTTTGTTGCAAACTGTCCGAGTTTGTTGAAAACTGTCGGAGTTTGTTGCAAACTGTCGGAGTCTGTCGCAAACTGTCGGAGTCGGTCGGAAACAACAGAGAACTACAGTAGTTTCTCAGAAATGAAATATATTGGTGCAACCTTATTTTATACAAATGCTTGAACCGCAACACGCGTCTCCCGTTCTCCCCTCACCCCTACGCGCACCCCAGAACCGTAGCGGAGGTTGCGGAGGCCTGCGCTCGCAGTCGCCGCTACTATTTCGGCTCGCTACAGGTTGAGGCCGGCCGCATCTCGCTCTCCGTCTATCGGCCATCGTCCGAGCTGCCGCCTGAGCTCCGCCAAGTCAAGGAGGCTCTGAACGCGCGGCATCTCATCGGATTCGAGGATGCCCGAGTTGAGCTGGCGGTATTCAGGCGGGAGCACCTGTTCGAGACGGCTAATATGCTGCTGCGCGAAGCCCTGCTGCACTATTCGCACGAGCTGCGGTCTCACGCCGTCATGATCCTGGGATCTGTGGACTTTCTCGGCAATCCCATCGGCCTGTTCACAGACCTGTCCGAGGGCATCACGGGACTGATTCGCGATGGAAATGTCAAGGGCTTGGTTAAGGGCGTGTTTCACGGCATTTCCAATTCTACAGCTAAGGTGACTGAATCAGTACTGATTTTAATGCAATCCTAAAGTCTTTGGTTAACAGAGTTTCGGGTTCTCTGAGTTTCGGGTTCTCTGAGTTCCGGGTTCTCTGAGTTTCGGGTTCTCTGAGTTTCGGGTTCTCTGAGTTTCGGGTTCTCTGAGTTCCGGGTTCTCTGAGTTCCGGGTTCTCTGAGTTCCGGGTTCTCTGAGTTCCGGGTTCTCTGAGTTTCGGGTTCTCTGAGTTCCGGTTTTTCTAAGTTTCGGGTTCTCTGAGTTTCGGGTTCTCTTAGTTTCGGGTTCTCTGAGTTTCGGGTTCTCAGAGTTTCGGGTTCTCTGAGTTCCGGGTTCTCTGAGTTTCGGGTTCTCTGAGTTTCGGGTTCTCTGAGTTTCGGGTCTCAGAGTTCCGGGTCTCAGAGTTCCGGGTTCTCTGAGTTTCGGGTTCTCTGAGTTTCGGGTTCTCTGAGTTTCGGGTCTCAGAGTTCCGGGTTCTCTGAGTTTCGGGTTCTCTGAGTTTCGGGTTCTCTGAGTTTCGGGTCTCAGAGTTCCGGGTTCTCTGAGTTTCGGGTCTCAGAGTTCCGGGTTCTCTGAGTTTCGGGTCTCAGAGTTTCGGGTCTCAGAGTTTCGGGTTCTCAGAGTTTCGGGTTCTTAGAGTTTCGGGTTCTCAGAGTTTCGGGTTCTTAGAGTTTCGGGTTCTTAGAGTTTCGGGTTCTTAGAGTTTCGGGTTCTCTGAATTTCGGGTTCTTAGAGTTTCGGGTTCTCAGAGTTTCGGGTTCTTAGAGTTTCGGGTTCTTAGAGTTTCGGGTTCTCTGAATTTCGGGTCTCAGAGTTTCGGGTCTCAGAGTTTCGGGTTCTCAGAGTTTCGGGTTCTTAGAGTTTCGGGTTCTCTGAATTTCGGGTCTCAGAGTTTCGGGTTCTTAGAGTTTCGGGTTCTAAGAGTTGTCAGAGCTGTCAGAGTTGTCAGAGCTGTCAGAGCTGTCAGAGTTGGGAGCCAAATCAATACCAAACCGATCCCACTCGCTCAGGTGACGGGCAGCATCTCTGACGGCCTCACCATACTCAATATGGACGAGAGGCACCTGGCCAAGAGGGGCAAACTGCGAGAAGACGCTTCAAAATCCGGCACCCTTCGGGGCCACTGGTCAGCCGGGGTCAAGGGGTTTGGCCACGGCATCATTGGCGGCATCACCTCCATAATAACTCAGCCTTACTATGGCGCCTCCGAGCGCGGCCTCGAGGTAAGGGGGAGGGGGAAGGGGGACCGGCGGCGGCGCGGGTGGAACCAACCAATTAGAATCTGCTCGCAAATCTGTGTGTGTATTATATTGTACACTAATTTTTGATGTTTAAAGAATCACGTGATTCTAAAACCCACCCACAGCCACTTGTGCTGTTTGCTAATCTACTATTATAGAATCATGGATGGTAGAGATATAATATAGAGAGAGTGGCACTGCCACTGCACATGCTGCATCCCTTCCTTTGCTTCCTTTTTTTAGTCTCCCCTTCCTTTTTCTATCCTGCGCACGCACGCACAAACACATAAGAGCTCTGACCTTAGAGGGCTTGTGTCCTTAGAATTGATTTTCTCTATCCTCTCCCTCTCTCCATTCATGGGGTTCCAGCCCAGACCCAGAGACGGAATAGCAGATTGTTGCCCTATAAATACTTAGGCAACTGCACTCCCAGCAGCTGCCTCGTTAGCGCAGTAGGTAGCGCGTCAGTCTCATAATCTGAAGGTCGTGAGTTCGATCCTCACACGGGGCACAATTTTTTTGTGAGTGGATTTTTTTACACTTTTGGTTACTCGATTTCAACAATTATTATTTAAGAACTTTATTAAAATATTTTAATATATTAAATTTTTGGAACAAAAAAATCAAAAACAAAATCGAATGAAAATTATGGTTTTTAAAAATAGCCGATATGTAGTGTTGAATGCATAAACCAACCTACTTTCGCCACTGAATTATAAATATTAGCAAAAATATTAGCAAAATGATGTCTTTTATATTTATGTAAGCCATACTTGGATCTGTCAATGCAAGCAGGTAAATTTATTTGTCAATCAAAGCATAGCCATTTAGCTTGATAAAGCATTTGGTAGCATAGCAACGAGCATTTAATTAGTCACGGGATTTTTTACACGAAACTTAAATATTCACTTTAAAAGTTGTATAAATTTTCGTGGAATGATTTAACATGTTTAACCAAGCACTTAGCAGCACTTAGTTGTGTTACACTAAAATGTTATTAGATAGTATTGCAAAAACGCCAGGGTATTGGTATCATATATTTACATCGGAATGGAATTCGCATGCGTTTCTCAGCATAAAAATTATTTTTAAGAGTCCGAACAAACAATTACGTTAATTAATACAAGCATAAAAAGGAATGCAAGTAGGTTGATTTGCTGTTCTTAAATATTAACTTCGGCACTTTTTTAACTTGGAATATCAAAAGTCAAAACTTAAACGCAATATGCGCTACTAACAGTAGGCTATCGGTAGTAGTGTGTGTTAATAATAAAACGTAGAAAAACGAAATTGACAATGAAAAGCACTGTAGGGTTAAAGCTACGTAGTCTGACGCGTACGCATTAGCCGGCAAAGCACGATTGACAGCCCGGCTATTAGCACCACTATAGTTGCTAATATGCCGCCAAGCGCGAACATGCTGGTCTTGTACTGGGCCAGGTAAGCAGGCGTAGGCATAATTGTAGTCATCCTGGCTGGCCGCACAACTAGATCGGGGAAGAAGTTATTCCAAAACGCGTAGTGATAGGTGCGATAGTCCTGATACAGATTGAAATCGTTCTCGAAGTTGTCCTGTATATTGAGCTGGAAATAAGTTCGATTATTCCAACGAAACGAGTCCCAGGTGAAATTTCTAACTAATTGTGGCGTAGCGTTGCCGTGAATGACGAAATTGCTGATAAAGTACATCATGTAGTCGGTCATGTTCATGTCTAGATCGGCGTAACCAAAATTCGGTCGCTGAATGCCCAGGTTAGTCCAGTTGGAGGCATTCAGGTAGGGCAGCCCGAAGATGTACTGCAGGTCGCTGCCGTGATAGGCGCCCATGTAGCGAGTTTTTGGATCGTTTCGGCTCCGGTACTTGAACACGTACATCTGGGTGAAGTTCTTCAGCGGCCGCTTGTCGGCGTGGAAGCGCAGGCTGCGGATCAGGCCGCTGCCGTAGTACCTGCAGATTTGTTAAAAATGTTAATCAGAAACATTAGAAATCATTGTTATCAATCAGCAATAATGCATCGGCCTTCAAAAATGTGAAAGCCATTCAATCAGCCTACAAAAAGTGAGTGATTCAATGGGCCTTCAATAAATTGAGCGATTCAATCGGCCTTCAAAAAATAAAAGCAGTTCAATCGGCCTTCAAAAATGTGAGAGTGATTCAATCGGCCTTCAAAAATGTGAGAGTGATTCAATGGGCCTTCAAAAAATGAGAGTGATTCAATGGGCCTTCAAAAAATGAGAGTGATTCAATGGGCCTTCAAAAAATGAGAGTGATTCAATGGGCCTTCAAAAAATGAGAGTGATTCAATGGGCCTTCAAAAAATGAGAGTGATTCAATCGGCCTTCAAAAAATGAGAGTGATTCAATCGGCCTTCAAAAAATGAGAGTGATTCGATCGGCCTTAAATAAAATTGAGAGCGATTCAATCGGCCTTCAAAAAGAATGAGAACGATTCTCACCTATCCGAGTAGAGATCTCGCAGCATCTGCAGCCGAGCAGTGTCATTGTCTGTGGCTGCCCAGTCCGTGTACTCAAACTCGATAGCTTTAGCAATGGCGTGCTCGTCGTGGGGAAACACGGCCAGAGAGATGTTCATGATTCGCTCTTTGAATAGCGCAGCTGACAGGCTGGCGTTCTCCACCACGCCTGGCAGGTCGGTAGTGAACTGGGCGCCGTCGTCCCAGGTGATGCCGCCGATGACGCGAGTCTGAGCAAATCGGCCCTGACTGCGGAGATTCTCCGGCGTGTCCAGAATGAATTTGCCTGAGCAATGGGGATGAGTAATATTCGATGAGTTCAGAGAGAAGAGAGTTCGGGCCTTGTAGTGCGATTCACACCATCCGTGAGGGCCAATCGCTAATGCACAGAGAGTGAGCATGCCTGGCACAAGGACTACTCAAGTACAATAGAAAGACTGGAAACCTTTCATAGAGCTTTCCGTTTAGAAAATTAGGATTCTATGTTAATTTTTTATTCTACGTACATTCCCTGTACCTAAAAATCATAAAAATGCATGGCACGGCTCGATTCATTGGTTTTATGAATCTATTTTATCACCTGAATCCTAGTTTTTCAACGAAAAGCTTTATGAATATTAATAGAGCTATAAGAAAGTCACAGCATATCAAAAGATAAACACTGGATCTGCCTCCTATCGAAAGCAATAACAATTTGTAGTGTATTTTTCGGAAAATCCTGCCTCCTAACATTTTCTAAGAAACGAGGTTTCTCGTCCTTTTACTTAAGTAGTCCTTGGCCTGCCATTGAGAAAGTCAGGGCCGCTGTGCACCCCTAAGCTACTGAGTAAGTAGTATATGTATAATAACCTACTGAAACGAGAACGAGAATGTTTATGCAGAATCTGCGAGTATGCGAATATGCGAAGCCGAGGAGATTTGCCATAGACATTCGCGGAGATTATGAGTATTCTCCGCTCCCTGTATTCGCGCGGGACACGTTTTGTCTATGGTAGAAGAAAGTGTTCAATCAACCTCACTCTGGCTCGCGGCGTTAATTTTATTGTCTATGGCAGCGGAGGTTACTTAGTGAGAATCTCCGCTAGCAAAGCACTAGCGACATAGACAAAGCGTACAGGCAAAGTGGGATACATTATAGTTCTTCAACAGCCTCACCGTCCACAGTCGGACTCCACGGCTTGCCTAGCCAAGACCGCTCGTGCACCTGGCTATCGCTAGCCGCCCCGGCCAGCTCCGCGTGGGTTCGCTGCCTCAGACAGCTGAGCATCTCGCCCGGCTCCTGATTGGTGCACGCAGTTTTAACCGCCAATTCCAGCGCGTACCGCTGCGACTCCCCCGGATAGATAGTGAAGCCGCCCCACATGAGATCGCTGCCGGACAGCCAGATGGCCCGGTGGAACAGCGGCTCGGCGTACATGCCGCTCAGCGGCGACATGCTGTGCAGCGCGACGTCCCCGGCGCCGGAGCCGTGGCCCATCAGGGTGACCCGGGTTCGATCGCCGCGGAATTTTTCAGCCTCCTGTTGTAGATAGCGGAGCGCTTGCACCTGTGGGTGGGGACCGGATTGTATGTTCTCTTAGAGTCTGAAACTTCTCTACCTTTTTATTATTGATAAACAGTTTTGTAAGAATCTATTTAAACGATAGTTAAGGTATCTAGGCTTAGGAAATGGCATCTAGGCTTAGGAAATGGCATCTAGGCTTAGGAAATGGCATCTAGACTTAGAAAATGGCATCTAGGCTTAGGAAATGGCATCTAGGCTTAGAAAATGGCATCTAGGCTTAGGAAATGGCATCTAGGCTTAGAAAATGGCATCTAGGCTTAGAAAATGGCATCTAGGCTTAGGAAATGGCATCTAGACTTAGAAAATGACATCTAGGCTTAGGAAATGGCATCTAGGCTTAGAAAATGGCATCTAGGCTTAGGAAATGGCATATAGGCTTAGGAAATGGCATCTAGACTTAGAAAATAACATCTAGGCTTAGGAACTGCCAATGACAATTTAGGCTTCGTTAAAATTATCCAGTCATACCTGATCCATAAGGCCATAATTTCCCGTAGCCTCGCTACCCTCCAGTCTCAAGTATCCGAACGCATTCAGCCGGTACTGCACAGTGACTACCATGATGTTGGTCTGAGCAAGCACGTGACCGGGCGTGAACTGCGCTGATCCGTAGGTGTGCTCGCCGCCGTGGATGAACACCAGAATCGGGTAGACATTCGATTTGGCCTCGTCTAGCGTTGTGTTGGTCACGAATATGTTTAGATAGAGGCAGTCCTCGTCAGCTACGGGGTTGGTCAGGCCCTGCAGCCGGTCCAGCGGTTGAGGACACGATGGCCTTGACAACAAATAGGAGCGAGTCAATCACTGCGTCGCATGTTGTCAGCTACTAGGGCCATGCTCCCCACAATTCCCCATGAGCCCTGACAGATCTGATTAATTCCCCATGAGCCCTATATCCCAGCAATTCCCCATGAGCCCTGACAGATCTGATTAATTCCCCATGAGCCCTATTATCCCAGCAATTCCCCATGAGCCCTGACAGATCTGATTAATTCCCCATGAGCCCTATTATCCCAGCAATTCCCCATGAGCCCTGACAGATCTGAACAATTCCCCATGAGCCCTGACAGATCTGATTAATTCCCCATGAGCCCTATTATCCCAGCAATTCCCCGTGAGCCCTGACAGATCTGATTAATTCCCCATGAGCCCTATTATCCCAGCAATTCCCCGTGAGCCCTGACAGATCTGATTAATTCCCCATGAGCCCTATTATCCCAGCAATTCCCCATGAGCCCTGACAGATCTGATTAATTCCCCATGAGCCCTATTATCCCAGCAATTCCCCATGAGCCCTGACAGATCTGATTAATTCCCCATGAGCCCTGACAGATCTGATCAACTCCCCGTGAGCTCTGACAGATCTGATTAATTCCCCATGAGCCCTATTATCCCAGCAATCCCGTTAACCCTTAGCAATAATAGCAGAGCTGTCAAAATGAAGCTCACCTGTAGTAAGTGGCATCCCATTTATCCACATAATCTGGCTGCATGGGCTCCATAAATCGCAGATTATTGCCTCTGGTGGGCGGCTTAGCGTACGGCACGCCCAGCCAGATCTGCAGGAACCGTTTGCCCTTGTCTCGGTAAGAGTATGGATCGTCTAGTATGATGGCGTAGCCGTACATCTTGCCTTTGGTTGTGAAAGCAACCCGAGTGTTGAGGCAGCAGTCCTTGGAGAAGGGCTCGTAGCAGGGCATTATGGGATGGCAGATTTCGCCAGTTTTTGGCACAATATTAAAGCAGCACTCGTCGCTGGAGCAGCCGCTTGGTTTCAGGCAGGTGTTCATCTGGCCCACTGCTTGCTGGCTTTGCAGCAGAACTATTAGTATTATAATTGATTTAATAATCATGCTATTATTATCAGCGAAATGAAAACTGGTTTAGTAAAATGTCTGCTGTGTTTAGCGCTTCTCGCTTCCGCGTTCGTTTTCAGCGGTGGGGGTTTTTTAAGGAGTTGGGGAGAGGGCGATCATGTACGGGGCGGGTATGAGGTGAAGGCCTGAGCTTTGCTAGATAATGAGAGTAAATGCAAAGGCAGGGATAGCGAGTACACCATGAATGTACAGAGCTCTCTCTCCCTCTCTCTCCCTGTCCTGCCCCCCACGACTCAAATTTCCTTTCTCTCTTCTTCAATATATGCGCAAGGTAGAGTAGGTTAGGTCTTGCGCTCTGCCAAGTCTATCTGCAGAGGTGAGCAGGCCAGCTTTGACTCAGAAAGGGAGAGAAGAGGTCCAAGTGACTGTTGAGAAAACTGTACGGCACGTACATTGCTGTTGTCATGCTTTTTTGATTGCTGCAACTCTTTCTTTCCTTAATTTAAACAATCGTTTTAAATTCAACGTGCCTGGGATTCGAACCTATGACCTTGCTTTTTTATTACTTTATATTCTAAATTCTATTCGGGGGTTCGAACCTGCGACCTTAAGAACCGCTACTAAACTAACAGACCGCTCGGCTACAAGAATATAAATAAGTCATATTGCGTTAGTTTCTGTAAATTCAATCTCAATTTTATCTGGGTTGAGCTATCGGGATTCGAACCTGTGACCTTGCTAGACAAATTTCCAATCTACAGTGCCAGATATAAAATTTCGAACTGTCGTTACTGTATCGATTGTAAAGATTATAACAAAGTTTGATTCCCAGTTTCGAACCCGCGACCTTTTGATCAATAAAGTGACCCGCTAGACCGCTCGACCACAACCTTCTCCATTCTCAATGCCAACAATCAGCCAATTTTAAACTGGCCCTGTCCACATCCACCGCGCCGCAGGGCTTCGTATTCGGCGTCGGCAAAGGCCTGATCGGCACCGTCACCAAGCCCGTGGCTGGCGTGCTCGATTTCGCCTCGGAGATGTCCTCCAGCATCCGCGACAAAACTGGCGGCGCCGGCGAACGGCACGGCGTCGAACCGCGACGTCGGCCGCGCTGCCCAGCCGGCCTTGACCGGATGTTGAAGCAGTACAACTCGGAGGACGCCTACTGGCAGACAGTGCTGTACAAGCTGAACAACTGCAACCTGGCCGAGCGCTACCTCACCAGCATGCCGATCCGGGCCAGCAACTCGGCCGCCGTTTGGATCATCATCTCGGACAAGGGAGTCTACCTGCTCAAGTACAAGGAGCGGCCCAGCCAGGACAGCGTGCTAATGCAGGCCCGCTATTCGGACATTATTTATTGCCGACCGCACGAGCTGGCGGACGGAGCTGGCGGCGGTTCTGGCGGTGGCGGTGGCGCCGCCGACTGTATGGAATTCAACATTGCTAATAGGCAGACTCGAGCCCGGGTCCGCTGCGACAGCGCCGAGGCAGCGCTGAGAGCCGTGGCCGCCGTTAATCACGGACTCGAGCTGTACAGGGAGAATCGAACCGAGCTGCGCTAAGCGGGATTACGGTGTTTGATTAACGAGGAAATCCTTCATAATTGCTGACGGCCGATATGTATCGAAAATATCATAGAATTGGGTCTGTGTCCGATATGTATCGAAAATATCATAGAATTGGGTCTGTGTCCGATATGTAGCGAAAATATTATAGAATTGGGTCTGTGTCCGATATGTATCGAAAATATCATATAATTGGGTCTGTGTCCGATATGTAGCGAGAATATTACGGAATGGAATTTATGTCCAATATGTATCGAAATGTTTTTTTGATTGGAAATCAGTTGGATCTTCTTCTGTAACTAATTTGCGAAGCCGATATGTGTCAAAGAAATCTTGTTTATTTTATTACTAACAATAGTAATAACCGATATGTATAGAAAATCAACTTTTTTGCATTCGGATTTGTCACGCAATTAAATTATATTCTCTATCAAGCGATCTGCTCTCTCATACACTTATTAACAAAAGTTTTCACCCAGAACTGCTAATATTATATGAAAAATTATATGCAGATGTACAATGCGTTACTAAATTAAAAAGCCGCGTGCGTGTTTGGCGTTTCTTCGCCATCTGTGTAGCTTTGTTGCAGCGATTTTGTTTTTGACTTCTCCCCGGGTAAGGGGTGTGAATACAAAACTGGGCTCTCGGAGCTTTCTGTGTTTCATTACTTTTAAATTGAAGATTGCCGACATGTATCGAAATAACTTAACTAAGTCACAGATACTAGAATAAGTAGAGTATTCAAAGATATGTTTAGAAAATAACTTTGTGGACATATGTATATCGACGAATCTGTAGTCACCGATATGTATAGACAATAACTTAGTAGACATCATATCTACGAATCTGTAGTCACCGATATGTATAGACAATAACTTTGTAGGCATCATATCTACGAATCTAAATTCACAAATATGTATCGAAAATAGCCTAAGTGTGCATCATATACATGTACGAATCTATATTCACCCGATATGTATCGAAAACTATGTAATAGACATTATATCTACGAATCTACATGTACAATATATTCACTAATATGTATAGAAAATACCTTAGCGAATTAGACATTGAGGCCAAGAATACATATTCACTGATATGCATTGTTACCAACTTGACCAAGTAGATATTAATAAATAGGTATTCACCGATATGTATCGAAAATAACTTAACTAGGTAGGCATGGTACCCAAGAATTCATATTCACCGATGTGTATTGTTAACAACTTGGCCAGGAAAGAATTTACATTCGAGAATCCACATTCCTAGATCGGTTTGCAAGTACGAGCTATGAAGCTCTTGTGTTGTAAAAGCTTGATTGACAAATTGTATTTGATATTTGCATACACTGCACGCTCAATACTTTAGAAAACATTAAGAATACAAAAATGCAACAATGGCAGAGGATCGGATAGTTTAGACCAGGAGAGTGCAAGGAACATCCTGCGGACCGCTTGAAAGAGACTTGCATTGATGGAACGCGCGTGAATTTATTGATAACCCATGTAATGCATGCCAAAAAGTTTACTGGGATAAAAAAGCAAATTATTACTATACTGTAGACTTGATTTTTAGAGACTCTAGGCCTATCTAGGCCAGGCTACTCAGAGACTGACTCAGCCAATCTAGGCCAGGCTACTCAGAGACTGACCCAGCCAATCTAGGCCAGGCAACTCAGAGACTGACTCAGCAATTCTTGACCAGGCAACTCAGAGACTGACTCAGCCAACTTCGGCCAGGCACTCAGAGACTGACTCAGCTAATCTAGGCCAGGCAACTCAGAGACTGACTCAGCTAATCTAGGCCAGGCAACTCAGAGACTGACTCAGCTAATCTAGGCCAGGCAACTCAGAGACTGACTCAGCTAATCTAGGCCAGGCAACTCAGAGACTGACTCAGCTAATCTAGGCCAGGCAACTCAGAGACTGACTCAGCTAATCTAGGCCAGGCAACTCAGAGACTGACTCAGCCAACTTCGGCCAAGCACTCAGAGACTGACTCAGCCAATCTAGGCCAGGCAACTCAGAGACTGACTCAGCTAATCTAGGCCAGGCAACTCAGAGACTGACTCAGCCAACTTCGGCCAAGCACTCAGAGACTGACTCAGCCAATCTAGGCCAGGCAACTCAGAGACTGACTCAGCTAATCTAGGCCAGGCAACTCAGAGACTGACTCAGCCAACTTCGGCCAAGCACTCAGAGACTGACTCAGCCAATCTAGGCCAGGCAACTCAGAGACTGACTCAGCAATTCTTGACCAGGCAACTCAGAGACTGACTCAGCCAATCTAGGCCAGGCAACTCAGAGACTGACTCAGCCAACTTCGGCCAGGCACTCAGAGACTGACTCAGCCAACTTCGGCCAGGCACTCAGAGACTGACTCAGCTAATCTCGGCCAGGCACTGAGCCACAGTTTCAGTTGCTTCGCCGCCGGCCAGCGCTATCTCGGCCAGCCGCGCCAGATTAACGCGCAGGAAGTCCCGCGCCGACTTCGCCGCTCGCGCCAGCCGCAGGAGGGTCAGCGCGGAGGTCAGCCGGATGTGCCGCGTCACGGGGCCCTCATCGATCGGCGCCCCCGGAGAAGCCGTCACTTCAGCAGCCCGAGCCGCCGCGCCGGCCTCCGTCAGGCGGTAGATGGCCAGCCGGGCCGCATCGTCCGGTAGTTGGTGGATTGTCGCCGCTGCCACTGTCGGCTCAGTCGACGACGGCGCCGTTGACACGATGGTCGGCAGCTGATGGCAGGCGGCGGCGTCCAGCGCGGCTTGTCGGCGTAGTCGAAGGGACTCGTCGAGAGCCGCCTGGCTGCAGTGCCGCTCCTGCACGTGTGACAGCAGCGAGAGGGCGCCGCGACGGCCGGGGTTGCAGCCGCGCCAACGACACCCGTCAGCGCCGGGCAGCAAGTGGACAGTGTACACGTGGTGCAGCACCCTGGCCGGGGTGTCCGCGCAGTGCCAGCAGCCGTCCCATTCGCACAGCAGGCCGAGGGGCGGCTTCGGCTTTGGGAGGGTGATGCGGATCACGATGGGCGGCTGCTGCTGCCGGCCCTGATGCCCGTTGGGCGGCTCGCTGTAGGGATCAGAGAGCAGATGGGTGGGTTTATTGAGGGCAGGTTGGTGGGTTTATTGAGGGCAGCTTGGTGGGTTTATTGAGGGCAGCTTGGTGGGTTTATTGAGGGCAGGTTGGTGGGTTTATTGAGGGCAGCTTGGTGGGTTTATTGAGGGCAGATTGGTGGGTTTATTGAGGGCAGGTTGGTGGGTTTATTGAGGGCAGATTGGTAGGTTTATTGAGGGCAGGTTGGTGGGTTTATTGAGGGCAGATTGGTGGGTTTATTGAGGGCAGATTGTTGGGTTTATTGAGGGCAGATTGTTGGGTTTATTGAGGGCAGATTGGTGGGTTTATTGAGGGCAGGTTGGTAGGTTTATTGAGGGCAGCTTGGTGGGTTTATTGAGGGCAGGTTGGTGGGTTTATTCAGGGCAGGTTGGTGGGTTTATTGAGGGCAGGTTGGTGGGTTTATTGAGGGCAGGTTGGTGGGTTTATTGAGGGCAGATTGGTAGGTTTATTGAGGGCAGATTGGTAGGTTTATTGAGGGCAGGTTGGTGGGTTTATTGAGGGCAGATTGGTGGGTTTATTGAGGGCAGATTGTTGGGTTTATTGAGGGCAGGTTGGTAGGTTTATTGAGGACAGCTTGGTGGGTTTATTGAGGGCAGGTTGGTGGGTTTATTCAGGGCAGGTTGGTGGGTTTATTGAGGGCAGGTTGGTGGGTTTATTGAGGGCAGGTTGGTGGGTTTATTGAGGGCAGATTGGTAGGTTTATTGAGGGCAGATTGGTAGGTTTATTGAGGGCAGGTTGGTGGGTTTATTGAGGGCAGATTGGTGGGTTTATTGAGGGCAGATTGTTGGGTTTATTGAGGGCAGATTGGTGGGTTTATTGAGGGCAGGTTGGTAGGTTTATTGAGGACAGCTTGGTGGGTTTATTGAGGGCAGGTTGGTGGGTTTATTCAGGGCAGGTTGGTGGGTTTATTCAGGGCAGGTTGGTGGGTTTATTGAGGGCAGGTTGGTGGGTTTATTGAGGGCAGGTTGGTGGGTTTATTGAGGGAAGATTGGTGGGTTTATTGAGGGCAGGTTGGTGGGTTTATTGAGGGCAGATTGGTGGGTTTATTGAGGGCAGATTGTTGGGTTTATTGAGGGAAGATTGGTGGGTAGCGAAGGCACATTGGTGGGTAGTGAGGGCAGATTAATGTGGGTAGTGGGATTGGTGGGACTGTTAAAATCCCGAGAATTACCCTGCAGCCTCAACTGCTGGAAGCTCAGCCTCCTCATCGACTGCTGCGTGTCCGTTCGCCATGCCGAGCAGCCGCCGTCCGTTCTTCTGCAGCGCCCGCCCAGCCAGGGCCAGACCGCCGTTGAGGCCGCAGTCCAGCTTAATCAGCTTCGAGCCGGCGGCCTCTTTTTCGATCTCGTCCACCAATCTCAGCTGGTGCAGCCGTTTCCTATTGTTGTTCGCGCGCGGCCAGATTTGCCTGCGGATTCGGCGTTATTAGACATATAATGATAAAACGCTATTCAGACTACTCAATAGCTACTGACTGATTTTATGGTGCGACGGAAGGAAAAGAAAAACAATTGCTCACCGCACGAGGTTGTAGAACTCCGGTGCAGTCAGCTTCGGCGGGCCGTCGGCAGCGGCGTACTCGGCGTAGGCGGCGGCCGCCGCGGCAACGACATCAAAACCGACAACGGCGGCATCAAAGCCGGCTGGGAAGCGTCTCTTCAGCCACTGTTCGGCGTGGCATTGCGGACTCTCCGCTTCGACGACTTGGTCGGCCTTCGTGTCGGAGTCGACGTCGAGTTCCGAGTCAGCATCCACGCCGTGAAAGACCCGGATGCCGGCGAGGCCAGCGTCGCCGACCTGCTTGGCATTGAAGCTCAGCAGGTCGAGCAGCACCCGCAGCAGTTCGGACGCCTCCAGTTCGGCCAGCCGGCTAGCTGTCCGGCTGCCCAGCCCGGCCAGTCGGTAGGCAGCATCCAGAGCGGCCAGCAGCAGCCGCAGGTCGGGCAGCAGCAGCAGTGGTACCAGACGGGCCAGGACAGAGTCGGGCAGGTCAGCCGCCAGCCAATCAGCGTTGTCCGGCTGCGAGGCCAGGCTGGCCAGCAGCTCCAGGCCTGCAGGTGGATTCGGCGACTTGTCACTCCGACACTTCCCATTCCCACCTTTGTCACTCCGACACTTCCCATTCCCACCTTTGTCACTCAGACATTTCCCATTCTAACCTTTGTCACTCCGACACTTCCAATTCACACCTTTGTCACTCAGACATTTCCCATTCCAACCTTTGTCACTCCGACACTTCCCATTCCCACCTTTGTCACTCCGACACTTCCCATTCCCTCCTTTGTCACTCCGACACTTCCAATTCCCACTTTTGTCACCCAGACACTTCCCATTCCCTCCTTTGTCACTCCGACACTTCCAATTCCCACCTTTGTCACTCAGACACTTCCCATTCCCTCCTTGTCACTCCGACACTTCCCATTTCCTCCTTTGTCACTCTGACACTTCCCACCATTTTCGCTCCATCCCAAGCGTTCGTGACAAATCTGGCCGGCACTCACCCCGCACCAGCATCTGCCGGTCCTGGCCGAGCACGCAGTCAGTCACAGCCCGCATCAGCGCCAGCCGCAGGCCGGACGTGCTGGCCACCAGCGGCAGAGCCGTCAGCGCGTCGATGCCCAGGTGACGCAGCGCGGCATGCCGGCTAGCCAGGCAGAGCAGCAGCAGCCGGAGAGTCGGCGGTGACCGCGACGCCAGCGCCGCGTTGGCCGGCTCGTCCAGCACGAGGTTGCGCAGCGCTGAGACAATCAGCAGCACCCGCTGGCCGGCCAGATCCCGGAGGCTCAGGTCCGACGCCGTCAGGTTGAACAGACGCCAAGCGGCGATGGTAACCGGCGTCGGCTGCTCCGGGTCGCCATGGCAACAGGAGCCTTTCGTCAGGCAGTTCGGCGTCAACAGTTGACGCTGCTCCGCATCCCAGACCGATTGGCGCCAGAACTGCAGCGAAGTGATTTAACAGTAAGTAAGCCAGCCATCCGGACCGTCGAGATATTCAACAGTTCTGCCATAAGCGCCAGTGCATTCAGTACACCCCTGTGCGCCAATTAGCACTGCGCCTCAGTGCAGACTTGCCAAGCCTTCAAATTTCATCAGCACGTCGATCAAATGTGTCTGCGTCATTTCTGACTTAGTTGGTTACTGGCCTTCGCCCAGACGGAGCTTCTGGACCTTCAACATATGGCTCCAGTTGACTAAGGACACTCTGTCTCGAATTCCTTCAGTTTCGAGAGATCAAACCTAGAGAGTGGGCAAGCCTCACTGCTGGACATCCTCAGCTAGTTCTACTGTTAATCGGAACATATCGGTAGACTATGCATGGAAGCAGCGGGATTGATATCAATGCTCATTGAAACTCACGTCTGATACGTTTACTCCGCTCTCCTGTCTCCATCGCTCGGCCAGGGATGAGCAGGATGGCTGGCCTGAATCCGCTGTAAGGAACAGTGGCTGACAGCTGATTGATCGGGCAGGAGAAAACCAAAACAAAGACAAGGCAAACAAAGAAAATCTAAACAAAGACAACCCAAACAAAGACAATACAAACAAAGACAAGGCAAGCAAAGACAACCAAAACAAAGTGTGAAATTATGAGCCGAGTGATTGTAGTTAGAAGTAGAAAAGGAAGGACACGTGAAACTCTCCACGCGCGGTGTTGTATTTATTTATATTGATTTACTGACTCAGCACAGACAGAGATTAGGGGTGGGTGACTGAACAACACAGAGAGAGAGAGAGAGAGAGAGAGTAAATAACCAACTCCAAACCCCACCGACACTGGGGTGGCAAAAGTGCACTAGATCTAAAAAATAAACAAATAATAATAACTAACTGAGAGACCTAGCCAAGCCATACACATAACTAACTATCTGACACAAAGACAAAGCAAACAAGGCATTCTAAACAAAGACAACCCAAACAAAGTGACAATGCAAACAAAGACAATCCAAAACAAAGACAACCCAAACAAAGACAACCCAAACAAAGACAACCCAAACAAAGGCAACCCAAACAAAGACAACCCAAACAAAGACAACCCAAACAAAGACAACCCAAACAAAGACAACCCAAACAAAGACAACCCAAACAAAGACAACCCAAGCAAATACAACCAAGACATCCCATGACACCCAAAACTCCGAGATTCTCCTCACCGTCATCCAGCACCCCCGCGTGCGCCGCCAGCAGCTCCAGAAGTCTTGGATTGCCAGCCAGCTGGAATGCCGCCGGTCCTGACTGGCTTGACATCAGCAGGCAGGCGTTGATAGCGAAATCCAGCTCGTTAGGGAGGCCGCTGAGCAGTGCCAGCTCCAGCGGCCGGTACTCGTCGAGCTCGACCAGCTCGGTGGAGAGATTCCAGTCAGAACGCAGGTGCGGCGGCAGCAGGTGGTTGTCCAGATTGTACACCTGCTGATGTGCCGCTTCGGCCGCCGCCGAGGCCTGATATCGCCGCAGCCTCAGCAGCTCGCAACCATCGCCTGGCTGCTGCTGCTGCTGCTGCTGGCCGCTCCGGCTGATGTCCTCCTGTATAGTAACTGCATGGCAACCATTGTTATCGTCGCATGCGGTAGACAAATTCTGCCGCTGGCATCGTTCGAACGGCTCCAGATAGCGTTGGTACACCTGGCGGAGTGCCAGATCGGCGTTGACGTAATACCAGCGCAAGCCGACCGACTCAAGCACCAGGTGCCACTGGCGGAGCTCGCACACCTTCGAGATTTGTTTAGTGCTTCTTGAAACACCTGTTTGATGCACCTAACTTAGCACCCCTGACACCCAATTTAGCACCCCCTGACACCCAATTTAGCACCCCCTGACACCCAATTTAGCACCCCTGATACTCAATTCAGCACCCCCTGACACCAAACTTAGCACCCACTGACACCCAATTTAGCACCCTTGACACCCAACTTAGCACCCACTGACACCCAATTTAGCACACTGACACCCAATTTAGCACCCACTGACACCCAATTTAGCACCCACTGACACCCAATTTAGCACCCACTGACACCCAATTTAGCACCCACTGACATCCAATTTAGCACCCACTGACACCCAATTTAGCACCCACTGACACCCAATTTAGCACCCACTGACACCCAATTTAGCACCCACTGACACCCAATTTAGCACCCACTGACATCCAATTTAGCACCCACTGACACCCAATTTAGCACCCACTGACACCCAATTAAGCACCCTGACATCCAATTTCTTTTTTGGCGTTTCAGGTTGCTTATACTTTTCCGTTCTTAAGCCACCATAACGTCTATAAGCCCCTGAGCAAGAGATTAAAGATATGAAAATATTTCTTCAGAGTTATTGCCAGCTCGCGGTTCCATTCTAACCCGTCTGAATCCGCCCAGCCTGGCGACCGCATTGTACAGCCGGTGGAAGTCGACCCGCCTGCCGAACACTATCGGGGCGTGCAAGAATGGCGTTCTAAAAATAGCAACAACAGAGGGGTTGCCCGCCAGGGTGAATCCCTTGCTGCTTTGTGCGTAATTTTTGATTAACTAATAGAAATAAAACGATAAGCGATCTAGCAAGTTCGGACTCACTTTCTAGCTGAATGAAATTCCCTGAGCTGCAGGTCGAACTGAGCTCTGTCCTGTTCACTGAGGAGTCGCGGTCTGGCGGTCTGTTGCTGATGGCAAGTCTGCTTCTTTCTGTTCATTCTGCAGATCTTCTTTAGTGCTGAAATAAATTGTTCGTTTGAAGAATTGATAACCTATTACACAAAATTAAAACAAACAAAAAACTTGAAAACGTATCCGCTAATATTTTATGAGGAGTTTATTTTCTCTTTTTATAAAATTTGGCTACCTGCCAAGGGACTATGCATACTTTTAGCTGATAGGTTAACTTTCGCTACAGAATGACTGTCAATAAGATAATATGCATGTAGAAAATCATTTTACTTACAGCTGTATCGACCTGTATAAGACTAGGAGAAAATGATATTAGTTGCCGCAATATCACTTTCCGAGCCAATTCAAGCAGGAGATTACCATTGCTGTTGGTCTGCTTTTGAGAAGCAATTATTGATTATTAAATAAGAGAGGCCCAGCTGGGGTTCGAATTCGAATGTCAAGCCAAGGGTAGAGCAGAGAAAAAGTGCAAATTTGAATTTTCGTCCCCTTGGCTCCTGCGGCGGCTGCGGCTGTGGCTGCGGCGTGAACTTTGCCTCTTCGGCAGAGGCGGTTCAGGCAAGGGCAAGCAGGTGTCTCTCTGTGTGTGTTACCTTCTTCCCCCGCGAGAAGCCTTGGCCTCTGCCTGCTGGAGTCTAAGACCCAGTAAGCTGGCAGGGACTGATGGATGGGGATGAGGAAGGGGGATGGGTAGGACGAAAGCTTGAAGCTGCCTGCCTTGAGCTATGAGCTTCCTATAGGGGACTATAAACTTAGGGAGGGGCGCCTATTGCTTCTTGCGTTGAAAATCAGAAGCAAGCCCTATCCTTTTGCCCCGTCAATTCTCTAGCCTTCCTCCCTGGTTTCTGTCCCGAAGCAGGGCCAGGGGAAAGAGAGCGAGAGCTGTCTCCCCTCTGTACGGCAACGCTTGGACGGGCTTGCACGGGGAGAGAGAAATGGGATCGGGGCAGAGAAGAACGGGGGAGTCGCGGAGGTGGGGCCAGACAGAGACAGACAAGTCATCCTTCTTTCCTTCCTTTTGCTTCCCTCCCCCCTTTCCAAACGGAGACTTAGAGGGGGGACCTCATGGCTCATATTGATTATTCCAGCCCTATCCAATAGTAGAAGAGTCTGGACTGCAGTGCTAAAATAATGTCAAATAAATTAACAATAAAATGTTTTACTTGCTACTTTCAACTCACAAACAGTAGAATACTGAGGACTGGTGCTCCGTATTTGTTTGATTTAATTGTATAAGTTGATAGGCATTAAAAATGGACAATACCATTCAGTGAAACTTAGTCAATATTAAGTTTTAACAGTTATCATATACAAAGACTGTTAATATTACTGTCAATATTACGGACAGCAGATTTGTAATCCATTTTTTATAAAAAGCACAGTGATTGTGTCCTCCGGCAGCTGCCTCCGTGGCGCAATAGGCTAGCGCGTTCGGCTGTTAACCGAAAGGTTGGTGGTTCGAGCCCACCCGGGGCGGGATTTCTTTTTCCACTTTTTAGGTTTGAATTCAAAATCAAATATATTCATATTTTCATGTATTCAAAACAATAAACATCATTTAAAGTCAAAATTTTACATGCATTTTGGGCCATCCCAAAGCCTACAGATCTAGACTGGTTCACATCTGGATCTTGCCATCTGGGAGGCTGGCCCAGCATCTGAGGATCTGGGAGGCTGGCTCAGCATCTGAGGATCTGGGAGGCTGGCCCAGCATCTGAGGATCTGGGAGGCTGGCCCAGCATCTGAGGATCTGGGAGGCTGGCCTAGCATCTGAGGATCTGGGAGGCTGGTCCAGCAACTGAGGCTCTGGGAGGTTGGCCCAGCATCTGAGGATCTGGGAGGCTGGCCCAGCATCTAAGGATCTGGGAGGCTGGACCAGCAACTGAGGCTCTGGGAGGCTGGCCCAGCAACTGAGGATCTGGGAGGCTGGCCCAGCAACTGAGGATCTGGGAGGTTGGCTGAGCATCTGAGGATCTGGGAGGCTGGCCCAGCAACTGAGGATCTGGGAGGCTGGCCCAGCATCTGAGGATCTGGGAGGCTGGCCCAGCATCTGAGGATCTGGGAGGCTGACCCAGCATCTGAGGATCTGGGAGGCTGGCCCAGCAACTGAGGATCTGGGAGGGTTGCCTAGCAACTGAGGATCTGGGAACGTCCATAAAAGTTAAAAGATCATTCGATTTGATCGAATTCTCAGCGTCTGCAGTGACCTAGTTTCCAATGCACTGCTCCAAAACTTTGATTACTACATGTAAGCCGATAAAGCCGTAAACAGCCGTAGTTTACGTAGGCCGTAGTATCCACGCCCAACACACTGGAAGAATCTTTATAACATCCTCCAGAATGAAGTCCTCGCCATCAGTTCCTGTGCTGCAGAGCTTTGCAGCAAGGACTTCAAATGCAGAAAAATCTCTTCCACTCTGACAGCCGGGCTGCCGCATAACCTTCACAGGTCACGGCTGCTTTTCCAGAGACTTCCTCCGGGGCGACCGCCGGAGCGAACTCTGCCCCCTTCTGCAACCTTGAAAACGAAAATGCCACAGAACTTTGTCTGCCACTGCCCAGTCTTCAACCGCGACGTTTGCTCCACGGTAGGGTCGCGACGTTTGCTCCACGGTAGGGTCGCGACGTTTGCTCCACGGTAGGGTCGCGACGGTTGCTCCACGGTAGGGTCGCGACGTTTGCTCCACGGTAGGGTCGCGACGCTTGCTCTACGGTAGGGTCGCGACGGTTGCTCCACGGTAGGGTCGCGACGTTTGCTCCACGGTAGGGTCGCGACGGTTGCTCCACGGTAGGGTCGCGACGTTTGCTCCACGGTAGGGTCGCGACGTTTGCTCCACGGTAGGGTCGCGACGCTTGCTCTACGGTAGGGTCGCGACGGTTGCTCCACGGTAGGGTCGCGACGTTTGCTCCACGGTAGGGTCGCGACGCTTGCTCTACGGTAGGGTCGCGACGGTTGCTCCACGGTAGGGTCGCGACGGTTGCTCCACGGTAGGGTCGCGACGGTTGCTCCACGGTAGGGTCGCGACGTTTGCTCCACGGTAGGGTCGCGACGTTTGCTCCACGGTAGGGTCGCGACGTTTGCTCCACGGTAGGGTCGCGACGTTTGCTCCACGGTAGGGTCGCGACGTTTGCTCTACGGTAGGGTCGCGACGTTTGCTCCACGGTAGGGTCGCGACGTTTGCTCCACGGTAGGGTCGCGCCGTTTGCTCCACGGTAGGGTCGCGACGTTTGCTCTACGGTAGGGTCGCGACGTTTGCTCCACGGTAGGGTCGCGACGTTTGCTCCACGGTAGGGTCGCGACGTTTGCTCCACGGTAGGGTCGCGACGTTTGCTCCACGGTAGGGTCGCGACGTTTGCTCCACGGTAGGGTCGCGACGTTTGCTCCACGGTAAGTTCAAGTAAGTGAAGAGCTGTGAACCCTCTGATAATTAGTTCCTGTTCAAGTCTACCAAGTTCAACGAATATGTTCTAAATAAAAAATAATCAAACAAATTTATCAGGCAGATATACGAGAAACCTTATTTCGGAACCAGACAAATTGCAGTACAGATTTTATTTACTTATTAATTTGATTTCGCAAACTACGGTAGACTCTATTTTAATTAGGCCGGTTACAGACAGACAAAAACACACAGGATAGAGATAATTTTGCTAACTATAGAATAAGTAATTAGCCGAACTAAAAAAGTACAAATGCTTTTAAATATTATACAATAACGAAGTTTTAAAGTACACAAATAGAAGTTCATTCATGCATACTTACTAATTAGGCTAAAAATCAGATGCAGTCTGGTTGGGGACATTATTTATTAGTAATTTTTAATTTTAATTTTAGTAATTTTAGTAATTATGTAATTTTTATAATAATAAGCATCATTAGGAAACACAACGGAAAGGACAAATTTAAATTTGTACTTTAACATTCAACGAAAATATTAATAGTGAGTTCGAGAATCCACCTCGGCCTAAAACATTTGATCGAGAACTTCAAACCGTACAGCTCTCACTGCCGATGCTAATGACCACATAGCTCTCACTGCCGATGCTAATGATCACATAGCTCTCGCTGCTGATGCTAATGATCACATAGCTCTCACTGCCGATGCTAATGATCACATAGCTCTCACTGCTGATGCTAATGATCACATAGCTCTCACTGCCGATGCTAATGATCACATAGCTCTCACTGCCGATGCTAATGATCACATAGCTCTCACTGCCGATGCTAATGATCACATAGCTCTCACTGCCGATGCTAATGATCACATAGCTCTCACTGCTGATGCTAATGATCACATAGCTCTCACTGCCGATGCTAATGATCACATAGCTCTCACTGCCGATGCTAATGATCACATAGCTCTCACTGCCGATGCTAATGATCACATAGCTCTCACTGCCGATGCTAATGATCACATAGCTCTCACTGCTGATGCTAATGATCACATAGCTCTCACTGCCGATGCTAATGATCACATAGCTCTCACTGCCGATGCTAATGATCACATAGCTCTCACTGCCGATGCTAATGATCACATAGCTCTCACTGCTGATGCTAATGATCACACAGCTCTCACTGCTGATGCTAATGATCACATAGCTCTCACTGCTGATGCTAATGATCACATAGCTCTCACTGCTGATGCTAATGATCACATAGCTCTCACTGCTGATGCTAATGATCACATAGCTCTCACTGCTGATGCTAATGATCACATAGCTCTCACTGCTGATGCTAATGATCACACAGCTCTCACTGCTGATGCTAATGATCACATAGCTCTCACTGCCGATGCTAATGATCACATAGCTCTCACTGCTGATGCTAATGATCACATAGCTCTCACTGCCGATGCTAATGATCACATAGCTCTCACTGCTGATGCTAATGATCACACAGCTCTCACTGCTGATGCTAATGATCACACAGCTCTCACTGCTGATGCTAATGATCACATAGCTCTCACTGCCGATGCTAATGATCACATAGCTCTCACTGCTGATGCTAATGATCACATAGCTCTCACTGCCGATGCTAATGATCACATAGCTCTCACTGCTGATGCTAATGATCACACAGCTCTCACTGCTGATGCTAATGATCACATAGCTCTCACTGCTGATGCTAATGATCACACAGCTCTCACTGCTGATGCTAATGATCACATAGCTCTCACTGCTGATGCTAATGATCACACAGCTCTCACTGCTGATGCTAATGATCACATAGCTCTCACTGCTGATGCTAATTAGTTTGACAAAATTAAAAATCCATCCAGTCTATGCAAGCCTACAAAAGCATTGATGATTCAGTAATTAGACTGACACCTTGAAATTCACCGGCCTGCCGCCACTGCCGCGATGGTCGCCGCCGCCGCTCGAGCGAAACAGAGCGGCGCGAACCGCCCGCTCGTCGATAGCAGCGCCGCCACCGCCGCCGCTTACAGCAGGCCTGGAACCGGCGCTGGGGGCGTGCATTTTGATGCCAACCACCGACAGACGAAGCTGCATCGGCATGCCGTCCAGTTCGCGACGATCGTAACGACGAATAGCGGACAGGGCGTCCTCTTTGGACGGGTACACCACTTCGGCTGCGCCAGGGTGCAGTAGGACGCACTTTTTCACCTGGCGATTGTTGGAGAGGATTTATTAGGTCACTGTTCTTTTGACTGTGTTCATGTGCTTACTGCACCACACTTGGGAGATTCTAGAGTGGATTGGGGAGATTCTAGGGTGGATTGGGGAGATTCTAGGGTGGATTGGGGGGATTCTATGGGTGGATTGGGGAGATTCTAGGGGTGGATTGGGGAGATTATAGGGTGGATTGGGGAGATTCTAGGGGTGAATCGGGGAGATTCTAGGGGTGGATTGGGGAGATTCTATGGGTGGATTGGGGAGATTCTAGGGTGGATTGGGGAGATTATAGGGTGGATTGGGGAGATTATAGGGTGGATTGGGGAGATTATAGGGTGGATTGGGGAGATTCTAGGGGTGGATCGGGGAGATTCTATGGGTGGATTGGGGAGATTCTAGGGTGGATTGGGGAGATTCTAGGGTGGATTGGGGAGATTCTAGGGGTGGATCGGGGAGATTCTATGGGTGGATTGGGGAGATTCTAGGGTGGATTGGGGAGATTCTATGGGTGGATTGGGGAGATTCTATGGGTGGATTGGGGAGATTCTATGGGTGGATCGGGGAGATTCTAGGGGTGGATTGGGGAGATTCTATGGGTGGATCGGGGAGATTCTATGGGTGGATTGGGGAGATTCTATGGGTGGATTGGGGAGATTCTATGGGTGGATTGGGGAGATTCTAGGGGTGGATCGGGGAGATTCTAGGGGTGGATTGGGGAGATTCTATGGGTGGATTGGGGAGATTCTAGGGTGGATTGGGGAGATTCTATGGGTTGATTGGGGAGATTCTATGGGTGGATTGGGGAGATTCTAGGGGTGGATCGGGGAGATTCTAGGGGTGGATTGGGGAGATTCTATGGGTGGATTGGGGAGATTCTAGGGTGGATTGGGGAGATTCTATGGGTGGATTGGGGAGATTCTAGGGTTGATTGGGGAGATTCTGAGATTCTATGGGTGGATTGGGGAGAATCTATAAGTAGGTTGGCCGTTGGGGAGATTCTAGGTGTGGATTGGGGAGATTCTAGGTGTGGATTGGGGAGATTCTAGGTGTGGATTGGGGAGATTCTAGGGGTGGATCGGGGAGATTCTAGGTGTGGATTAAGGTTATAAGGGTGTCATGAGAGATTCTCACAGTGGTTTTGGTAGATATAGGCCCTGCTCACGGGGGATTCTAAATGAGGTCCGGAACGATTGCCAGGCTCATGGTGATTTTCGGGATAAATTGGGAGATATTCAGAGAGACAGAAATTTCGTGACTAAAAGCTGACCTGTCCAACACTAGAGAACAATTCGTAGATATCCTCGCGAGTAACGCCCTGGTGCAAATTCATAATAGACACTTTGTAGGCCTGCACGATAGTGGCTGACGAAGCCGCCGGAGGCAGCGGCATCGGCGGCGCAGGCGGAGGCGCGCGGCGCTGCACTGGCGATCGGCTTCGGTCGCGTCGCTGCCGAGTCACGTGGACTGGGATCTCGCGAGCGCCGACGCCGACGCCGCCGCCGCGCGGCCTTGGCGCTTGGCCGCCAGCAGGCATCAGCCGATAGCTGTTGTCGTCCTCGTACTCCAGCTGCGGCGGCGGGGCCGGCCTCTGCCGGTAGAGATCGTTGGCAACGACCTTCTTTGGTACTACGAGTGGCCCAGCCGAGGCTGCTTGCCGCTTCACAGTCTGCAACTGCGGCTGCTGCCTCTGCTGCTTAGCTTTGCCGATTAGCAACTGTCTGGCATCCTTGATATTCGACAACTTGCGCTGTTGAATCCGACCGCGGGCGTCCTGAGTAAGCAGCTGCTGTTTGCGCAGCTTGCTAATCCGGTCCCGGGCGTCGCTAATCTGCTGCCGTCTCATTATTGGGCCTGATTTCTGCTGCTGCTGCCTCTTTTGCTGCTGCTGACCCGGCTTGCGCTTTGGCCTGTGTGATTATGACGATTTTTGTAATCATTTAATAATAATTGATTACACCATGCCTCTCTAATGGGCAGATGTGCAACCAACTGCTAAGTCCAAGAACTGGGGGGTTGCCAGACATCCTCAATTATCCCAGCTAATGCAGGCACCCATTTTACAGCTGGGTGAACTGAAGCAATCCAGAGTTAAGTGTCAAGGACACAGTTTGTTCCAAGTAGGTCAAGAACCGAACCCCTGACTTTTTAATTGTGAGTTCAATGGCTAACAATTATTATTTATAATTCTATCTCATATAAAAATTCTTGGCCCAAAATTGGAACATATAGTTGGCATATATAATGGCCAAATTTAGGTTTAGCATATGTGGTATAGCTGAATTTCAATCAAAGGAAGCTTAATTAAAATTAATTGAAACAAAAAGTATACAAATTTACTAAACAGAATGAAACTAAAACAAAAATTAAATAATAAGAAAAAAGTTATTATTTTTTCTATCTCATTTGATTTATCTTATTTGCTTTATAAGGATTTGAATCATGCCAAGGATTTGAATTGATGATTTGAGTAATAATGCTAATGTGCAAAGAAGTCTATCCTGTGAGTTACCTATGGCCCAAAGGGGTTGTATCTGATAATAACTATCTTAAATTTCTTTACCAATTTTGCAATTTTTTACCAAATCTATAAAACTATACATATACTAAACTACAAACTCCTTATCTGGTTTATAGTTATGTTTATTGTTATAAACAAACCTGCACTAGTGCCAACCAAAGTTAGGCCCTATTTACATCCTAGACCTAAATGGTATCCAATAAAACATGGAATCCACAGTGGAATGGTAAAATGCGGAATCCATAGCGGAATGGTAAAATGTGGAATTAACTGCAGAATCTACTAACTTAAAGTAAAATGTGAAATATAAGAATCAAAAAATGAAATTTTGATTATATATAGCTTTGCCTACACTATAGGCATAGCAATGTAACTATATAAAAAGGATATATAAAGAAATTTTAATATGATTCTATATTGAGGCAAATTGAACTAGAAATAGTAGCATCTATTGGACCTTACTCAAAGTAGTAATTTATAGGTTCTCTTGTGAATAATATGGCTGATGGGTGTTGAAAATTCTTATCATAGGCCTAATTTTCTCTCTAGTAGTTTGGTAAAATTTTAAAAGCTTTATTGGTATAACTATAATATTATATAATAGAGCATAATGCACTTCAGCTACTTTGTATTTGAATTTTAGTTAAAGTTACTTGATTTCATTGCTCATTCCACATTTTATTATTCCACTGCAGATTTCACATTTTACCAAGCTATTCCATTCAAATTCTGCTGCAGATTCTACACTACATTTTACTGGGGGTGCCAACCCAAACCAAACTATAATACTAATATTACATGTCATATATATATATATATATATATCATATAACATATTCAAATTATAATCATTGTATAAAAATTATTATCATGTATTATATAAATTATATAACATAGGCCTAAGCTTAGACTAGAGTCCTGACAGGGAAATAATACTAGGCCTAATAAGGAAAGTTAAGAATTAGAATGCTTACATTGACACTTTTTTCTGCTTGATAAGATCATCCAAACTGACGTCCATTTTGATTTTGCTTTTATTCTTGTGGTAGAGCACAGGCGAGTATTATTTTATTGGTAGTGTAGCGTACTTTAGTAACTTTCCCGAAATTTCTTCAGATTTCTAAAAGTCAAAAACTATTTCCAGAAACTTCTTTGAGTTAGCAGCTAATCTATAACATACGCATATAAATAGTAAATAATTAATTATCACTAAGTATTAATGTTCTAATTATATTTACGTAATGTATATAATTAAAGGGTTATTTCGCTTTGTTAAAATTAGCTTAATCTTTCTAGAAACTTCCGGAAGACAGTAACAAAGCTATAAATACACGGCGGCGGCAGTGAGACAAACCTCTCACTCTCCCCTTGTTTTCTCTTTGATCTAAGTTCCGTTGGTAAATAACTAAATGAACCACCGCCTTGCTCTTATTCAATAACCAATTAAAGAAAATTCTACAATGGTCCGGTGAGGCGTCGAGCGATCTCTTTCAGAATGCGTGTGCATACGCACGCCCGTGACCGCTCATCATGCCATCATTCGCGATCAGCACCGCCGTCGCTACCAACGCTGAAACATAGCACACCACTGTCTACTGCCCAGCGTCATCACTTCTCAGCGTGTCTCCCGTCGCCGTCATGTAATATAAATTTAGCTAAACCGTCGCCAACCTCCCTGTTCCCACATCTAAAAACGACACGGTATCTCGTCGGTGACCAAATAAACTACGCCTACACGGGCTCACGAACGGCCATCCGATCGAGCCATCCGCGCAGCTACATGTATGACCTCCACGTATACGTACCAGCGACATCAACCGCAGCACCGCGCAGACGCGACGTTAGCACTGGGTCTCACCGTCGCGAAAAACTCAATTAGCAATCCACAATAAACCGGCTGGCACTACTGGCGAGTCTACACATTGCAACCTTCTAGGAGGTTCCTCGATAAGCCGGTGGTCAACCAGCTGGCCTAACCCGGACGACACCCATGAATCTTCTCGGTTCTGTTTCAGCCGCAGAGCGACTACCCGCCTTGATCCCTGGCGCCTATCCGTAGTTCGGGAGTCGTCTGTCTGCAAACCGGCAATAACCCGCAGGTCGTTCCAAACTACAGCGACAAACCGCCATCCTGGAGCAGTGCCGCAGAGACCACGGACTTGTTAACCGCCATAATGTACAATCAGTCTGAACTCCTCGACCGCAGTGCGAGCCCAGCTGCCCCTATCCGTCTCGCGGTGAACCCAGTCGTCAGCGTAATTTTCAGCAGCGTAATTTCAACCTGGACTTTATTCACGGTAACCCAGCATCTAATTAACATTAATTAACCGTCATACCTTAGGGACTCCGTCTCCCGTGGGGGGAACTGTTGTAGCGTACTTTAGTAACTTTCCCGAAATTTCTTCAGATTTCTAAAAGTCAAAAACTATTTCCAGAAACTTCTTTGAGTTAGCAGCTAATCTATAACATACGCATATAAATAGTAAATAATTAATTATCACTAAGTATTAATGTTCTAATTATATTTACGTAATGTATATAATTAAAGGGTTATTTTGCTTTGTTAAAATTAGCTAAATCTTTCTAGAAATTTCCGGAAGACAATAACAAAGCTATAAATACACGGCGGCGGCAGTGAGACAAACCTCTCACTCTCCCCTTGTTTTCTCTTTGATCTAAGTTCCGTTGGTAAATAACTAAATGAACCACCGCCTTGCTCTTATTCAATAACAAAATTAAAGGAAAACCTACAGTAGCAGCTAGATATTATTGCTTTAATACTTGTTGGAAGATGTTTGGAACGAAGCAGTTTGCGTTGCTCCTTTGAAATATAACTTACTTACGAGGACGGTTGATGACTGAAAATGGAGAAATAGCAGAAATTGCTCTACCTATATAAATACTAATGTGATAGGGGATGGAAATGGAATTTTTACCGCTTTTAAACTAAATACGCTGGCCCAGTCAGGCTAGCCAGGTAGATTTGTTGTTACATTTAAAAATTTGATAATTCTCAAACAAATTTTTTATTCAGTGGGACTTTTTATGAAGCTAAAATATTAAGATAGTGCATTTAATAACAGCAGTCCTACTACAAAGGTTCATACATTAAAATACAAGCAATAAACCACATTCGTTTAACAAATTGTTATACCATGGACTGCAGAGTGTCTCCATGGCAACACAGATTGCCATGCACAACTGCACATCTTTCACGCGATAAAAATGCGCCGTATAGAACATCCGCTTTCTTTAAGCGTAGGTTCGCTGGTAGCTAAATTTTTCGACATCGCATGAGATTGGGGCAAGGCAAGCAAGAGTGTAAATCTGGTGAAAAAGTCGATGAAATCGTCGGATACATGTACAGCATGCTGCGATATTACAAATAGCGCACTCAGAGACACGCACCAGTCGATCTATACTAGATATTGACTTTATATTTGTTATTGCAAAAAGAGAGTATGAGTCAAAATCTAATGGAAGAGAATTGTATTAAAAAGAGGAAGAGAATAATTAAAGGACTTTGTCCTGAGGAATACATGTAAATTATTAACGGAAATTATCTCGTATAAAATCGCTGTAACCGTAAATACGCTATAGACGGTCGTTTTCAGGGACTACTCAAACACCGGGACGGGAAACTAAAATTTTTTACGAGGCTGGCTGGCAATTATTTGCATTAGAGAGATGCTGTGTTACTCGTACTTTGTTGTCTATGGTTATTTTCTACTGCTGATAAAAGACCAGCCTCGTAAAAAATTCCTAGTTTCCCGTCCCGGTGTTTGAGTAGTCCCTGGTCGTTTTTTTAAGTCTTTAAAAGTTTTGGGGTGTAAAAAGCGTTTATAATTGCTTACAGAAATCGTTTCCCGTTACTACATATAGATGTACCAGTGGTGTAACCCAGGGTTTTCAATTAGGGGGGCCATCACAGACCAAGAAATATAACTAGACTGCGCATCCCGCATTTCTTGCTTGGGCTTGTTTTTGACCAAATGACAGTGGAAAAAATGGTCCCTCTCTCCCTACTCGAAAACGATCGATAATTGTGCTTGGGCAAGAAGTTAGGGTACAGGCCTGCTTTTCTTTCCGCCTGCGTTGATATGTAGCTATATATTAAAGTGGTCTGGGGCCAAAAATATAAACTTATAAAACACATACTTGAAATACAAAGCAAGCTGCTTCAGTCTAATCTAAATCAATCCTCACCAAATCGAACTGCCATGGAAGAATCTAATTCTTCAAAACTGCCTAGCAGAAAAAGTCACGGCAGCTTTTGCTGCGCTCTAGGCTGCTCGAACAACTCGTCAATGTCTCCGGCAGTGTCCTTCCATTTTTTTCCAAAAGACACTGAAATGAAGAGAAAGTGGCTGGTTGCGCTCCGACGCAAGGAGTTCAAACCATCGGCGACCACCCAAGTCTGCTCGGTCCACTTTGCAGAGTCTTGCTTCAAGGAACAACTAGCCGGCTTTCTGCCCACCACAAAAAGGCGGCTGTATCCAAATGCTGTTCCTTCTATCTTCCCGACGCTCCCTGACCGCCTGCAGCCTGTTGAAAAGAAGCGAAAAACAGCCACCGCCGCCGCCGCCGCTGCTCAGGAAGTTGACTTTGCTGCATTTTTTAAAGCGCCGGAATGTAGCAAGACGAAGGCTCAGCCAACTGACACGGAGGCAGATGAACCAGAACAACCCCTACAAGAACTGCATGCCAACTGTGTGGCCAGAGAACTATTCGAAGAAAAGGTGAGAGTCCTAAAAAACCTGAGGCGCAGATACAAAAGGCTTTTGGCTGCTCATAAGAGATCTAAGAAAAGTGCTAAGGCCATTGAAATCCTGCGTCGGACGGTACAGAGCAAGTACAGAAAAATTCGATCTCTGCGCTCAAAGCACAGGCAAATTAAACATAGAGCCAAAACATTGAAGGACGCAATTCTGGATCTAAAGGCCAAATGTGCATGTTAAACGAAGCAGCGGCATCTCGATTGAATTTCTTGACCTCCGATTCACTGCTGAGCAGCATCGTGCCTTGTAATAGAAAAAGGACAAAGAGGTTCTCTGACGAAGTGCGCAAATTCGCCTCTACATTGCATTTCTATAGTCCGAAGGCTTATGAGTATGTACGAAAGTACTTTCAGCTTCCACATCCTGCGTCACTTAGAAAATGGCTCTCAAATGCAAAGTGCTTTCCAGGGTTTTGCGATCAGGCTTTCCAGGAACTTTCGCGGCGACGCAGCTCCACTGACGGCCAAGCCTTTGACTACTGCAACGTTGTTGCTGATGAAATGTCGCTAGAGTCGATGATTGAATGGAATTCAAGCGAAGGTATGTTTTTTGGCTACGTTGACAAAGGTGATGGCAAACCAAGTGATCAGGAGGCGTCTTCGGCACTGGTAGTGATGGCAGTGGGGCTTAAGAGCTATTGGAAGCTGCCTTTAGGGTATTTTCTAGTGAATGGAGTTGACGGCGAATTTCTTTCGAGCGTTGTAGAGGAATCCATTCAGCGACTGTACCAGGTTGGCGTCATAGCAACATCATTCACATGCGATGGAACTCAGCACAACATTCGAGCGATCGAACTCCTTGGCTCCAGGATAAGTTCTCCGAACGAGGTCGTCGCCTGCTTCCCGCACCCCTGCGATCCTAGCATTCAGGTTGCAGCCTTCCTGGATGTGCCTCACATGTTAAAGCTGATTCGCAATCAGTGGCAGTCACTGGGAAGATTTGTTTGGCCGAACAGAGGAAATATTGAATGGAAATATGTTTCCATGTTGCAGCAAGTACAAGAAAGTCATGGACTCCGACTTGGAAACAAGTTAAGCAGGCATCACATCAACTTTGCTAATTTAAAGATGAAGGTCTATTTGGCATCACAACTGTTTAGCAAGTCAGTGGCCGACTCTTTGCGATGGGTGCATCAGCAAGGTGTGATCGGATTTGAGCACTCTGATGTGCTAGTCACCGCAGATTTTGTTGAGCACATGAATGATTTGTTCGACGCTTTCAATTCCAAGCGGCTGGTCAGTTATGGCGCCAAAATGGCGCTTAGAGCTGACAATCAGTCGGATTGGATCGATTTCTTCTCTAGCTCGATCGAACTTCTCCGTAGCCTTGAAACTCCGGCTGGCTGTAAGATAGTAGAAACCGCAAAGAAGACTGGCTTCCTAGGCTTCATCACCAACTGCCATGGCATTATGGAGCTCGCTAAGTATTTATTTTCGACTGGCGAATTCTTCTTTCTTTGCACTTACAAGCTTTCGCAGGATTTTCTCGAACTGTTTTTTAATGCAGTAAGGCTACGAAATGGCTGGAACCATAACCCAACGCCCACGCAATTTCGCTCAGCATTCAGGCAGCTGTTGGTGCATGCCGGAGGTGGAATTCTACAGTCCGTGAGTCCGAATGTGAGGCAGCAGGATGCCACTATTCAGTTATCATTGTCTTGTCTGCCATCATCATCAGGACAGCAGCCATGGAAGCAGATGAAAGCTCAAAATGAAATGGGACTGAGTCTGGGTTCAATCCAACACTGCAAGAATGCATCGGTGTGTGAAATTTGCCAGTCCATCGTGTGCTATATCGCAGGCGCGGTCGTCCGAAGAATGATGAAAGCAGTTGAATGTGCTCCGTGCAGGTCAGCTCTGATCGCAAGCTCTGAGACGCCAGGAGCTTCACGCGGACCATGCTCACTCGTTGCCATAAAAAATGTTTTGAACAAGGAAGGAACTGGCGGCCTGATTTTTCCTAGCAGCAATGTCCTGCGGGTGCTGCTCAATGCAGAGACTGTTGTTCGGCGTGCCAGCTACAGCAGCGGATTCTCTAGTGATGTAGCTGTTCAGGAGATTCTGCGCATGTCAATCGATCTGTTCCCTGAACTGGACTCTCATTCGGCATCCGCGAGTATCAGCATTGAGTCTCACAAGCTGCATTTGATTCGAGTAATGGCTATGCTTTTTATAAATATTCGAATGAAGAAGCTGGCTAAGGATCTTTCACGCGCTGGAAGAAAACCCGGCAAGAGGCAAAGGCTGCTTCGAACAGCGATTTTTCTTAATTTGTAATCAGCGTATTCGCATATGGAGGCTAGTAAGTAAGTTATGGCTTCAATGCATTCTGTTTAAGCTTATTCCCGTGATAAACTATATATTTGCCATTAAATGCGTGCAAAAAATTCTAGATAAATTAAAAATGAATCTGTAGTTGTTGATTTGTTAATCCTATTTCTTACTGAGTCTGAATTTTCACTAGTTACGAACATAAAGAAAAAAGAGACCCCGACAAGCTGAGTTGGCTGAGGGTAAGAAGAAAGGCCCGGGCACAATTATCGATCGTGGGGGAGTGGGCACTGGGGTGCCACTTTTCCTACTAGGAAAAAGGCACAACTTTTTTTACCCTCATGCGCAGTCTAGTTATATTTCTTGGTCTGTGGGGGCCATGCATGCCGGCGCCCCGGACACTGCCGGCGATACGGCCTACGTTCGCGCCGAGGCCTTGAAACGCACCCTGTGACGTTGTCTGTTGACTGACTGACACTGTATTTTGTCGTTGCTATAGAAGTAATAAAAAGCGCATATAGATTATAGTCGTCGTGCATTATTACATGTATATTATTGCGTACCAATATTAATTTGCAAAAGAGAAATTTTGCTCTTTAACTGTTTGCTCTTTGTCGTAGTCCCAATGACTGTAGCTGTATAGTGGTAAAAATTGCATATTAATCTTACATGTATGTACACATGTATGACAGCAGCAGTTCCACAAAAAAGAAATAAGTCGAAAAAACTACCGACAAGTTACGATGCCTGGAAGGAATTAAAACCCAAAAAACATATTTTTATCTTTTTATTCGCACTTTATTGTTATCAAAATTAAAATGGAAGTCGAAATTTTATTCGCAAGTTTCTGAGAAAAGCTAAGAAGTACGAGCGTATATGTACGCAATAAAATAATAGTTTAAATATTCCAACACCAAATCAGTTTAGTCTGATTATCAAGAATTCGAGTATTCCAATTCGGCCGATCTGAAAATCCATGTGTAGTGTGTAGTTTTGTTATAATCAAGTTGATGTATCACTTGTAGGTGAACAGTGGCTGCGGTAAAGGCAGACTATGCGAGCTCATATTAAGGAAGTGAGGGCGCTTCATTAAAGGGCCGGTCCAAGAACGAGAGCTATCTGGTACCTTGGATTCTTACCCGAGCAGCCTCAGGTAGCTGGGTTACGGAGCTCCTAAAAATGACAGTCGAAAACACTGTTAAAGTTGCACCCCTCCTTCGCTGAAATAGATCGATTGTTTACAAAGTTACGAAGTTGAATAAAATGCATTTTAACAGCTTACCGCCAAACACCTGCGAGTCTGAAGACTCAGTCCAGGTCACGGACCCGTCTGGATTGACCGTCTTCACTACGTCTGAAAGAATGAACAACACCATGTACTAGAAAAGGTGCTCTTTTCTATTTTAAATGCTTGCTGCCGCTGCCACTCCTCACCAGTCTTTCCAGGAATTCCTTTCATTGAACCGACGTCGGCCGCGCCAGACAAGCTTTGCCCGTCTAAAATTTGTGCGAATACAATACTGCGCGCTGTTTAAAACAAAGGACAACAATTATACTCTCTTCTCTATACTTTATATGTACTTACTATTCTCGTGAATAACTTGGTGAGTAGTATCTTCTAAAATTTGAGAAAAAATCATAATTTTATAGTTTTATGAATTAAGTTATTTCTAAAAATATCTAGTTTGGAGCCCTGGACATTGAGAATTAGAGCTTCCAATTTGCACACCGGGCAACTCCGTTGTAGTTGTCGACACTTCTGGGTGACCTACAAGGAGGAGAACAAAATATGGCGTAATCTGCGCATGCTGCGATTAAGAGCGATTATGAAATTTTCGACACACCCACTTTTCGATATACCGATAGTCACAGAAGATGTTGATTCTGACCAACTTTCTGCACCTGCAAAGGAAATGTGTGCTTTCTGTCTCCGTGTTTATTTCTTGAGAGAAATTGTCGATTCTCTCTTTGGAAAAGAGTTTCTCTGAGGAGAAAGTTTCTCTGAGAAAGAAAGAGATTCTCTGCGAAGGAAGGAGTTTCTCTGAGAAAGAAAGAGATTCTCTGCGAAGGAGAGAGTTTCTTTGAGAAGGAGAGAGATTCTCTGAGAAAGAAAGAGATTCTCTGCGAAGGAAAGAGATTCTTTGCGAAGGAGGGAGTTTCTTTGAGAAGGAGAGAGATTCTCTGCGAAGGAGAGAGACTCACCGAAAAGACTGCAGCATGCTGCTTGGAGAGGATCATTGAGCGGAATTTTTAACAAAATAAATTTCAGATAAGCATGTACAAGCGTAAAAAACAGAAATAAAGCGAAAGCGAAATTACAAGTCTAAAAGCGCGTTCTTACCACCATTCGTCCTGATGTTTTGCGCCACTTCGAGAGTAACGCTTCCCCTGCCTGAGAAAATATAAATAATTAGATGGGCCAGTGAAAAAATCAAATAAATACGAATTTACTGTCTTAAAGATCCTTATTAATTATTAGTCCTTATTATCCCTCCGCAGAAGTTTTGAAATTCAAAAATAATAATTGATTACACCTGCCCTAATGGCCAGGTGTGCAACCGACAGCTCAGCCGCAGCTATTGCGCGGTGCGTCTGAAGGCTGCGTACGGCTGTTCAGTCCAAGGACTGGGGGGTCGCCACGCACACCCTCAATTACCCCAGCTAATGCTGGCACCCATTTTACAGCTGGGTGAACTGAAGCAATGCGGAGTTAAGTGTCTTGCCCAAGGACACAAATTGTTCCGAGTGGGTCGAGATTCGAACCCCCTACCTTTCAGTCGCGAATCCGACGCTCTAACCACTAGGCTACAACCCCCCCCCCTGATTCAATGCAATCTAAAAAATGTGTAGATAGCGCGGCAGTACTGATGCAAGTAGTTTTTGAGAAGTGGTTGAGCTATGCTTGATCTCAAAATGTCAGAACAGTGCCAGAACTCACTGGCCAGTCCAGTCTTAAAGATACTGTTGAGCCAAAGTCCACCGCAGGTCTCCTCCTTGCTGCCGCTGCAAGCCGAGCGGCACTTGTCCGACCCTGCCGAGCCGTACTTGCCGTAGGAGTTGCCGCACCAGCACTCTCTGGCGTTCTGTACGCCGAAGTACTTGAAGCCGAGCTTGCTGCAGGCTTGAGAACACTTGGATAGTGTCAGGCTGCTGCTCGTGAGCGCCAATTCTGGCAAGTCGGGCATCGGCTTGTCATGGAAGCAACCAATGCTGAGCAGTTTGTATCCTGCTCGATTGGGTTGTCGGTAAAGACTCTGAAGATACACTGAACCATAGGGGAAATGCACGGGAACTGAGGATCAGCAAGTGCCCATCATCATTGAAATTAGGTACAGATAGGTTGTAAATAGGTACTCTTTTGGTTGTCTGATACTATTTCTGTCAAACAAAAGAATGAAGCATCTCAGGTATTTGTGAAAGAACAAAGTTCACGGTCTCTACTATGAGTCCCTATGGACAGTACAAAGTCACGAGTAGCCACGTGCAACCTTCACCCTTTAAAATCAGCGACGAGCAAGGTCGCTTGAAAAGCGACCTTTTGCGCCGTCGGCGACTCCAGCTGTCAGGCCAATTTATCCACAGCGATTCGTACTGTTGATTGATGTGGAAAGCACCCTGTCGGCGAGGTCAGACGTTTCGTTGACAAGTTTCGCGCTATCTTCACGGTACAGCCCAGGGGCGCGTATTTTTTTGTTCTAAGACCCACTGACCATGTAATTCGCTGCATTTTAGTTGCAAATTTATGTAGCCAACCCTCGAATGATATGTTAATACTAAGAAGAAAGTATTTAATACCAGTCAGGCCAGTCGAGTAGATGTTGTTATGCCAGAGACCTCCGCAGGTGTGCGCGGGGTCACTGCGGCACGGCTTGTTGTAGCTGGACGAAGTGCCGACGCCCTGGTTGCCGTAGGAGCTGCCGCAGCGGCATTCTACTCCATTTTGCACGCCGAAGAACGGATGTCTTTGACGCTGTCTTTGCACAACTTGAGACAACGAGCCAGGCTCACACCTGAGCTGGTCTCAACTAGGTGCTTGAGATCGCGCTTCGACACACTGTCCTTAAAGCAGCCAAGGCTGAAGTGGGCCAGTCTGAAAATTCCGATACAAGTCAGTAGTGCAGTAGCAACTCAACATAAATATTCAGCGCTCTGATTCTCCTCAGCTAAAAACTTACCTGTTTCAGTTGATCTCACAACCCATTTGTTAGCTTCTGTGTCAAATTCTGAAGTAGCTCGTACATATGAATTGAACGAGACATTCTTTTTATCAATAATTGGTCAGTATAATATCTTAAACAATTGTAGTGGAAATTCCCCACTTACCCTCCTCTGAGGTCTTGTAATCATCTGTAACTAGCGTCTGGTACTCAGTTTTGTACAGCCACTTCTGCTGGTTGAGCAGTTGTGTACAGGCCTCCTTCGACTTGATAATGCTGCTTGTAATTTCCGTCTTTATAGTGTTTTCATCCTCAGAGTAGGCAGATTTTTTCATCTTGACCAGCTTCCTGAAAGCCGGAGTCACCGATGCAACCCTTTGGCTCAGCACACGCAGCTTTGACTTGATTCTGGCTTGGAGTTTCTTTAGATTTCGAACAGGAACTGTCCGCTTGGACTTCAGTAGCTTCTTGGCACCTACCTCACTTTTTGTCAACTTGAGTAACTTCCTTCTGCCTAGAACCTTGCTGAACGACACACGAACCTTCACGCGCCGTCGAGCAACTTTACTTATCAGAGCTCAAACATTCAGTTGTCGAGCAAGCTAGCTTTTTGCTTGCGAAGCCTGCAAAGAGCAAGCTTCTTTCTGCGAAGCTTCTTAATCAGAACTACTTTGCGTTTTACAACTGTCTTTCGAGGTCTTCTCCTGGTGAACACAAGACGCGGAAGAACAACCTTAGTTCCAGAAATGATAATCCGCTTTGAGCGCAACACAGGGGCAGCTCGACCGCTTCGCCTTCGGTTTCGACGGAGACTGCTACCGCCATGCCTTAGTGCAAATAGTCTTGGAACTCGACTGACTATGCGCTTCACAATGCGGCGGCTTTTCGTTGATGTTCGAGTAATCTTTGATCGACTAATCAGCTTCCTGCGCAACACTCGTTTCGTGAAGCGTCGCTTCTTAAGAACAAGCCGTCGGACCTTGCGCTCCTGCCGACGCGTCTTTCTGCGCACTGAACTTATTCGACGGCGAAGACGTTGCTTCCGATTGGAGATTCTACGAATTCGGGTCTTTAGGACGCGCCTTCGACGGCGAAGACGTTGCTTCCGATTGGAGATTCTACGAATTCGGGTCTTTAGGACGCGCCTTCGACGGCGAAGACGTTGCTTCCGATTGGAGATTCTACGAATTCGGGTCTTTAGGACGCGCCTTCGACGGCGAAGACGTTGCTTCCGATTGGAGATTCTACGAATTCGGGTCTTTAGGACGCGCCTTCGACGGCGAAGACGTTGCTTCCAATTGGAGATTCTACGAATTCGGGTCTTTAGCTGGACGCGCCTTCGACGGCGAAGACGTTGCTTCCGATTGGAGATTCTACGAATTCGGGTCTTTAGGACGCGCCTTCGACGGCGAAGACGTTGCTTCCGATTGGAGATTCTACGAATTCGGGTCTTTAGGACGCGCCTTCGACGGCGAAGACGTTGCTTCCGATTGGAGATTCTACGAATTCGGGTCTTTAGGACGCGCCTTCGACGGCGAAGACGTTGCTTCCGGTTGGAGATTCTACGAATTCGGGTCTTTAGCTGGACGCGCCTTCTTTTATACTTCACAATTCGTGAAGTACAGGTCGATAGTTTGTAAGTCAGTCGCTTGATACCTGGTACCAGTATTGATTCGGCTGATCCTGTTTATTATCACAACTTTACTCTTTGTCTTCGAGGACAAGAGTCTTCGCACTATTAACTTTTTCCTCTTCAATTGTTTGAGTCGCTCGATGAGATTCTTCGTTTTTTATCGGCTCTCCTGATGCACCGCCTCATTCGACGTCTCCTGGCCTTGATTCTGCGGATTCTTCGCTTTAGTTGAACGCTGCGTCGTCCAGTGACAAGAACTCGGTGTCTGCTGGCCAGCACTCTGACTTTAGCACGTGCGATTCTCTTATATATTTTCTTGATTTGTCTCACAGAACGTTTTTTGGCGATTTTTCTGTTAGTAGCAATCATTTTTTTGCTTTTTTCGTCGCTTTCCTTCCTTGTTTGAGATGATTACCAAGCTGTTTCGTTCTGCTCAGGTACAAAACGCGCTTGGTCAGTCGGATCTTCGCCTGTCGCACTGCGTAGCGCAAGACCCTTGCATTAGTGGCATTTTACTTTACGATTCGCCTCTGAAATCGTTTCAGCAGCGTGTTAAAACAGACTTTTCTTCTCTGAGTCTTCTTCTTGAGCATTAGCACCCGTTTCTTGAGTCGCTGTCGCCTGCTCGTAATGCGGCGAATCCTTGCCTTCAACTGTATGTTTCTTCTAGACACTCTCTGAAGCCGTCTTGTATACCTGGCGATTTGTCGGGACACCAGATTTGTCTTTCTTTTATTGGGGGTTAGAATGCGCACCGACATTCTAGATTTCTTCTTCTGAATAGTTCCTAATTTGAGCAGAGTTAGGCGCTTAATAAGAAGTGCTCGCTTATTGCTGATTTTTGCCATGTACTTTTTAACAGTTGCTCTTCTTTGAGTGATGCGTTGAATACTGCGCCTCAGATATCGCGTCTGTCTCTTAAGGCGACCAACTCGTCGCTTAGTGACGAGAATTCTTCGAATTATGCGCTCTACTCTTTTGTTAACATTCTTCAACTCTTTTGCTGCACGCTTGGCTATCTGTCTCAGCTTTCTGCTCTTGCCGATCAGAACAAATGGCTTCTTTATGACCTTCTTTCGCCGGTAAATTCTCCTACCTGCCCTTGATGTAACCTTCAAATTGTTTTTCTCAATGCGTTCATTGTCTTTTTACCACTAAGCTTCCATTGGATATTCCTGACTAAAATCCTCTTATACAAACGGCTCACAGTTCGATCTTGTCTAACAATTCTGCGCTGGATTATACGCGCTCTGGCCCTCAAGACTCTGCGCCTGCGAATGGCTCTATTGATGCGTCTTCTCAGCCGAATTCTTCGCACGCGCAGCCGTCGAATGCGCCGACCGCAAACGGATATTTTCCTCACAATTTGTCTGAAAGCATTTTTTGGTCCTCGTTTTGTCTGGACTCGTTTCAGCTGCTTCAACAGCTTTCTGCGACAGATTTTTATCACCGTTACTCGCCGTTTCAGAACGCGAGCGCGATGCGTAATTTTTTTGACACGTCGCTTCAACACAATTCAGCGTTTCTGAATTCGAAGGATTCTACTTCGGTTGACAAGCTTTCTCCGGGCAGCGCTGGTGACTCTCTTGGCCAGTCTGTGGAATGTCTTAACCACTCTAGATACTGTTCGCCTCCTGTGCATACCAGTCAGCCTTCGAGTGACAACAACTCGGCGAGAGCGGCGCCGTCCTTTTGAAGCCGTTCTTCTTCTGCGCTTGGATTGAACTAGCTTGGTTTTACGCCTCAGCACTCGGCTAGATTGTCTTTCAACCCGGAAAAAGGTTCTGCGACTGACAAGTTTTCGTTTAATCACGCCTCTAGTAAATCTCCGCTTTTTTCTGTTCAGCTTTCTGAACGTTTTAAGCTGACGTCGAGCCTTTCTTCGCAAAATCGAGCACCGTTTCCTTAGCGTTTGTCGACGGATAGAGAATTTAATAATTCTCTGCTTTATTCTGACTTTTCTTTGCTTCAAATGGAAGATATTTTTTGTGCACTTCGTAATGCGTTTTGCCAGCTGGCGCAAGCGCCTATCAATTCGAACAGTCTTACGCGTGACGTTCTCGATAACTGATCCCTTCCTCATGTTTTTGATGATAGCTTTTTTGCGTTTGAGCTTCTGCATCCGTTGAATCAATCGCGAGCGCCTGGCCCTGACCAGGGTAATTCGTCGTTTCAACCGTCGCCTCTTCGAGATGATCCTCCTCAAACGGCGTCTCAGAGAACGTCTACGCCTTCGAATGCGTCGAACAGTGCGCCTCTGCTTCAAACTGATGAGTAGTGCTCTCTTGGCTTTGACAACCAGGCGCTGAACTTTTTTAATCACTCTTGTACGGCTGACTCTCCGGCTCTTCCGTTGCGCTCGGTGTCGATTTACTTTTGTTCGTCGCCTTCGACTGAGACGCCTTTTTACTTCTGGACGACGACGTCTACTAATTTTTCAAATCTTCTTATTAGCTTGCGTCTTGTCTGTTTTGCCACCCTCAACTTAGAAATTTGCCTGATTTTTTTGCCCCGTTTCGACGGTCGACCAGATTTTGTATACCCACGGATCCGGTTTTTCTTCTTGATGAGTTGCCTTCGCTGTCTCAGCACTCTTCGACGGTGCAGTCGCCAACGCTTGCTGGTTGTTACGGGCCTAATGCGCCTTCTGGGTTGGTATCTAGTACGCCTTCTTAGAAGTCTGAGAACCGGTCGTCGGCTTTTCAAAATTCGCCTAACAATTCGTCTAATCTGTCTGTTGTACTGTCTACCTCTCCTACTGCCACTCCGGTGCTTTACTTGGCGTAGAATCCTTCTCAGCCTTCTTCGTAGAGGTTTTCGATAACGCCGAATCAAGCTGCGGACAATTTTACGGCTTCTTCCGCGCCGAACATTGCCTACCCGACTTTGGAAGTGTCTCACAAGCGCTTTGATTTTGCGCCGTAGTACATGACGTCTTCCACGACCCCTGCACCACTTGTGAATTATCAGTCTACGGAGTTGACGGTCAACCTGAGTAACTACGTAACGCCGGGTCTTTCTCTTCTGCTGTCTCAATCTTCTGTCCATCTCTCTTCTCACTTTCCTTTGATATTTCCTCAAAATTCGTCTGGTTATTTGGTCGACTCGAGGAGACCTCAGCCGTCTCAGGTCTCGTCTTAGTCTTTGGCATTTGCAGATGGTCTTTCCGTGAATGAACGGCCTTAGCCTGATTGGTTTTCTAGCGATTCTCTCCGCCTTCTTTGAGATGATACCTTTTCTGAAGAAGGCCTTCTGCACTAAGCGAATCCTTCGATTCGACAGAGGCTTCACTTTCAGCTTTCGCATAACCTTTCGCTGATACCTCTTCGTAACTTTTCTGAGCTTCCTTTTAAACAACTTCCTCACCTTTTGCACACGGCGCTTAAATCTCGAAATTCGGCGTCGAATTCTGCGCTGGTGCCGGGTTCTCTTCTCCGCCAGCTGCTGGCGACGAAGCTGCAGCTTCAAGAGGAGCAGTTTCGTGTCGTATTGCGCTTTGTAGTACCTGCGGGCAGCCTCCATGATTTTTCGTTTGTTGATGATGCACGCCTGCGACTGTGAAGATTCTGCAAATCAAGCCGATGGTTCGAGCACACTATAGTTCGTATAAAAAAAGCATTTGAATTGACAACTACCGATGAACTGAACCCTGAACAAACTCTTTAATTGACAAGTTGGTTCTTCAATCCATCTTGCATGGAAGCGAATGATTTTTAACAAGAATGATACTACTTAAACAGACTACTGAATACGTCACATGAGCATTTGGTATAATTGTGTTTGCGATGGTGTATGCAGATTATGCAGCGAAGAATTCAAAGCAATGCAAAGAAAACCCGGTCCCGATTTACTCGATCGATTTGCATCCTTTGGCTTCAGTTATTGGTCACATGTACACAGTAACTTGGTTATTAAGATTGGATATTTTTGGACTAATCACCAAATATAATCATATTTAGGTTGTACTTACTCAATTCGGGTGCTTTCACGCTGGCACCGGCAGCAAAAGTGGCTGCTCCGACGCAGAGCACCAACAATAACAGCAGCGATTGGACTTGCATCCTGCCGCTGTGCCGCCTACCTTCCTAAGCTTATTCTCAAAGAATCTCAGCCCTTTTTAGCACTAAGGACACTGTAATATAGACCAGAGTTGAACCAAGAGTCACTGAGCAATGCAACCGAGCAAAACGGTAGACCAATATATACTTGAATTCTCTACACTGTCTATCCATAGTCCCATCCGTAGCTTTGAATTTCTGCGTCTACAGAAATATGCGGGCTGGTGGCATGCAAAGTGGCGCAACTCACAGTATGTTTAACAGTTACGGTGGTACTTCCAAGTAGCCTCTGTTAGGGACTACAAAAGCAGTTCGTTCCGGATCTGGCTTGTCTGAGCTGCTATCCCTCTGGCTCTGCCTCTAGCCATGGGGGCTTCACCGCTGTCCTCCAACCAAGCATTCCGCTTCTTCTAGGAGGGATCAGGCACTGCCGAGCAGAAGCAGGTGTCCAGCAAGATCCTAGGGGTTGCGTTGTTGACTTCTTTCGGACAAAAAAGCCAAGCTGATATAGCTAGGCGAGTCTGGCGGACGCTTGGCTCAACCAGTTTAGACCTGAATTACAAGTAATCTCTAATGATTGTTGAGCACCGCGCGGCGTCGCCGTCGAACTCTATGAGTCTTTCGGCGATGTCACTAGTATCAAGTTTTGACTGTCTTCGGTGTGATCCGCTTCTGTAGCTTCTAGAACTAGGCTCGACAGACTTACACGTATCTATAGCCGATGAATCATAATTAGTCTTTTCAACTTATCTAAATACATTTCTCAACTTCTCAAGGGGTTTAAATTTCTTGTATTTACGAGCTACTACGTGTGTCCTCCAGGGCTCATATTCTTGACTGCTACTCATAGTAGCACAATCATCAGTACTTATAGTGGAGTGCATATACATTGACTAGAAATGCCTTAGGGTTCAACTGTTCCAGTTTGAGAGAAAAGGAGCACAATGGCAGGTGGCCCACTGAGAATAGCTGACCAGATGTACATTGTAGCTGCTGGGCCAGAGTACACGCCCACGTGTATTTTTATCGACAGCTTCTCACCAAAACTTCTTACCCCGGGGGGCATGGTTGGCGGCTAAGTTGCTTAGCAACTCAAGCCAGTTGGCGCTGTTTTAAACTGAGCGTATTCCTATATATTTTACAGCGGGAGAATTTATACAGTCAAATTAATAATTGAATTTTATTGATAGCTTGTGATAATTTTACGTGCATAATGGCCAAGAAGACTGGTAGAGATACGGAGCCGTACACTGGATTCGTTGAGGACCGTGAGTAGCTTTCGATTTGATTGAGATTTTAACTCATAAGATAAAAGACGTACGATAGCTAGTACATCTATCGGTCTTTGGTTTTTGGGAGTTTTCTGGAGTTTTCGCTCTCAAGAGGAATGGTCAAGAGGAAGGGATAGCTACCAACTGGAAGGTCTTTCAGTGGTAGCTCTCCGAATGGTCAGGAGGAATGGATAGCTACCAACTGGAAGGTCTTTCAGTGGTAGCTCTCCGAATGGTCAGGAGGAATGGATAGCTACCAACTGGAAGGTCTCTCAGTGGTAGCTCTCGGAATGGTCAGGAGGAATGGATAGCTACCAACTGGAAGGTCTTTCAGTGGTAGCTCTCCGAATGGTCAGGAGGAATGGATAGCTACCAACTGGAAGGTCTTTCAGTGGTAGCTCTCCGAATGGTCAGGAGGAATGGATAGCTACCAACTGGAAGGTCTTTCAGTGGTAGCTCTCCCAGCGGTCAGGAGGGGGGATAGCTACCAACTGGAAGGTCTTTCAGTGGTAGCTCTCCCAGCGGTCAGGAGGGGGGATAGCTACCAACTGGAAGGTCTTTCAGTGGTAGCTCTCGGAATGGTCAGGAGGAATGGATAGCTACCAACTGGAAGGTCTTTCAGTGGTAGCTCTCCCAGCGGTCAGGAGGGGGGATAGCTACCAACTGGAAGGTCTTTCAGTGGTAGCTCTCCGAATGGTCAGGAGGAGGGATAGCAACCAACTGGAAGATCTTTCAGTGGTAGCTCTCGGAATGGTCAGGAGGAATGGATAGCTACCAACTGGAAGGTCTTTCAGTGGTAGCTCTCCCAGCGGTCAGGAGGAGGGATAGCTACCAACTGGAAGGTCTCTCAGTGGTAGCTCTCGGAATGGTCAGGAGGAGGGATAGCTACCAACTGGAAGGTCTTTCAGTGGTAGCTCTCCGAATGGTCAGGAGGAGGGATAGTAGCAACCAACTGGAAGGTCTTTCAGTGGTAGCTCTCCGAATGGTCAGTAGGAGGGATAGCAACCAACTGGAAGGTCTTTCAGTGGTAGCTCTCCGAATGGTCAGGAGTATTCCGGGATAGCTACCAATTGGAACGGCCTAGTGGTTAAATCGCTGACTGGAGCACCAACGCAAGAAACGTACTTTCTCTACAGCGCAGCTGGAATTCTACGGACCGCCAAAGAGCCTGTTCTACACTACGTCGAGCGGGATGCAGTGCAAGCGTTATTACTGCAGCACCTGCGGCCCGCTGCACCGGGTTCAACAGTGCTCATCTCAGCGCACCATGGAGTACATGAACGGGACCACGCTGCCAGACGCTCTATGGAAAAGTCGTCAAGCCTATCGCATTGACGAAGCGGTTCAGCAGAGCAGGCCGCAGGGCAATCAGTAGTGTCCAAAACTGTTAAGTGGCATCTTAACAGCTGTATAACGCAGAATGCCGAAGACAACAATAAACTAATGCATGCTTTCCTACCGCATGGACGAGTGCGCATATGTTTTCTGCCAGTTTCTACCATAATAAAAAATAGATGTGTAAAATATAATTAATAACTATTAGAGTCTAATCCCTAACTTTCCTGCGAGATTTGTTTACTGTCTTTTACATGTACGTTCGATAACATACATATGTAGCTTCGTACATGTATTTTATTCATACTGATCCATCATGTGTACATGTATATGCCATCGACCCAGGATGTTTTTTCTACGAGTACACAAACGAGTAAATTCGATCAATAGCAAAATAGCGACAGCAACAATGTGCATTTTACGAGCTCGTAGCATTCAATGACAAGAACAACAACAAAATTCGCTGTCAGTACGTCTTAAAACCAGAGCACCGTCAAGCAGAGCGCACCCCAAAGCTCAGCAGGTCTTGCAGACAGTCAAGAAATGCCGAGTGCGTGCTTATCTTCGCCGGTAAGGGTGCCTGCAACGTCAGCATCCCGTTTGTGGGCATTGTGGGCGCGGATGATGTGGCCTACTGAAGTGATCTTAATTTAAGCATGTTATGCCCAATGTTATTTTTTAGTCTAATGCAACCTTCAGAAGGTTTTCCTATCAGGAAAGCACAGCACATGCTTGTGCGGCAGTAAAGATCTGATTGAGTGAAGCGAACACCAATGAAATGCGTTATAGAAATCATATATATACTAGCGTTCAGTGAGAATGAAGCCAATCTCCGCCTTCGTCCGCCCTTGTCCGCTCTCGTCCCCTTTGCGCCTCGCGCCTCGCGCCTCGCCCTCTCGCCGCACTCGGTTCTCCGCCTCTTTGCTTCCTAAACTGCTCCACTAGCTTGCCCCAAAAATCGGGCCTGAACTCTAATATCCTGATCTAACAGAGATAAATCCGGACAAACGTCAATTCGTGCAACAATATCGATAAGTAGCCTGTGGCTCCATTTTCACTGAATTGCTTAACAAATTTGCGTAATTGCGTGATCAATATCCTATTAGGAATTGCTGCTACATTGATTAGTAATAAACATCTTGTTGAAGGTTAGAGATCGAGAGAAACAAATCGAACCTCCGACTTATTTAATTCAACAGAAACATCGAGATTATAGACATCGTCAAAGAGAGGGGCCCACCCCCGCAACACATTATTCTAAAACATTTGACTACCAGCTGGCTTAGACAAGGTGGCTTAGACCAATCAAGCAGGCGCGGTGATACAGTACCACATGCATCGTCGCAGCAGAAGCTGTTGTCGTTTGGTAGGAAAAGGGGTCTGCACTAATACCGACCCGTTGTGGTACATCGATCGCCATTATGGCAGAACGCAGAAGCCAGCGTTATGCCCCCAGAGCTGTACGATAGGGAGTATACCTTGACAAATCGAGTCGAAGGCACTCTTGAAATCGATATGAAGATGGCATTATATCTTCTAGCATGTACATATGCAATAGGTATCTGTTATTTTTAGAGCCTTGAAATATTATTGCAAGTTTACTAATTCACGAAAACATGAATAAAATTATAAAAATAACATATTTAATAATTACAATCGATATTATAACCTGTGGAAGCCGATTGAAAATTTCAATATGAAGTTTTGCATTGCCTGTGGCCTTATGAAGGTGGTTTGTTTCACGAAGCTTACCAGCAAGATCATTTTGAAGTTTTGTTAAGTCCCTGAGTTATGTACGTCATGATAAAGAACTAGCTAGCTTCAAACGATAATACCGATATAATAAATAAAACACCATGCTCAAAAAAATCTGGCTCGCTCAGGAATGAAATCACTTGGGAGTCGACTAGGCCTGTTTAACAAAATTTATTTTGCTTATTCCTCATTTTTTAATTAAAAGCCCTTAATCAGATAACGCCCACATTTGGCTTTACGATTAAAGTCTGTTAATTACACTTGGATTTTACGAGCGTATAAGTGCATCGAGTTGCACTGCTTTAACTTTTCAAACTGTTTTCTTTGAAAATAACAGTTTGCGCGCGCAGCATATTATATTGAATAGTCTCACACAACTACACAACTAACAAAATCCAAATCTATACATTTATAATGATTACGTTTTACGTTTCTACATGTACCTGTCGTTGCCGGGGTGGCGTCGGGATGGGATGCCCCAGAATTCAGAACTAGGCCCATCCCTGACCCCAAGTCCATATACTAAAAATGGTCTGTCGGTATGTGTGTGTGTGTATGTGTGTGTGTGTGATCGATTTTAGCAAAAACGGCTCAACCGATTTTCTTCGAACTTGCACTGTTCGATCAGAAATTTTCCCGTGACAGTACATGCATCGTGGCTAAGAAATTGCTTGATGCTAAAGGGATTAAATATTCGAAAAACATGCTTTTTTGCAAAGGTCAAGCAGCTCTTTCGACTTGAAATGCATCGTAAGAATGCTAGCAGAAAAACTGACTGGTTGAATTCTGATTCTGAAATAGATTGCATCACAATACACTTTATTTATCGTCTGTGTACTGGCTGAATTTGACACTCAATTGAATTGCGTCACAGCTTTGAGTGTGAAAGCATAGCGCAGTACTGAATTTATATTACGTAACCATTATAGACACTGGTACTGACTTGCCTAAGAAATTGATTATGTCATAACTGCTTCGTGAGACTTTTTACTCTACCTGACTTGGTGTGAGTGTTGAATTATATAAGTGGTACAACATCACTGATAACTTCGATGAGAGCTAGCCTAGAGCTGAACAGACCAGACTGCTAATGCAGCGACCTAGGTTCGAATCTAAGTAGTTTAAAAGTAGTAGTGTAAATTTTTTTATTAAAAGGTTTTATTAAAGGACTAAATAAAAACACTTAGATTACTGCACTCGATAAGCCAAGGATTATTGCTATTAATAAACCAAGGACTACTGCACTCGATAAACCAAGGACTATTGCTCTTGGCAAACCAAGGATTACTGCACTCAAGAAGCCAAGGATTATTGCTATTAATAAACCAAGGATTACTGCACTTGGAAAACCAAGGATTACTGCACTCGATAAACCAAGGACTATTGCTCTTGGCAAACCAAGGATTACTGCACTCAAGAAGCCAAGGATTATTGCACTTGGAAAACCAAGGATTACTGCACTCGATAAACCAAGGACTATTGCACTTGATAAACCAAGGAATATTGCACTTGATAGGCCAAGGATTACTGCACTTGATAAACCAAGGATTATTGCACTTGATAGGCCAAAGATTACTGCGCTTGATAAACCAAGGATTATTGCACTTGATAAACCAAGGATTACTGCACTCGATAAACCAAGGACTATTGCACTTGATAAACCAAGGAATATTGCACTTGATAGGCCAAGGATTACTGCACTTGATAAACCAAGGATTATTGCACTTGATAGGCCAAAGATTACTGCGCTTGATAAACCAAGGATTATTGCACTTGATAAACCAAGGATTATTGCACTTGATAAGCCAAGGATTACTGCGCTTGATAAACCAAGGATTATTGCACTTGATAAACAAAGGATTATTGCACTTGATAAACAAAGGATTATTGCACTTGATAAACAAAGGATTATTGCACTTGATAAACCAAGGATTATTGCACTTGATAAGCCAAGGATTATTGCACTTGATAAGCCATGGATTATTGCACTTGATAGTAAAGAATGTTGCACTTGATAAGCCAAGGATTAATGCACTGGATTATTCAAGGATTATTGATATTAATAAACCAAGGACTACTCCACTCGATAAACCAAGGATTATTGCTCTTAATAAACCAAGGATTACTGCACTTGGAAAACTAAGGATTACTGCACTCGATAAACCAAAGACTATTGCACTTGATAAACCAAGGATTATTGCACTTGATAGGCCAAGGATTACTGCACTTGATAAACCAAGGATTATTGCACTTGATAGGCCAAAAATTACTGCGCTTGATAAACCAAGGATTATTGCACTTGATAAACCAAGGATTATTGCACTTGATAAGCCAAGGATTATTGCACTTGATAAACCAATGATTATTGCAGTTGATAAGCCAAGGATTATTGCATCTGATAAACCAAAGATTATTGCACTTGATAAACCAAGGATTATTGCACTTGATAAACAAAGGATTATTGCACTTGATAGGCCAAAGATTACTGCGCTTGATAAACCAAGGATTATTGCACTTGATAAACCAAGGATTATTGCTCTTGGCAAACCAAGGATTACTGCACTCGATAAGCCAAGGATTATTGCTCTTAATAAACCAAGGATTACTGCACTTGGAAAACTAAGGATTACTGCACTCGATAAACTAAGGATTATTGCTCTTGGCAAACCAAGGATTATTGCACTTGATAGGCCAAGGATTACTGCACTTGATAAACCAAGGATTATTGCACTTGATAAACCAAGGATTATTGCACTTGATAAGCCAAGGATTATTGCACTTGATAGGCCAAGGATTACTGCGCTTGATAAACCAAGGATTATTGCACTTGATAAACCAAGGATTATTGCAGTTAATAAGCCAAGGATTATTGCACTTGATAAACCAAGGATTATTACACTTGATAAACCAAGGATTATTGCACTTGATAAACCAAGGATTATTGCACTTGATAGGCCAAGGATTACTGCACTTGATAAACCAAGGATTATTGCACTTGATAGGCCAAAGATTACTGCGCTTGATAAACCAAGGATTATTGCAGTTGATAAGCCAAGGATTATTGCACTTGATAAACCAAGGATTATTTCACTTGATAAACCAAGGATTATTGCACTTGATAAACAAATATTGCACTTGATAAACCAAGGATTATTGCACCTGATAAGCCAAGGATTACTGCGCTAGATAAACCAAGGATTATTGCACTTGATAAACCAAGCATTATTGCACTTAATAAACCAAGGATTATTGCACTTGATAAACCAAGGATTATTGCACTTGATAAACAAAGGATTATTGCACTTGATAAACCAAGGATTATTGCACTTTATAAGCCAAAGATTACTGCACTTGATAAACCAAGGATTATTGCACTTGATAAACCAAGGATTATTGCACTTGATTAATCAAGGATTATTGCTATTAATAAACCAAGGATTATTGCACTAGCTGAGAAGCTGATTACTGCGCTGTCTAAAAAAGAGATTATTGCGCTCGCTGAGACGTGGATTGTTGCACAACCTGAGAAAGCGATTATTGCATTAGTGGAAGTAACATTTGCACTAGCTACTTGCTGTCTCGTGGATGCTTGCTCTCGAGGGGGGATACTTGCTATTTGGGAGAGGGGGTACTGGCTACATGCATGGGATTCTTTCTATCCAGGGATGCTTGCTATTCAGGGATTCTTGCTATCTGCAGGATGCTTGCTATTTAGGGATTCTTGCTATCTGCAGGATGCTTGCTATCTGGGTGGATGCTTCTATAATATCTGGGGGGTGCTTGCTAATCTGCAGATGCTTGCTATCTGTGGTGATTCTTGCTATGAGCATTAGAGGATGCTTGCTATCTGCGATTGTTCACTTTTGGAGGGGGTTGCTTGCTGTCTTGGGAATATTTTCTATTTAGGGAAACGATATTTTGTTGACTGTTTGTTAATTTTAGAGAAAAAGTGATTTTTTAATTTTGCAAACATCTTAGTCCGTGACAATTTTACACGAATAAGGTGATTTTTAAAATGTGAAGAAGGAATTAGTGTTTAAGAAAATGTGTTTTTTTATTGTTTTCCATGAACTATTTTTGCTCCTTTCTTATTGGGCGCCCCGAAGGGGGGCCGCACTAGATTGCTAGTCCCTAACACACTAACAGTCTAACACTAACACCTAGAACACATAGAACAGTACACTAACAGTCAACATAGGCCTAGCCTAGTTGACGAATGGAAAGTTTATGGATAAACTAGGCCCCTGCGGCCCTCCCGTAGCCCCTAGCTAAGCTTTACTGCTTTAGGGACGGGACTTATCTGGCTATCTCCATATATGATGATATGGCACATCGACCTGTCATTGTATTATATCATATACTATATGATTTGATACGACTATATTGATATGAACGCTATTAGATTATAGGCCTTCAGGCCTAGTGCTTACTGAAATTTAAAATTTTAAACACATCTATAGATCATCTAAGCTGGTATTTTAAATAAATAGCTTTAATTTTATTTGTCCATTTAGGCCTATTCTCTACTCTTTACTGCTCTGGTCTCTGGTGTCATTGTGAGGTAGCCTAGGGTAGAATAATGGATAGGATCACAATCCTAGTCCTAGGCATAAAATCCCAAGATCCCATCTAAACTAGGCTAGGCCTAGGGATCCAAATCCTAACCCAAGTCTTCAACTTCATCTTGTTCTTGTTTCTTATATAGCCTATCTATATCAATATGCTTTTAAATTACTTTTACTTATACTTTTGCATATACAAAAGCAGTGTTAAATAATTTTCAACCAAGGTCTTATCTAGCAAGCTCTAACATTAGTTTAATTACAAATGATCTAATCTTGAATATTATTTTTGGGTTTATAAAAAGTTTATGATAGGCCTAGGCCTATCTATATTATTAATATTATTTAAGAGGTAGGCCTCTTTCTTATTACACAATTATTCTACAAAACTAGGCCTATTACTTTCAAATCTATGCAAATCTAAGAAAAACACTTTTTTGTTATACTGTATGCTTTTTCTAAAATGTTTTGACAATTTAATTATTTGTTTAAAATGATACAAAAATATATTATAAATAGAAGCAAATTTTGGTGCTAGAAGACCAACTTTCCTCCTGCAATTAAAGCAATATAATATTGTAAGGAAATTGAAAAGTGTTCCAAGCAGCTGTTTTCTAAGTTATTAACTTGCAAAAGAGAAGTGAAATGGCAGAGAGCATATACAGTATATACTCCTAAAAAATAGAAGTAGTTAGGAGACAAAGTAGATCCTAGCAATATATAGAAAACTATGGAGGCTGTGACCCTTTGATCTTAGTAATGCCTAGGATTAGAAATACATAAAGTATATATACCAGTAGACCAATATACCACTTAGGCTAGAATAACAGTAAATGCTACCAAAATAACAGAAGAATAATACTTGTAAGGGCTAAATAGTATTCTAAGTATAATTCACAGACCAAGTACTCAGACTTATGCTTAGATTAAAAACTTAGACAAATACTCAGATATATACTCAGACTGATTCTAAGAAACATTTCTCAGATTATTCTAGGATAATAAATTTATAATAGAATAGTCTTGGTAGCAGCTACCAGCATTAAGAAATTAATAGAGATAAAAGTAAAGCCCTGTAACAACTTTGGTGACATCAGTAGGATTTATAAAAGAGAGAACAAAGAGCACTGTTACAACTTTGGTAACAGCGGTGGGATCATTCATAAAGACAGAAGAAATACCCCTGTTACATTTAATTAGCTTCAATAACCCCTTTAAAGTTTAGAAACTAAAATTCTAAAGAATATTTAGGCCTATATAAAAATAATTACTTTATAGGTCAGAATAAACTATAAAGTCAATGTTTTCTTTAAGGTTAATATTTTTATTCAAATACTAAAATTCTAAATACATAATTAAGTACTTTATGTATTTAATATGTATACTCTGTATTTAATATGTATTGCTTAATATGTATTAAGCAATATATATTTATCATGCCCATTTGAATTTATATATATGTAAATAATTAAATTCTTTCTATTACTGCAAACTGTAAACAGTCACTAAGAAAGCCAATTAATTACAATGGATGCTCGAGTGCTCTCTATTCAAAGTCATGTTGTTCATGGTTTTGCTGGCAATCGAAGTGCAATTTTCCCTTTGCAAGTAAGCTTTTTATTAGTTTGTTTTTTAGTTGTATGAGTTCTTATTTGTGCCTTATTAATTAGTTAATTTAAGCATTTTGGCCATTTGTTAGGTTTTAGGCTTTGATGTGGACTTTATCAATACTGTGCAATTCTCTAACCACACAGGTAAGCTTGCTTTAGTCATGCTGCAATTTGTTTTGCCACCAAATCCTTGATTAAATTTCTATTATTTTATAGCTTATCCAGTGTTCAAAGGAGACCGACTGTCCACAGACCAGCTGAAGGAGTTGTACAGTGCTCTGGCTGAGAACAGCATTGATAATTACAGCTATGTGCTGACAGGTAGGAAACCCCAGGTTTCCATTAGTTTCATGCATGTTGCGATTTAGGGATGCATTATTTTTTGTGTACGAATTTCTCCACTCCAGGCTTCTGTTTCTCGGCTGATCTGCTTAAAGAAATTCTGGAAATTGTTCGACACCAGAAGAAGAAAAATCCAAAGCTGCTGTACTGTAAGATGGGTCTCTACATTTAATAAAAGAAAATTATGCTAAGCTACTTATTAAGTAGTAATAAATGATGATTAGTTTAATGCCGTTTCAGTTTGCGACCCTGTGCTCGGCGACAATGGCAAGTTTGTAAGCGAATGGCGCTACTAAACTCTTATTTTTAGTTTTTTGTTTTTACTAGTTCCTGTTTAGTTATTAGGGTAATTTTTACAAACGCGAAATTTCACATGGTTGTAGACAGTCAACTTCATAAGCTTCTAAAATTTACTAGTAGTTCGAAAATTCGTGAAATTGTAAAATTTCGAGCCTGCGAGGTTTAAAGCTTGTGAAGATTCCAGCTTGTGGAGATTAAAGCTTGTGAAGTTTTGAGTTTGTGAAGATTCGAGCTTATGAATATTCGATCTTGTGAAGATTCGAGCTTGTGAAGTTTCGAGTTTGTGAATATTCGAGCTTGTGAATATTCGAACTTGTGAATATTCGATCTTGTGAATATTCGATATTGTGAATATTCGATCTTGTGAATATTAGATATTGTGAATATTCGATCTTGTGAATATTCGATCTTGTGGACCCCCTGTGGCCCTGTTATATTAATGCGCATGTGATTTGTTTATCATAAACATTGCAGTACGTGCCAGAGGAACTAGTGCCAGCCTTTAAAGAGGCCTTGGAAGTGGCCGATTTTCTAACGCCGAACCAATTCGAATTGCAGTAAGATTAATTTTGTTAAACTTGTTCGCTTGCTATGCAGCTTTGGAAGCAATTAGTGTTAACTGGGTGAGATCTTAGCGCCGCAGATGAGATCTTAGCGGCGCAGGTGAGATCTTAGCACCAAAGATGAGATCTTAGCGCCAACGGTGAGATCTTAGCATTAAAGATGGGATCTTAGCGCCGCAGATGAGATCTTAGCGCCAACGGTGAGATCTTAGCATTTAAGATGGGATCTTAGCATTAAAGATGAAATCTTAGCGCCGCAGATGAGATCTTAGCGCCAACGGTGAGATCTTAGCATTTAAGATGGGATCTTAGCATTAAAGATGAAATCTTAGCGCCGCAGATGAGATCTTAGCGCCAAAGTTGAGACCTTAGCGCTGCAGGTAAGACGTTAGCTTGTATGCCTTTAAGGCAAGAGTATATTAAAATGACAATTCTGTATGGAAATTTAAAACAGTTAACGAAAGAAGCAATACAATTAAATTTTTACTACTTCACATGAGTAGTGAACTTCACATTTTTGAAGTTTTTCAATTTTTTCTAATTTCTTTCGCCACCCCGCCAATGCAGACAACTGTCCGGTTTGCCCGTCACAGACGAGCCTTCCGCTCTGGCGGCCATCGACACCCTGATGCGTTCTCACGCGAATTTGAAATTCGTCTGTCTGACCAGTACAGACTTTGGCGACGCTAACGGCATTCTGCACGGTCTGGCCGTGGCTCGCGGAAGCGGTGAGGGTAGTGTACAGCGGCTGCGCTACCAGATGCCTCGCCTCGCCGAGTCATTCGTTGGCACCGGGGATCTGTTCACTGCGCTGTTGCTAGCTTGGAATCATAAGCTGCCGGATAATCCCAAGCTGGTGCTGGAGAGAGTCATATCTACTGTGTACACTGTGCTGCTGGCTACCGTTGACTACATTAAGGTGAGTCCGCGGGTTTACGACTGAAATCTGTGTCTCAGTGGCTGGAGTGACATCTGCCTGTCAGTAGCTGGAGAGAGTGACATCTGTGTGTCAGTAGCTGGAGAGAGTGACATCTGTGTGTCAGTAGCTGGAGAGAGTGGCATCTGTGTGTCAGTAGCTGAAGAGAGTGACTTCTGTGTGTCAGTAGCTGAAGAGAGTGACATCTGTGTGTCAGTAGCTGAAGAGAGTGACTTCTGTTTGTCAGTAGCTGGAGAGAGTGACATCTGTGTGTCAGTACCAACAGAGAGTGACATCTGTGTGTCAGTAGCTGAAGAGAGTGACTTCTGTTTGTCAGTAGCTGGAGAGAGTGACATCTGTGTGTCAGTAGCTGGAGAGAGTGACATCTGCCTGTCAGTACCAACAGAGAGTGACATCTGTGTGTCAGTAGCTGGAGAGAGTGACATCTGTGTGTCAGTAGCTGGAGAGAGTGACATCTGTGTGTCAGTAGCTGGAGAGAGTGGCATCTGTGTGTCAGTAGCTGAAGAGAGTGACTTCTGTTTGTCAGTAGCTGGAGAGAGTGACATCTGTGTGTCAGTAGCTGAAGAGAGTGACTTCTGTTTGTCAGTAGCTGGAGAGAGTGACATCTGTGTGTCAGTAGCTGGGGAGAGTGACATCTGCCTGTCAGTACCAACAGAGAGTGACATCTGTGTGTCAGTAGCTGGAGAGAGTGACATCTGTGTGTCAGTAGCTGGAGAGAGTGGCATCTGTGTGTCAGTAGCTAAAGAGAGTGACTTCTGTGTGTCAGTAGCTGAAGAGAGTGACTTCTGTTTGTCAGTAGCTGGAGAGAGTGACATCTGTGTGTCAGTACCAACAGAGAGTGACATCTGTGTGTCAGTAGCTGAAGAGAGTGACTTCTGTTTGTCAGTAGCTGGAGAGTGACATCTGTGTGTCAGTAGCTGGAGAGAGTGACTTCTGTTTGTCAGTAGCTGGAGTGAGTGACATCTGTGTGTCAGTAGCTGGAGAAAGTGGCATCTGTGTGTCAGTAGCTGGAGAGAGTGACATCTGAATGTCAGTAGCTGGAGAGAGTGACATCTGAATGTCAGTAGCTGAAGAGAGTGACATGTGTGTCAGTAGCTGGAGTGAGTGACATCTGCCTGTCAGTGCCAACAGAGAGTGAATCTGGTGTTCACCTCCAAATGCGTAGCCATGTGCCAATCTATGCACCAACTCAGGTCCGCCGCAACTGCGGCAGCTGCGGCTCCGGCGGTCCGCAGCCCAGCGGCTGCCAGCAGCAGCAGTCGCCCTGGGCAGTGCGAGAGCTGCGCCTCGTGCAGAGCCGGTCAGCTATAGAACGGCCGCCGCCTCCGCCTACCAGCTGGGTTCAACTGATCTGACCGATTATCGCCATCTAGTTCAAGTTGATTGAACATTCCCAGATGCTGGAGAGCCGCTTGTTGAGTCGGTGTAAATTTTTAATTCGTTTTTTTTGTTACAACGAGCTACTACTAGTAGTTAAAATGATTATAACTGTCTTTTAAGCAAACTTTTGTTGATTTTTATTCATTCAATTTTCTATCTATTTGCTAGCATTTTGTATTGCGATTGTTTTTTTATTTTTTTCTGTTTCTATTCAGTTCATTCGTATCACGCTTTATAAAAAAAACTGGTATTACTTTTAGTAGTATGAAGTATTGTAGAAGTGCGTATTTTTATAGTTTTAATTTAAAAAAATTACTGGTCCGATCATGTTTTCTATTACTCAACCTTTTTTCAAAAGCTTCTCTTTATGGGTCAACAAATTTTGATAATGAAATTTTGCTGCATTGCATTATAAAAAATGTACTTGCGCCACTTGCTTCATTTTAAACTCTAAAATATTTTAAGAATGGCCCTGCAATCCTTTAAGAGTGGCCCTGCAATCCTTTAAGAATGGCCCTGCAATCCTTTAAGAATGGCCCTGCAATCCTTTAAGAATCGCCCTGCAATCCTTTAAGAATGGCTCTGCAATCCTTTAAGAATGGCTCTGCAATCCTTTAAGAGTGGCCCTGCAATCCTTTAAGAATGGCCCTGCAATCCTTTAAGAATGGCCCTGCAATCCTTTAAGAATGGCCCTGCGATCCTTTAAGAATGGCCCTGCAATCCTTTAAGAATGGCCCTGCAATCCTTTAAGAGTGGCCCTGAATCCTTTAAGAGTGGCCCTGCAATCCTTTAAGAGTGGCCCTGCAATCCTTTAAGAATGGCCCTGCAATCCTTTAAGAGTGGCCCTGCAATCCTTTAAGAGTGGCCCTGCAATCCTTTAAGAATGGCCCTGCAATCCTTTAAGAGTGGCCCTGCAGTCCTTTAAGAATGACCCTGCAATCCTTTAAGAATGGCCCTGCAATCCTTTAAGAATGGCCCTGCAATCCTTTAAGAGTGGCCCTGAATCCTTTAAGAGTGGCCCTGCGATCCTTTAAGAGTGGCCCTGCAATCCTTTAAGAATGGCCCTGCAATCCTTTAAGAGTGGCCCTGAATCCTTTAAGAGTGGCCCTGCGATCCTTTAAGAATGACCCTGCAATCCTTTAAGAATGGCCCTGCAATCCTTTAAGAATGGCCCTGCAATCCTTTAAGAATGGCCCTGCAATCCTTTAAGAATGGCCCTGCGATCCTTTAAGAGTGGCCCTGCAATCCTTTAAGAATCGCCCTGCAGTCCTTTAAGAATGGCCCTGCGATCCTTTTAAGAATGGCCCTGCAATCCTTTAAGAATGGCCCTGCGATCCTTTAAGAGTGGCCCTGCAATCCTTTAAGAATGGCCCTGCAATCCTTTAAGAGTGGCCCCGCAATCCTTTAAGAATGGCCCTGCAATCCTTTAAGAATGGCCCTGCAATCCTTTAAGAATGGCCCCGCAATCCTTTAAGAGTGGCCCTGCAATCCTTTAAGAATGGCCCTGCAATCCTTTAAGAATGGCCCTGCAATCCTTTAAGAATGGCCCTGCAATCCTTTAAGAATGGCCCCGCAATCCTTTAAGAGTGGCCCTGCAATCCTTTAAGAATGGCCCTGCAATCCTTTAAGAATGGCCCTGCAATCCTTTAAGAATGGCCCTGCAATCCTTTAAGAATGGCCCTGCAATCCTTTAAGAATGGCCCTGCAATCCTTTAAGAAAGAATGGCCCTGCAATCCTTTAAGAATGGCCCTGCAATCCTTTAAGAATGGCCCTGCAATCCTTTAAGAATGGCCCCGCAATCCTTTAAGAATGGCCCTGCAATCCTTTAAGAATGGCCCTGCAATCCTTTAAGAAAGAATGGCCCTGCAATCCTTTAAGAATGGCCCTGCAATCCTTTAAGAATCGCCCTGCAATCCTTTAAGAAAGAATGGCCCTACAATCCTTTAAGAATGGCCCTGCAATCCTTTAAGAAAGAATGGCCCTGCAATCCTTTAAGAATGGCCCTGCAATCCTTTAAGAATGGCCCTGCAATCCTTTGAGAATGGCCCTGCAATCCTTTAAGAATGGCCCTGCAATCCTTTAAGAATTGCCCTGCAATCCTTTAAGAATGGCCCTGCAATCCTTTAAGAATGGCCCTGCAATCCTTTAAGAATGGCCCTGCAATCCTTTAAGAATGGCCCTGCAATCCTTTAAGAGTGGCCCTGCAATCCTTTAAGAATGGCCCTGCAATCCTTTAAGAATGGCCCTGCAATCCTTTGAGAATGGCCCTGCAATCCTTTAAGAATGGCCCTGCAATCCTTTAAGAATGGCCCTGCAATCCTTTAAGAATGGCCCTGCAATCCTTTAAGAGTGGCCCTGCAATCCTTTAAGAATGGCCCTGCAATCCTTTAAGAAAGAATGGCCCTGCAATCCTTTAAGAATGGCCCTGCAATCCTTTAAGAATGGCCCTGCAATCCTTTAAGAATGGCCCTGCAATCCTTTAAGAATGGCCCTGCAATCCTTTAAGAATGGCCCTGCGATCCTTTAAGAATGGCCCCACAATCCTTTAAGAAAGAATGGCCCTGCAATCCTTTAAGAATGGCCCTGCAATCCTTTAAGAAAGAATGGCCCTGCAATCCTTTAAGAATGGCCCTGCAATCCTTTAAGAATGGCCCTGCAATCCTTTAAGAATGGCCCTGCAATCCTTTAAGAAAGAATGGCCCTGCAATCCTTTAAGAATGGCCCTGCAATCCTTTAAGAATGGCCCTGCAATCCTTTAAGAATGGCCCTGCAATCCTTTAAGAGTGGCCCTGCAATCCTTTAAGAATGGCCCTGCAATCCTTTAAGAATGGCCCTGCAATCCTTTAAGAAAGAATGGCCCTGCAATCCTTTAAGAATGGCCCTGCAATCCTTTAAGAATGGCCCTGCAATCCTTTAAGAATGGCCCTGCAATCCTTTAAGAATGGCCCCGCAATCCTTTAAGAATGGCCCTGCGATCCTTTAAGAATGGCCCCGCAATCTTTTAAGAATGGCCCTGCAATCCTTTAAGAATGGCCCCGCAATCCTTTAAGAATGGCCCCGCAATCCTTTAAGAAAGAATGGCCCTGCAATCCTTTAAGAATGGCCCCGCAATCCTTTAAGAAAGAATGGCCCTGCAATCCTTTAAGAATGGCCCTGCAATCCTTTAAGAATGGCCCTGCAATCCTTTAAGAATGGCCCTGCAATCCTTTAAGAAAGAATGGCCCTGCAATCCTTTAAGAATGGCCCCGCAATCTTTTAAGAATGGCCCTGCAATCCTTTAAGAATGGCCCCGCAATCCTTTAAGAATGGCCCCGCAATCCTTTAAGAAAGAATGGCCCTGCAATCCTTTAAGAATGGCCCCGCAATCCTTTAAGAAAGAATGGCCCTGCAATCCTTTAAGAATGGCCCTGCAATCCTTTAAGAATGGCCCTGCAATCCTTTAAGAATGGCCCTGCAATCCTTTAAGAAAGAATGGCCCTGCTTGAAGATTTTCTTTTTGCCTCGTCACCAGTCGCTCCTATTTAATCTCGCAAGTCCTTATTATTTGCCTTAATTTACGAGTATAATAAACAGTAGCGCATGTAAAAAGGCTTGCTCATATATTTTAGCCACTTTCATTCATACTCTGACTGCTTAGTTTCGTACGTTTGAATTTTTATACATACCAATTCATCCTATCGCTCAGCTCCCTGCATAGGCTCTGCCATCTAGTTTTTTGTCTTCTTAACATCCGACTGCTCCAATGGAAGAGTTTTACCGCCAAATTTATTCAGTTTGCAAAGCTGGCTACGCGCCTCTGTTAATATTTGCCTTTTTGCCAAAATGAAACGCTATAAATGTTGACTTGATGCGTACATACTACTTAAAGCCCATAAAATCAATATCAGCGTCTGTTTGGAGTTTTTCGGATAAATTAAGGATTAGTTTAGTGAGCTGGCTGCTGCATAAGTGATTTTTGGTTTTATCGACCGGTGCCTCCGGTGCTTCCAGTGTCCGCGGCTTTTGTTTACCTGTAGCTGATTCTACAGATAAGCTAGTTTGGCGAATTCAATTTACTGTAGTGTTTCAAATACATCAGCATGCGCAACAAAATTTATATTGAAATCGCCTGTTGCCGATCAATGAATTGCTGTTCAATCTCACAAATCCGTCATTTTGATTGTCTAATTTTTACGATTGAAGAAAATAATGATGAAAGAAACAGTTTATTTCTGGTGAAGCTATTGCTTCTTAAATTTTTAAAATACTATACATTCCTTTTATTATTTATATTTATAACATGCAAATTTTCAGTGCAAAACGAGAAGATTTCGATAGTCAAATGCAGATAATATTTACAGATGAAATACAAAATACGAAATGTTTTAACATACTGTATATGCATCTAGCAGTCAGTGATTATACAGTCATTGACAGAGAAAAGCGCACATGATGCTCAGTCGACCTCCTCAACGGTGGGTCCTCCAGCTCGCTGATGTCCAGGCTGAGGCTGACCAGACTGCTGCTGCTGCTGATGAAGCTTGGCCATGATTGGCGAGCAGCGGCTGCTGAGTTGCTGCTGCTGGTGGGCAATCTCGTCCTTCTCGGCAGTCTGGTTGTTCTCCAGCCAGGAAATCACTTGCTCGCAGGCGGCCACCACCTCGGCGGAGTCCTTCTCGCCCAGCTTGTCCTTGCAGTCGTTGGCAGCCTGCTTGTACTGGAAGGCGAGCGACTCGAGCTGGTTGCGGGCCGCCAGGCGCTCGCGGTGCCGCTCGTCCTCCTCGCGGAACTTCTCCGCATCCCGCACCATCCTGTCGATCTCGTCCTTCGAGAGGCGGCCCTTGTCGTTCGTGATCGTGATCTTCTCCTCCTTGCTGGTGCTCTTGTCTTTCGCCGACACCACCAGGATTCCGTTGGCGTCAACGTCGAAGGTCACCTCGATCTGAGGGACTCCGCGCGGCGCTGGCGGGATCCCGTCCAGGTTGAACCGGCCCAGCAGGTGGTTGTCTCTGGTGAGCGCTCGCTCGCCCTCGAACACCTGCACCGTGACGCCGCTCTGGTTGTCCGAGTAGGTGGTGAACGTCTGCGTCGCCTTGGTCGGGATGCGGCTGTTCCGCTCGACAATCTTGGTCATCACCCCGCCGGCGGTCTCGATGCCGAGAGACAGCGGCGCCACATCCAGCAGCAGCAGGTCGTCGATCTTGTCGTCCTTCACGCCAGTCAGCACCGCAGCCTGCACGGCAGCTCCGTAGGCGACCGCCTCGTCCGGGTTGATCGACTTGTTCAGCGTCCGACCGCCCATGAATTCTTGCAGCAACTTCTGCACCCTCGGGATCCGGGTTGATCCGCCAACCAGCACGATCTCGTTGATGTTGCTCTTGTCCATCTTGGCGTCTCTCAGCGCTCGCTCCACCGGCTCCATCGTCTGGCGAAACAGGTCGGCGCACAGCTCCTCGAATCGAGCCCTGGTGACGCTCGTGTAAAAATCGATGCCCTCGAACAGCGAGTCAATCTCGATGCTCGCCTGTGCCGAGCTGCTCAGCGTTCGCTTCGCTCGCTCAGCCGCAGTCCGAAGGCGTCTCACAGCCCGAGCGTTGCCGCTCATGTCCTTGCGGTACTTGCGCTTGAACTCTTGCATCAGGTGCTCAACCAGACGATGATCAAAGTCCTCGCCGCCGAGGTGGGTGTCGCCGGCGGTTGCGCGCACCTCGAACATGCTGCCCTCCGACACTGTCAGGATGGACACGTCGAACGTGCCGCCTCCCAGGTCAAAGATGAGAATGTTCTTCTCACCCTGCAGGTTCTTGTCCAGACCGTAGGCCAGTGCCGCAGCAGTCGGCTCGTTCACGATGCGCAGCACGTTCAGTCCGGCAATCGCCCCGGCATCCTTCGTTGCCTGTCGCTGACTGTCGTTGAAGTAGGCCGGCACTGTGATCACCGCGTCAGACACCTTCTCGCCGAGGTAGGCCTCCGCCGTCTCCTTCATCTTGGTGAGAACCATGGCGGAGATCTCCTCCGGGTAGAAGCTGCGCCTCTCGCCCATGTACTGCACCTCAATCTTGGGTCGGCCTCCGTCGTTCGTCACCTTGAATGGCCACAGCTTCATGTCCCTCTGCACCGTCTCGTCTCCGAACTTTCGTCCGATCAGACGCTTCGCGTCAAACACTGTGTTGTCCGGATTCATCGCCACCTGGTTCTTTGCAGCGTCGCCTACCAGCCTCTCCGTGTCCGTGAAGGCCACGTAGCTGGGAGTGGTTCGGTTGCCCTGGTCATTGGCAATGATCTCCACTTTGCCTGCCTGGAACACGCCAACGCACGAGTACGTGGTGCCCAGGTCAATGCCGATTGCAGGACCGTTGTTGCTCTTACCCATGTTGTCGATCGATTAATTCGCACTTGCTTGATATACGAGTAGTAGCGTAGGCTGATGCGTCTGTTGCCTTGATGGCTTGCTTGGCTTTGCTGTTCGTTTCGTTCGCCTTGCGATCCGATTTCAATTCTTGCCTCCAATTCTGGGCCGGGTGCTTCTCTTTTATAGACTCCGGCCCGTTTCTAGAAGTTTCCCGCACCATCCTCCGCGAATGCGCCGCGAGCTATTTTTAGCTCGTTCTGGAAATTTCTCGAAAAAAGAATTGCTTGACAAATTTTACCATTTGCGTCTATTTCGCCTACTTTAAGTAGAAAGTAACAAACGTGTAGTCTAATACAAACATATTCTTACAAACATATTTACAATGTTAAAACCTAAAGGGATCAAGAAATTCTGTGGAAAATGGGATTAATGAATATTAGCGATAGTTTTGGTTGCGAAGAATTTATTTTGTTATTCAATATTTATTTGTTAAAACGATCAGGTCTTTCAGATTAACTGATTCTGGAAATCGGCGATATGTATAGAAATAGAACAAGCATTGCAAGCACAAAACAAAAGTCAGAACAGTGCTATGTTTTAAAGTCGACTCAATCTTCTGAAGTGAAACAAAAGGAAAATACAAACAGCTTGTCAGTTGAATAATTTTTTAGTTAATGCTTATTAAGTGCACAAAACTAAATGGCAAAAAAGACAACAGCATTTGGTATTCCCAGGCGGTCACCCATCCAAGTACTAACCAAACCCAACGTTGCTTAACTTCGGTGATCAGACGAGAACCGGTGTTTTCAACGTGGTATGGCCGTTGCCAATTACCGAGAGCACTCAACTTCAATTTATACTTCGCTACCGCCGCATTGTGTCAGCAGGCAATACGGTAACAAGTAATATGGCCCATTTTGTATCGACCAGGAGCCAATAGCCTCCTCGCCATAGCCTCCTGTCATTATCTGATTGTCGATTCAACGCAGAGAGAAATATCAATTAAAGATTGGTCAGTTGGTCAGGATTGGATATTCATCATCCCGATAAGGCGAGGAGGCTATTGGCTCCTGGTCGATACAAAATGGGCCATATTACTTGTTACCGTATTGCCTGCTGACACAATGCGGCGGTAGCGAAGTATAAATTGAAGTTGAGTGCTCTCGGTAATTGGCAACGGCCATACCACGTTGAAAACACCGGTTCTCGTCTGATCACCGAAGTTAAGCAACGTTGGGTTTGGTTAGTACTTGGATGGGTGACCGCCTGGGAATACCAAATGCTGTTGTCTTTTTTGCCATTTAGTTTTGTGCACTTAATAAGCATTAACTAAAAAATTATTCAACTGACAAGCTGTTTGTATTTTCCTTTTGTTTCACTTCAGAAGATTGAGTCGACTTTAAAACATAGCACTGTTCTGACTTTTGTTTTGTGCTTGCAATGCTTGTTCTATTTCTATACATATCGCCGATTTCCAGAATCAGTTAATCTGAAAGACCTGATCGTTTTAACAAATAAATATTGAATAACAAAATAAATTCTTCGCAACCAAAACTATCGCTAATATTCATTAATCCCATTTTCCACAGAATTTCTTGATCCCTTTAGGTTTTAACATTGTAAATATGTTTGTAAGAATATGTTTGTATTAGACTACACGTTTGTTACTTTCTACTTAAAGTAGGCGAAATAGACGCAAATGGTAAAATTTGTCAAGCAATTCTTTTTTCGAGAAATTTCCAGAACGAGCTAAAAATAGCTCGCGGCGCATTCGCGGAGGATGGTGCGGGAAACTTCTAGAAACGGGCCGGAGTCTATAAAAGAGAAGCACCCGGCCCAGAATTGGAGGCAAGAATTGAAATCGGATCGCAAGGCGAACGAAACGAACAGCAAAGCCAAGCAAGCCATCAAGGCAACAGACGCATCAGCCTACGCTACTACTCGTATATCAAGCAAGTGCGAATTAATCGATCGACAACATGGGTAAGAGCAACAACGGTCCTGCAATCGGCATTGACCTGGGCACCACGTACTCGTGCGTTGGCGTGTTCCAGGCAGGCAAAGTGGAGATCATTGCCAATGACCAGGGCAACCGAACCACTCCCAGCTACGTGGCCTTCACGGACACGGAGAGGCTGGTAGGCGACGCTGCAAAGAACCAGGTGGCGATGAATCCGGACAACACAGTGTTTGACGCGAAGCGTCTGATCGGACGAAAGTTCGGAGACGAGACGGTGCAGAGGGACATGAAGCTGTGGCCATTCAAGGTGACGAACGACGGAGGCCGACCCAAGATTGAGGTGCAGTACATGGGCGAGAGGCGCAGCTTCTACCCGGAGGAGATCTCCGCCATGGTTCTCACCAAGATGAAGGAGACGGCGGAGGCCTACCTCGGCGAGAAGGTGTCTGACGCGGTGATCACAGTGCCGGCCTACTTCAACGACAGTCAGCGACAGGCAACGAAGGATGCCGGGGCGATTGCCGGACTGAACGTGCTGCGCATCGTGAACGAGCCGACTGCTGCGGCACTGGCCTACGGTCTGGACAAGAACCTGCAGGGTGAGAAGAACATTCTCATCTTTGACCTGGGAGGCGGCACGTTCGACGTGTCCATCCTGACAGTGTCGGAGGGCAGCATGTTCGAGGTGCGCGCAACCGCCGGCGACACCCACCTCGGCGGCGAGGACTTTGATCATCGTCTGGTTGAGCACCTGATGCAAGAGTTCAAGCGCAAGTACCGCAAGGACATGAGCGGCAACGCTCGGGCTGTGAGACGCCTTCGGACTGCGGCTGAGCGAGCGAAGCGAACGCTGAGCAGCTCGGCACAGGCGAGCATCGAGATTGACTCGCTGTTCGAGGGCATCGATTTTTACACGAGCGTCACCAGGGCTCGATTCGAGGAGCTGTGCGCCGACCTGTTTCGCCAGACGATGGAGCCGGTGGAGCGAGCGCTGAGAGACGCCAAGATGGACAAGAGCAACATCAACGAGATCGTGCTGGTTGGCGGATCAACCCGGATCCCGAGGGTGCAGAAGTTGCTGCAAGAATTCATGGGCGGTCGGACGCTGAACAAGTCGATCAACCCGGACGAGGCGGTCGCCTACGGAGCTGCCGTGCAGGCTGCGGTGCTGACTGGCGTGAAGGACGACAAGATCGACGACCTGCTGCTGCTGGATGTGGCGCCGCTGTCTCTCGGCATCGAGACCGCCGGCGGGGTGATGACCAAGATTGTCGAGCGGAACAGCCGCATCCCGACCAAGGCGACGCAGACGTTCACCACCTACTCGGACAACCAGAGCGGCGTCACGGTGCAGGTGTTCGAGGGCGAGCGAGCGCTCACCAGAGACAACCACCTGCTGGGCCGGTTCAACCTGGACGGGATCCCGCCAGCGCCGCGCGGAGTCCCTCAGATCGAGGTGACCTTCGACGTTGACGCCAACGGAATCCTGGTGGTGTCGGCGAAAGACAAGAGCACCAGCAAGGAGGAGAAGATCACGATCACGAACGACAAGGGCCGCCTCTCGAAGGACGAGATCGACAGGATGGTGCGGGATGCGGAGAAGTTCCGCGAGGAGGACGAGCGGCACCGCGAGCGCCTGGCGGCCCGCAACCAGCTCGAGTCGCTCGCCTTCCAGTACAAGCAGGCTGCCAACGACTGCAAGGACAAGCTGGGCGAGAAGGACTCCGCCGAGGTGGTGGCCGCCTGCGAGCAAGTGATTTCCTGGCTGGAGAACAACCAGACTGCCGAGAAGGACGAGATTGCCCACCAGCAGCAGCAACTCAGCAGCCGCTGCTCGCCAATCATGGCCAAGCTTCATCAGCAGCAGCAGCAGTCTGGTCAGCCTCAGCCTGGACATCAGCGAGCTGGAGGACCCACCGTTGAGGAGGTCGACTGAGCATCATGTGCGCTTTTCTCTGTCAATGACTGTATAATCACTGACTGCTAGATGCATATACAGTATGTTAAAACATTTCGTATTTTGTATTTCATCTGTAAATATTATCTGCATTTGACTATCGAAATCTTCTCGTTTTGCACTGAAAATTTGCATGTTATAAATATAAATAATAAAAGGAATGTATAGTATTTTAAAAATTTAAGAAGCAATAGCTTCACCAGAAATAAACTGTTTCTTTCATCATTATTTTCTTCAATCGTAAAAATTAGACAATCAAAATGACGGATTTGTGAGATTGAACAGCAATTCATTGATCGGCAACAGGCGATTTCAATATAAATTTTGTTGCGCATGCTGATGTATTTGAAACACTACAGTAAATTGAATTCGCCAAACTAGCTTATCTGTAGAATCAGCTACAGGTAAACAAAAGCCGCGGACACTGGAAGCACCGGAGGCACCGGTCGATAAAACCAAAAATCACTTATGCAGCAGCCAGCTCACTAAACTAATCCTTAATTTATCCGAAAAACTCCAAACAGACGCTGATATTGATTTTATGGGCTTTAAGTAGTATGTACGCATCAAGTCAACATTTATAGCGTTTCATTTTGGCAAAAAGGCAAATATTAACAGAGGCGCGTAGCCAGCTTTGCAAACTGAATAAATTTGGCGGTAAAACTCTTCCATTGGAGCAGTCGGATGTTAAGAAGACAAAAAACTAGATGGCAGAGCCTATGCAGGGAGCTGAGCGATAGGATGAATTGGTATGTATAAAAATTCAAACCTACGAAACTAAGCAGTCAGAGTATGAATGAAAGTGGCTAAAATATATGAGCAAGCCTTTTTACATGCGCTACTGTTTATTATACTCGTAAATTAAGGCAAATAATAAGGACTTGCAAGATTAAATAGGAGCGACTGGTGACGAGGCAAAGAGAAAATCTTCAAGGAGATCCTCAAGGATTGCAGGGCCATTCTTAAAGGATTGCAGGGCCATTCTTAAAGGATTGCAGGGCCATTCTTAAAGGATTGCAGGGCCATTCTTAAAGGATTGCAGGGCCATTCTTAAAGGATTGCAGGGCCACTCTTAAAGGATTGCAGGGCCATTCTTAAAGGATTGCAAGGCTATTCTTAAATGATTGCAGGGCCATTCTTAAAGGATTGCAGGGCCATTCTTAAAGGACTGCAGTGCCATTCTTAAAGGATTGCAAGGCTATTCTTAAAGGATTGCAGGGCCATTCTTAAAGGATTGCAGGGCCATTCTTAAAGGACTGCAGGGCCATTCTTAAAGGATTGCAAGGCTATTCTTAAAGGATTGCAGGGCCATTCTTAAAGGATTGCAGGGCGATTCTTAAAGGACTGCAGGGCCATTCTTAAAGGATTGCAAGGCCATTCTTAAAGGATTGCAGGGCAATTCTTAAAGGATTGCAGGGCCACTCTTAAAGGATTGCAGGGCGATTCTTAAAGGATTGCAGGGCCATTCTTAAAAGGATTGCAGGGCCACTCTTAAAGGATTGCAGGGCCATTCTTAAAGGATTGCAGGGCCATTCTTAAAGGATTGCAGGGCAATTCTTAAAGGATTGCAGGGCCACTCTTAAAGGATTGCAGGGCGATTCTTAAAGGATTGCAGGGTCATTCTTAAAGGATTGCAGGGCCATTCTTAAAGGATTGCAGACCATTCTTAAAAGGATTGCAGGGCCACTCTTAAAGGATTGCAGGGCCATTCTTAAAGGATTGCAGGGCCACTCTTAAAGGATTGCAGGGCCATTCTTAAAGGATTGTAGGGCCATTCTTAAAGGATTGCAGGGCCATTCTTAAAGGATTGCAGACCATTCTTAAAGGATTGCAGGGCCATTCTTAAAGGATTGCAGGGCTATTCTTAAAGGATTGCAGGGCCATTCTTAAAGGATTGCAGGGCCACTCTTAAAGGATTGCAGGGCCATTCTTAAAAGGATTGCAGGGCCATTCTTAAAGGATTGCAGGGCGATTCTTAAAGGATTGCAGGGCCATTCTTAAAGGATTGCAGGGCCATTCTTAAAGGATTGCAGGGCGATTCTTAAAGGATTGCAGGGCCATTCTTAAAGGATTGCAGGGCCACTTTTAAAGGATTGCAGGGCGATTCTTAAAGGATTGCAGGGCCATTCTTAAAGGATTGTAGGGCCATTCTTAAAGGATTGCAGGGTCATTCTTAAAGGATTGCAGACCATTCTTAAAGGATTGCAGGGCCACTCTTAAAGGATTGCAGGGCCATTCTTAAAGGATTGCAGGGCGATTCTTAAAGGATTGCAGGGCCATTCTTAAAGGATTGCAGGGCCATTCTAAAAGGATTGCAGGGCGATTCTTAAAGGATTGCAGGGCCATTCTTAAAGGATTGCAGGGCCATTCTTAAAGGATTGCAGGGCCACTCTTAAAGGATTGCAGGGCCATTCTTAAAAGATTGCAGGGCCATTCTTAAAGGATTGCAGGGCCACTCTTAAAGGATTGCAGGGTGATTCTTAAAGGATTGCAGGGCCATTCTTAAAAGGATTGCAGGGCCACTCTTAAAGGATTGCAGGGCCATTCTTAAAGGATTGCAGGGCCATTCTTAAAGGATTGCAGGGCAATTCTTAAAGGATTGCAGGGCCACTCTTAAAGGATTGCAGGGCGATTCTTAAAGGATTGCAGGGTCATTCTTAAAGGATTGCAGGGCCATTCTTAAAGGATTGCAGACCATTCTTAAAAGGATTGCAGGGCCACTCTTAAAGGATTGCAGGGCCATTCTTAAAGGATTGCAGGGCCACTCTTAAAGGATTGCAGGGCCATTCTTAAAGGATTGTAGGGCCATTCTTAAAGGATTGCAGGGCCATTCTTAAAGGATTGCAGACCATTCTTAAAGGATTGCAGGGCCATTCTTAAAGGATTGCAGGGCTATTCTTAAAGGATTGCAGGGCCATTCTTAAAGGATTGCAGGGCCACTCTTAAAGGATTGCAGGGCCATTCTTAAAAGGATTGCAGGGCCATTCTTAAAGGATTGCAGGGCGATTCTTAAAGGATTGCAGGGCCATTCTTAAAGGATTGCAGGGCCATTCTTAAAGGATTGCAGGGCCATTCTTAAAGGATTGCAGGGCCATTCTTAAATGATTGCAGGGCGATTCTTAAAGGATTGCAGGGCCATTCTTAAAGGATTGCAGGGCCACTTTTAAAGGATTGCAGGGCGATTCTTAAAGGATTGCAGGGCCATTCTTAAAGGATTGTAGGGCCATTCTTAAAGGATTGCAGGGTCATTCTTAAAGGATTGCAGACCATTCTTAAAGGATTGCAGGGCCACTCTTAAAGGATTGCAGGGCCATTCTTAAAGGATTGCAGGGCGATTCTTAAAGGATTGCAGGGCCATTCTTAAAGGATTGCAGGGCCATTCTAAAAGGATTGCAGGGCGATTCTTAAAGGATTGCAGGGCCATTCTTAAAGGATTGCAGGGCCATTCTTAAAGGATTGCAGGGCCACTCTTAAAGGATTGCAGGGCCATTCTTAAAAGATTGCAGGGCCATTCTTAAAGGATTGCAGGGCCACTCTTAAAGGATTGCAGGGCCATTCTTAAAGGATTGCAGGGCGATTCTTAAAGGATTGCAGGGCCATTCTTAAAAGGATTGCAGGGCCACTCTTAAAGGATTGCAGGGCCATTCTTAAAGGATTGCAGGGCCACTCTTAAAGGATTGCAGGGCCATTCTTAAAGGATTGCAGGGCCACTCTTAAAGGATTGCAGGGCCATTTTTAAAGGATTGCAGGGCGATTCTTAAAGGATTGCAGGGCCATTCTTAAAGGATTGCAGACCATTCTTAAAGGATTGCAGGGCCACTCTTAAAGGATTGCAGGGCCATTCTTAAAGGATTGCAGGGCCACTTTTAAAGGATTGCAGGGCGATTCTTAAAGGATTGCAGGGCCATTCTTAAAGGATTGCAGGGCCACTTTTAAAGGATTGCAGGGCGATTCTTAAAGGATTGCAGGGCCATTCTTAAAGGATTGCAGGGTCATTCTTAAAGGATTGCAGACCATTCTTAAAGGATTGCAGGGCCATTCTTAAGGGATTGCAGGGCCATTCTTAAAGGATTGCAGACCATTCTTAAAGGATTGCAGGGCCACTCTTAAAGGATTGCAGGGCCATTCTTAAAGGATTGCAGGGCCACTTTTAAAGGATTGCAGGGCGATTCTTAAAGGATTGCAGGGCCATTCTTAAAGGATTGCAGGGCCACTTTTAAAGGATTGCAGGGCGATTCTTAAAGGATTGCAGGGCCATTCTTAAAGGATTGTAGGGCCATTCTTAAAGGATTGCAGGGTCATTCTTAAAGGATTGCAGACCATTCTTAAAGGATTGCAGGGCCATTCTTAAAGGATTGCAGGGCCATTCTTAAAGGATTGAAGGGCGATTCTTAAAGGATTGCAGGGCCATTCTTAAAGGATTGCAGGGCGATTCTTAAAGGATTGCAGGGCCATTCTTAAAGGATTGCAGGGCCATTCTTAAAGGATTGCAGGGCCACTCTTAAAGGATTGCAGGGCCATTCTTAAAGGATTGCAGGGCCACTTTTAAAGGATTGCAGGGCGATTCTTAAAGGATTGCAGGGCCATTCTTAAAGGATTGCAGACCATTCTTAAAGGATTGCAGACCATTCTTAAAGGATTGCAGGGCCATTCTTAAAGGATTGCAGGGCCATTCTTAAAAGGATTGCAGGGCCATTCTTAAAGGATTGCAGGGCCAATTGCAGGACCAAGACCAAGACCAAGCCCACTCTTAAAAGGATTGCAGGGCCACTCTTAAAGGATTGCAGAGCCATTCTTTCTTAAAGGATTGCAGGGCGATTCTTAAAGGATTGCAGGGCCATTCTTAAAGGATTGTAGGGCCACTCTTAAGGATAGCTGGGCGGTTCTTAGAGGAGCCGTAGGGCCAAGAAACTCGAACTGTTTAATATTAGATTGCATCCAGTATTTGAGTAGCTAAAAGTACGATAAAAAGCGGTGTAACGAATCAATACGATTGTAGTGATAGAACTCCTTGGTCTGAAACTATTACAATGGGCATTAACGCAAGCTGGGGGTGAATTAGAATCAAATAGTTGATCAGCAGGGGAAGGGGGCCGTTGCCCAGCGAAAATCAATAGCCTGAACAGCCGTGAGAACTGGCGCACACAAGTGCCTCGACTCCGCATGCAGCAACTTCTCAGCTAGCATAGTCTAGCCATTCCCCTCAACTGTGCCGGCTGGGTTCTGCTCAAAAAAGCATTGAGTTGGTTGGGACGGTTGGCCGGGAGCTCAAAAAGAGTCGGGAAACGTTTAAACAATTCTCGTTAGAGTCGATTGTACAACAGGGCTAATCTTGGCGCGAGTTAGGGAGACACGCTATACTCAAGCTACTGAGCACGGGGACGCGAATTGGGGATTGGGCGCTGACTCAGAACAAAAAGTCGGCTCTGAACTGCAAGTTTGCAAGGACTGAATTAGTTCCCGCAATACTATTGAGCTGAACTCGCTCAGGGCCAAAGTCTGTCCTGTCACCTCAACCGAAAACAAGCAAGCGGCTGCAGATGTCTCGTCAGCTGCTTCAGCACCTGCTGCTGTCCTGCCTGTCGCTGAGCCTGCTGCCGACCTGCCAGGCGGCTGCCACTGCCCCGGCGGTGCACACCCAAGCTACGAATGGCGGCGTGACGCGACTCGGCCAGCGAGTCACCGTCCAATGCCGCCCTCTGCGCCCGACCGACATTGTCCTCGTCCGACTACTGCGCCGGCCGCTGACCGGCGGCGCCGAGGTCGAAGTCTTCGTCTCGGCAAGCGGCTCCCGCGGCGCCCTCCGTCCGCCGTGGAAATCGCGACGAGACGCCACCTTCTCGGTCAAAACCGCGTCGTTGTCTTTCAACATGACGACGGCGGACGAAGGCAGCTACAAGTGCCTGGCGCTCACCCTGGACGGGCCGTCGGCCGGTGGCCGAGTCCAGCTGTTGACGGCGATGACGCCGGCTGAGCCGCGGCTCTTCGTGAACGGCAAGCAGACGCTGCCGATGGCGTCGAAGAAGAGCTCGGCTAAGAGGCGCATTGAACTGGTCGAAGGACAGGCGATCATGGTACTGCTAGCGACTACCAAGTTTGATCTAGAACCTACCAAACTCTTCTCCAGAATCTACCAAACCCTACTCCAGAATCTACCAAACCCTACTCCAGAACCTACCAAACCCTACTCCAGAATCTACCAAACCCTACTCCAGAACCTACCAAACCCTACTCCAGAACCTACCAAACCCTACTCCAGAACCTACCAAACCCTACTCCAGAACCTACCAAACTCTTCTCCAGAATCTACCAAACCCTACTCCAGAATCTACCAAACCCTACTCCAGAACCTACCAAACCCTACTCCAGAATCTACCAAACCCTACTCCAGAACCTACCAAACCCTACTCCAGAACCTACCAAACCCTACTCCAGAATCTACCAAACCCTACTCCAGAACCTACCAAACCCTACTCCAGAATCTACCAAACCCTACTCCAGAACCTACCAAACCCTACTCCAGAACCTACCAAACCCTACTCCAGAGCCTACCAAACCCTAGTCCAGAACCTACCAAACCCTACTTCAGAACCTACCAAACCCTACTCCCGAGTCTACCAAACCCTACTCCAGAATCTACCAAGCCCTACTCCAGAATCTACCAAACCCTACTCCAGAATCTACCAAGCCCTACTCCAGAACCTACCAAACCCTACTCCAGAGCCTACCAAATCCTACTCCAGAACCTACCAAACCCTACTCCCGAGTCTACCAAACCCTACTTCAGAACCTACCAAACCCTACTCCAGAATCTACCAAGCGCAATTGTAGAAACTACAACCTACTTTTCTATTACCAAAAACTGTAATTTTTTAAAAAAATATCCCCACCAACCTCTGGCAGATTCGCTGCAACGCCAATGTAGGCAAACCGCCGGGCAGCCTATCGCTCCTGGATCTCAGTCGTCGAGCCCACCTAAAAGGCGCGGTCAGAACTTGGACTGGCCCCGTGACGGCCGGGTCCAAGACCATGACGGTGTACAGCAGCGTCACGCACAGCGTTAAAATCGAGCTAGGTAGCCACGGAGCTGTGTACGGCTGCCAGCTCAAGCCGCATCCGATGTTTGCTCACCTGAACATCACCTACGGGGTCAAATCAGATCCCATCAGAGTGCTCTACACGGTGAGGCCAGGCCAACACGAGTTGTTTTATTGTTTTCAATTTCTCTGAGTCCTTCTGAGAGGCTTTGAGTAGCTTTCAAGTACTCCGTGCCTTGACTTCCCCTCTATTCCCTTCTCTTCCCCTCTCTTCCCCTCCATTCCCTTCTCTTCCCCTCTCTTCCCTTCTCTTCCCCTCTCTTCCCCTCTCTTCCCTTTTCTTCCCCTCTATTCCCTTCTCTTCCCCTCTATTCCCTTCTCTTCCCCTCTCTTCCCTTCTCTTCCCTCTCTTCCCTCTCTTCGCCTCTTTGCCCTTCTCTTCCCCTCTCTTTCTCCTTCTTTCCTTCTCTTCCCTTCTCTTCCCCTTCTCTTCCTCTTCTCTTCCCCTTCTCTTCCCCTTCTCTTCCTCTTTCTTCCCTTCTCTTCCCCTTCTCTTCCCCTTCTCTTCCCCTCTCTTCCCTTCTCTTCCCCTGTCTTCCTCACCCTTCCCTCTCCTCTCCTCTCTAACCCTCCCAAGACAGGCACAGGGAAGGGTTACCAGAGATAACCAGGCGCACGATCACAACGCCCCGCTAAAACCGTACAGGTGAGACGGATCGAGCTGCAGCCCTACAGGGACAACTATTTCCATGGAGACCGGATTGACTGCCTGGCCAAGGGCCGGCCGGCGCCAAAAATCCAATGGACAAGAATTCGAGGCGCCGGGCCGCTGCAGGTGAACGGGTCGAGTTTGTACCTGCAGCCCGGTGCCAAAGTCGGTTACTATGCGTACACGTGTTCGGCGTCTAACCGAGTCAGGGGTCATTATCACCGGCTGCTGCAGTCCATCGGCTTCCACCTCCACAACAGGACCATTGCGGCCGCCCGGACCACCGCGGCGCCGCAGCCGCCAGCGGTCGGCGGTCCCGGCGTCCCCACCAAAGTGAAGCATTGGGTGCGCAGCCACCACCGCGGCATCTCCGTGTTCCTCATCACGTTCGGCGTGATTTGCGGCTTCGCCCTGATTGCCGTGGTGTTCGCCTATCTGTACTCCACCGCCTTCAGCAGCAGCACCGCCTACGGCCGGCTGAGGGAAAATCCGGAGGATCGGCTGCGCTTTTACGGCGACAACGGCCGAGGCAACGGCGGCGCCTACTGCGACACGAGCGACGAGGAGGAGGGGTCGGTTAGTCAGCCGCTGAACAAGGCGAAGGACACCAGCTGGATCGGCACACCGGTCTGACCTGGCATAATTCTGCTAATTTATCTCTGCTCAATATAGTGTCTACGTTACCATGGAAACAGACCTGCTGAGCTAGACTTGTATAGAAATTGTTTTATCGATCATGCCGTGAAGTTAAGGGGGGAGCTGACAGAACCATGGCATGAACGGATGATGATGAAGGAGAAATGAGGCTGAGAGATCCCTTGGATCCCTGGGGGAAGATGAAGGGGAAGTGAGGCTGAGAGACCCCTGGGATCCCTGGGGGAAGATGAAGGGGAAGTGAGGCTGAGAGACCCCTGGGATCCCTGGGTGAAAATGAAGGGGAAGTGAGGCTGAGAGACCCCTGGGATCCCTGAGGGAAGATGAAGGGGAAGTGAGGCTGAGAGACCCCTGGGATCCCTGGGTGAAGATGAAGGGGAAGTGAGGTCAAGAGACATCTGGGATCCCTGGGTGAAGATTAAGTGGAAATGAGGTCGAGAGACCCCTGGGATCCCTGGTTCAAGATGAAGGGGAAGTGAGGCTGAGACCCCTGGGATCCCTGGTTCAAGATGAAGGGGAAATGAGGCAACTATCTATTTACATGTATGATTGTGTCACAGGGACCTGTAGATCCCTATTGGCCCATCGGTATGAGCTTTGCGTCTTATCGATGCTTTGCTATTTTCTCTAAAGGGCAACATTCTTGTTATAAATGCTACTTTTAGTAGCTTCATGAACTTGAACATGAAGTCTAGCTTAGTAGACTTAGTAGACTCGTAAAAGCTATAAGTACAGTTTTATAGCTTTTACGAGCGTAGCTGGGATCCCGCCGTTTAAAATATAGGTGTTGGAATTAGGCTGAAGCCACATTCCCTACTCAACTCAAACTCAAAAGTATCCTGCTCTTCCCTTATCTAAAACCATCCGAATCCGCCCCTTCCTTACTCACAACTATCGCCATCCGCCCCTTCCTTACTCACAACTATCGCAATCCGCCCCTTCCTTACTCACAACTATCGCAATCCGCCCCTTCCTTACTCACAACTATCGCAATCCGCCCCTTCCTTACTCACAACTATCGCAATCCGCCCCTTCCTTACTCACAACTATCGCAATCCGCCCCTTCCTTATTCACAACTATCGCAATCCGCCCCTTCCTTACTCACAACTATCGCAATCCGCCCCTTCCTTACTCACAACTATCGCAATCGGCATCTATCACCACAAAAGCCACCAGAATTGGGCACCACAGAAGCAGATGCCCAGAATCTAGGATTAGCCATAAAAATCCTTCAAAAAACAGGGCCAACAGAAGCCTGTCAATCATAATCCCGACCCCACTCGCACACCCAGCTGTGAGTCGCGCCGCGCACACCACACCAGCCAACTTTGCTGACAGCAGTGGCCCATGCAGCCGGTCGAAGGTCATCGGCAATCAGTGCTTTTCCTCCAACAGCCAACAGCTGCCTGCTTCCTCTGAAAATTTTTTCCTCTCTCAAAAAGTGTTTTTTTATTTCCTTTGATTTAAGAGCGAACTTCCTTACGTTTTTTAAAGATTTATTCCTAATGCCAAGCCAAACACAATATGAATAATTGATTTCATACACCAAGGGCAAAGGTACATGATGTAAAGTGAAAATTGCGATGCAAAACTTCATTATTGCTGGTTTTCAGGAAACTTGTTCGCTTCTCTTGCACAAAGTTGACAATATTTTCTCATAATGGACTACCCGATTAGCAAATTTTATCAGTTACTTTGGCCTATCTGCTCCTTAATCGCTGCTCACTTTTATCTCTATATATATACAGACTCAGGCTAATTAAGCTACAGACTCAGGCTAATTAAGCTACAGACTCAGGCTAAGCCACAGACTCAGGCTAAGCTACAGACTCAGGCTAAGCCCCAGACTCAGGCTAATTAAGCTACAGACTCAGGCTAAGCCACAGACTCAGGCTAAGCTACAGACTCAGGCTAAGCCCCAGACTCAGGCTAATTAAGCTACAGACTCAGGCTAAGCTACAGACTCAGGCTAAGCCCCAGACTCAGGCTAATTAAGCCACAGACTCAGGCTAAGCTACAGACTCAGGCTAAGCTACAGACTCAGGCTAATTAAGCTACAGACTCAGGCTAAGCTACAGACTCAGGCTAATTAAGCTACAGACTCAGGCTAATTAAGCTACAGACTCAGGCTAATTAAGCTACAGACTCAGGCTAATTAAGCTACAGACTCAGGCTAATTAAGCTACAGACTCAGGCTAAGCCACAGACTCAGGCTAAGCTACAGACTCAGGCTAAGCCACAGACTCAGGCTAAGCTACAGATTCAGACTAAGCCACAGATTCAGACTAAGCCACAGACTCTGGCTAATTAAGCTACAGACGCAGGCTAAGCTACAGACTCAGGCTAAGCCACAGACTCTGGCTAATTAAGCTACAGACTCAGGCTAAGCTACAGACTCAGGCTAAGCTACAGATTCAGACTAAGCCACAGATTCAGACTAAGCCACAGACTCAGGCTAAGCCACAGACTCAGGCTAAACTACAGACTCAGGCTAAGCTACAGACTCAGGCTAATTAAGCTACAGACTCAGGCTAAGCTACAGACTCAGGCTAATTAAGCTACAGACTCAGGCTAAGCTATAGACTCAGGCTAAGCTACAGACTCAGGCTAAGCTACAGACTCAAGCTAAGCTACAGACTCAGGCTAAGCTACAGACTCAGGCTAATTAAGCTACAGACTCAGGCTAAGCTATAGACTCAGGCTAAGCTACAGACTCAGGCTAAGCTACAGACTCAGGCTAAGCTACAGACTCAGGCTAATTAAGCTACAGACTCAGGCTAAGCTACAGACTCAGGCTAAGCTACAGACTCAGGCTAAGCTACAGACTCAGGCTAAGCTACAGACTCGGGCTAAGCCACAGACTCAGGCTAAGCCACAGACTCAGGCTAAGCCATAGACAGACACATCGGACCGCCCTTCAGCTTGAGCAGTGAGCATATGAGTTGAATATTTGCCTTCAATAAAATCCTCTAGGCTTTGTCACCTCGTCTTCACTCAAGCCTTTTATTATCATTGATGAATATGCTTTGTTTTAAACAAGATTATCTTGAGTGGATTTTCTGCTATCGACAAAAGATTTGCAGAAATTTTCCGTACTGCATTGTTCATACCTTTATCCTAGATTTTTACTTATCTATCCATCTAGGATTATGATCAACACGTAATCTTTTGCAATAATAATTTTGTAAGCATGTCCGTGAAAAGTCAAGTCATCGTCATAGCAATGTAGCAGTGCATGAGCCACGTAAAGGCTCAATACGGGACACTGCTGCCTCCTGGTGCAGAAAAACATAAACTTTCGGCACTGATATGCTCTGTTTGTCCATCCATTTGTAACTGCTGAAGGCATCAAGCCTGATGAGTTGGTCTTTTTTATTTTTTATTGATTGATTATAGTACGTGATTTATTAATTTGCGTATTGATTATAGTGAGTGATTTATTGATTGGCTTGTGGATTATAGTGAGTGATTTATTGATTGGCTTGTGGATTATAGTGAGTGATTTATTGATTGGTTTGTGAATTATAGTGAGTGATTTATTAATTTGCGTATTGATTATAGTTGAGTGATTTATTAATTTGTGTATTGATTATAGTGAGTGATTTATTAATTTGCGTATTGATTATAGTTGAGTGATTTATTAATTTGTGTATTGATTATAGTGAGTGATTTATTAATTTGCGTATTGATTATAGTTGAGTGATTTATTAATTTGTGTATTGATTATAGTGAGTGATTTATTAATTTGCGTATTGATTATAGTGAGTGATTTATTGATTGGTTTGTGGATTATAGTGAGTGATTTATTGATTGGTTTGTGGATTATAGTGAGTGATTTAATGATTGGCTTGTGGATTATAGTGAGTGATTTAATGATTGGTTTGTGAATTATAGTGAGTGATTTATTGATTGGCTTGTGGATTATAGTGAGTGATTTATTGATTGGATTGTGGATTATAGTGAGTGATTTAATGATTAGTTTGTGGATTATAGTGAGTGATTTATTGATTGGTTTGTGGATTATAGTGAGTGATTTAATGATTAGTTTGTGAATTATAGTGAGTGATTTAATGATTAGTTTGTGGATTATAGTGAGTGATTTATTGATTGGTTTGTGGATTATAGTGAGTGATTTATTGATTGGCTTGTGGATTATAGTGAGTGATTTAATGATTAGTTTGTGGATTATAGTGAGTGATTTAATGATTAGTTTGTGGATTATAGTGAGTGATTTAATGATTAGTTTGTGGATTATAGTGAGTGATTTATTGATTGGTTTGTGGATTATAGTGAGTGATTTATTGATTGGTTTGTGGATTATAGTGAGTGATTTATTGATTGGCTTGTGGATTATAGTGAGTGATTTATTGATTGGTTTGTGGATTATAGTGAGTGATTTATTGATTGGCTTGTGGATTATAGTGAGTGATTTACTGATTCTTTTGTGGATTATAGTGAGTGATTACTGATTCGTTTGTGGATTATAGTGAGTGATTTATTGATTTATTAATTTGCTTATGCGTCATAGATTTAAATTTTTTAATATAATTTAATTTTTCAATTTGTGTTTAAACAATAGCCTAAAAAGATTGAATTACTAACTAGATAATCTCGCAAGTGTTTCTGTTTCAAAATGTATAATATTTATATTTAAAAAATCGTAATGTTTTTCATAATATTTATTTAAAGTACATATAAAATTTTATAATACCAAATACAAGGACCAAAGTAAAGTACACAGATTCTCGCATGTAGGTGAGAGCTAAGGTGACACTGGGAAATTTAAGTCCCGCGTCGGCCTCAGCATGAGCCTCGCAAAACCGAGGAGAGAAAGGATAGATGAACAAAAGAGGTAAACTGCAATGAACAAAGGACTAGTAAAAAAATTGTTAATTGACTCGCAACCAATTTGGACTCAATGAAACTAAATCTGAGTAAAGTTAATCAATAAAGGATGCGATAAATAACTGCATATTTTACAGAATTGTGTACAAACAGCGGGCAGTTTAGTACATAGAGTGAATTAAGGACGCAGAACAGCATTCATTCACCATAATCGATTTCATATTTTTTATCAAGGACTGTTAGATATTGAAGACGGTGCAGATAGCGTCTCCATAATGAGAGGAGAGATGGAGACGTACAGGGAGATGCACAGGGAGATGCACAGGGGGATGCACAGGGAGATTCACACAGAGATGCACAGGGAGATTCACACAGAGATGCACAGGGAGATTCACACAGAGATGCACAGGGAGATTCACACAGAGATGCACAGGGAGATGCACAGGGAGATGCACAGGGAGATGCACAGGGAGATGCACAGGGAGATGCACAGGGAGATGCACAGGGAGATGCACAGGGAGATGCACAGGGAGATGCACAGGGAGATGCACAGGGAGATGCACAGGGAGATTCACAGGGAGATGCACAGGGAGACGCACAGGGAGATGCACAGGGAGACGCACAGGGAGATGCACAGGGAGATGCACAGGGAGATGCACAGGGAGATGCACAGGGAGACGCACAGGGAGATGCACAGGGAGATGCACAGGGAGATGCACAGGGAGACGCACAGGGAGATGCACAGGGAGATGCACAGGGAGACGCACAGGGAGATGCACAGGGAGATGCACAGGGAGACGCACAGGGAGATGCACAGGGAGACGCACAGAGAGATGCACAGGGAGATGCACAGGGAGACGCACAGGGAGATGCACAGGGAGACGCACAGGGAGATGCACAGGGAGATGCACAGGGAGATGCACAGGGAGACGCACAGGGAGATGCACAGGGAGACGCACAGGGAGATGCACAGGGAGATGCACAGGGAGACGCACAGGGAGATGCACAGGGAGACGCACAGGGAGATGCACAGGGAGATGCACAGGGAGATGCACAGGGAGACGCACAGGGAGATGCACAGGGAGACGCACAGGGAGATGCACAGGGAGACGCACAGGGAGATGCACAGGGAGATGCACAGGGAGACGCACAGGGAGATGCACAGGGAGACGCACAGGGAGATGCACAGGGAGATGCACAGGGAGATGCACAGGGAGACGCACAGGGAGATGCACAGGGAGATGCACAGGGAGATGCACAGGGAGACGCACAGGAAGATGCACAGGGAGATGCACAGGGAGATGCATAGGGAGATGCACAGGGAGATCCACAGGGAGATTCACACAGAGATGCACAGGGAGATGCACAGGGAGATGCACAGGGAGATGCACAGGGAGATGCACAGGGAGATGCACAGGGAGATGCACAGGGAGATTCACACAGAGATGCACAGGGAGATGCACAGGGAGATGCACAGGGAGATGCACAGGGAGATGCACAGGGAGATGCACAGGGAGATGCACAGGGAGATGCACAGGGAGATGCACAGGGGGATGCACAGGGAGACGCACAGGGAGATGCACAGGGGGATGCACAGGGAGACGCACAGGGAGATGGAGACGCACAAAAATACAAAGGACTGCAGTTAGCAAGTTGCAGAGGTAGAGAAATGGGAGAGAGACAGGGAGATCGGAGAAAGAGAGTGAAAATCAGAGAGGGCAAATCAGTATTCCGGTCACATGCCAGACAAGACTGTGCACTTCTGTCTGCTCTGCCTGAGTAGTCAGCAGCATAGAATAGTGAGATTGAGATATAGGCCTATCTCAGTAGCAGCTATAGCAGCAGCAGGAGCAGTAATAAAATTTTGACAATAATAAAACTAAAACTCATATTCCTAATTATCTGCTTGCAAAATTCAATTAATATAAGCGAAAATATTTGAGATACATAAACTAGTTCTACATGAGAGAATTGCAGGCTGGGTGGCGTGCATGAAGAGGGAAAACACGACAGCAGTGCCTGTCAGAGTTAATGAGTGAATGCTTTCAGTTACAGCGCATTGACGAACAGTTGCTATGGCAACTGGAAAAATTGTTAAGAGAAAAACCATTGACTAGAGAAATACTCAGCTGCATTCAGAAGTTAATTAAATTTGTCTAAAAATGACAAATATAACAAATCTTGAGTTATTAAAGTATAAGTAGTATATGAAGCATAGTTTCGCTGGTGAATAAAACAGAGCAAATAAGAAGGGAAGCAGTGGGTGGATATAAATACGAGCTATAAATTAAAAAGCTGATTAAAAATCGATTTCAAATGAGAAATGTTTCTATAAACTGATCTGCGATGCAAATATAAATGTTCCGGACCATTCAGTAACATTCAGCACAACTATCTTTTTCCGTTCATTCAGATGAGCACACCTTTGAACAGCCTCTGAGATAGCTCCCGGCACTGCGCCTTCAAATCTGCACTGATGGCTGGCAGTTCGGACAGGCATCTCAGCTGCTTCCTGAGATCTGCACTTCGATAGAACGACTCCTGATATTGACTGCCGTCAACGCAGTGGCTGAGCGGCTCCAGCAGCTCCACCAATGTCTGCAATGGATTGGGGTGCCAGATCCTTTCCGCACTGTACAATCGATTATCCACCAACTCGACCACCTCCCCTTCGCACTGTACAATCGATTATCCACCAACTCGACCACCTCCCCTTCGCACTGTACAATCGATTATCCACCAACTCGACCACCTCCCCTTCGCACTGTACAATCGATTATCCACCAACTCGACCACCTCCCCTTCGCACTGTACAATCGATTATCCACCAACTCGACCACCTCCCCTTCGCACTGTACAATCGATTATCCACCAACTCGACCACCTCCCCTTCGCACTGTACAATCGATTATCCACCAACTCGCCCACCTACCCTTCGCACTGTACAATCGATTATCCACCAACTCGACCACCTCCCCTTCGCACTGTACAATCGATTATCCACCAACTCGACCACCTCCCCTTCGCACTGTACAATCGATTATCCACCAACTCGACCACCTCCCCTTCGCACTGTACAATCGATTATCCACCAACTCGACCACCTCCCCTTCGCACTGTACAATCGATTATCCACCAACTCGACCACCTCCCCTTCGCACTGTACAATCGATTATCCACCAACTCGACCACCTCCCCTTCGCACTGTACAATCGATTATCCACCAACTCGACCACCTCCCCTTCGCACTGTACAATCGATTATCCACCAACTCGACCACCTCCCCTTCGCACTGTACAATTGTTGACTCAACAACCCTGTCTTCTCGTCAAAACATCTGTACAAAGTACTGAAGCATAAAGAATTGAATTGTCTCATTTGCTAGAACATGCAATAATCTGTATTACCTGCAGGCATGGAACTCAATACCTTGCGACTATAAGACTATACGAGCGTATTGTAAAATATCCAATTATTCACAAAACGACATCGAGCTAATGAGCCGTCAAGAGAAAAGGAATAAATATAAATAACCAACGAATGCCGAGTAGCTATTGACTCCAGCCCAGCCAGGCACTCCGGACTCGAGCCTGTGATTGCAGAAATCCAATTTACTGAGCAATGGAAGCGTGGCTAATGGCTATAGGCGCCTCGAGTTGGTTAAATGCGCTCAGTGAGGATTTATTTTTGAGTTATGCTCGATACAGGACATTCTTGGGGGCCTAGAAAAATGGAATATTTAAAAGACACTAGTCATACTGAAGATGTTGCGGAATATTTAATCTCAAACAAAGATTTAAAAGTCACCCTCTGGCTGGCTTAATGCGAGCATACCAGTGTACTTTTCCCTCTCCCGCACACCCACAGCTTTTGCACTAAACCCCAAGAGAGGAACCAACAGACAGAAACGGGGAGAGACAGAGCGAAAGTGAAAAGAGAAAGAAGACAGTTGGGGGGGCTGGAGGAGGAGGGGAAACGAACTGCTTCCCGTTTCCTGGCCGAGCCCTTTAACGCTGCGGCTCTGACCCCCCCCCCCCATCTCCGTTCGACCGACCTCTCCGCTATATAGTTTCTATATAGCCACAGTTAGCACACTGGCACTCCCACGGTCAAGTAGCGTATAAAATAATGCCTACACAAGTAGTCTCTGAACTGCACTGTAATTGCCTGTTTGAGTTAGGCGATAGCTATAATAGTAAAAACGAAGTAAGAGTATAATAATTTCGTTACATCTAACTACAATCACGGTAGCTACCCGGCCTCGGGATCGAAGACCACCCCAGCAGGGATAGCTGGATTTCCTGGCTACATTGTACAAGCTATCCCAGTATCCCAATCTGTCTCCCATCCTGTCTCCCATCCTGTCTCCCAATCTGTCTCCCAATCTGTCTCCCATCCTGTCTCCCAATCTGTCTCCCAATCTGTCTCCCAATCTGTCTCCCATCCTGTCTCCCATCCTGTCTCCCAATCTGTCTCCCATTGTCTCCCATTGTCTCCCATCCTGTCTCCCAATCTGTCTCCCAATCTGTCTCCCATTGTCTCCCATTGTCTCCCATTGCCTCCCATCCTGTCTCCCAATCTGTCTCCCATTGTCTCCCATTGTCTCCCATTCTGTCTCCCAATCTGTCTCTTTCTCCCATTCCTCTCTCCCGCTCATTCCAGCATTCTTGTCCATCTGCCCGATTCCCGAGCCCAGTGGCTCAATGAGACCGCCGTTTCAATCTATTAACTCGAAAGAACCTTCGATCTGGCTTGGGACACGGGGATCAGAGCCTCGCTTAGCCCCTCTCCCGGCTTTGGTGGGTAAAGCGAAAGGCGAGCTTTGCACGCAGACACTATCCTGGAGCGGAGAGATGGCCGAGAGACACTTTAAATTTCCCCGCGTACTCATTTTCAGCATCGTCCTGTTGGTCGATCAGCCCCGCTCTTAGGCTTGCATACGAGTTAGGGAGATTCAACGATTCAGAATTCTCCGCCTCAGGCGGAGAGCTCCGATTCTGAAAACTGTAGAATAAATCCATAGATTGAAAAATTAAACTACGAGCTAAGATAGAAAATGTAGTCAAAGTTTTCAATTTTTTGCGCAAATGTTAGGTACAAAATCTCTCTCTTTCTCTACCTCTCTCTCTCGCTCTCACTCTCACTCACTCTCTCTCTCTCTCTCGCTCGCTCTCACTCACCAACTCTCTCCTTCTCTCTCTCTCTCTCTCTCTCTCTCTCTCTCTCTCTCTCTCTCTCTCTCTCTCTCTCTCTCTCTCTCTCTCTCTCTCTCTCTCGCTCTCACTCACCAACTCTCTCCTTCTCTCTCTCTCTTTCTCTCTCGCTCTCACTCACCAACTCTCTCCTTCTCTCTCTCTCTCTCTCTCTCTCTCTCTCTCTCTCTCTCTCGCTCTCACTCACCAACTCTCTCCTTCTCTCTCTCTCTCTCTCTCTCGCTCTCACTCACCAACTCTCTCCTCTCTCTCTCTCTCTCTCTCTCTCTCTCTCTCTCTCTCTCTCTCTCTCTCTCTCTCTTTCTCTCTCTCTCTCGCTCTCTCTCTCTCTCTCTCTCACTCTCGCTCTCACTCACCAACTCTCTCCTTCTCTCTCTCTCTCTCTCGCTCTCACTCACCAACTCTCTCCTTCTCTCTCTCTCTCTCTCTCTCTCTCTCTCTCTCTCTCTCTCTCTCTCTCTCTCTCTCTCCCTCTCTCTCTCTCTCTTTCTCTCTCTCTCTCGCTCTCTCTCTCTCTCTCACTCTCGCTCTCACTCACCAACTCTCTCCTTCTCTCTCTCTCTCTCTCGCTCTCACTCACCAACTCTCTCCTTCTCTCTCTCTCTCTCTCTCTCTCTCTCTCTCTCTCTCTCTCTCTCTCTCTCTCTCTCTCACTCTCTCTCTCTCTCTCCCCATTATTGCTCAGAGTCCGGTAACCTGGCCGCCAAGGTTAAAGACTGCGCGGTTCGCCACTGTGAGGCCCCGGTTCTACCAGCTTTCACCATGGAAAGGAGCCTGCGAGAACTGCTTTGCCACGCATAGTCGGCTTGAGCAAAATTGATTATTTTTTATTATTTGCTAATCAAATTTAACTATGCTGTATATTTGTTTGCCGACTTGAACTACATATGTACTTTCTTCCCTATTTTTACTTTGTATTTTTACTGCTTTATTAGTTGCTTTTATCTCGTTTCGTTTTGAGATTTCATTGTGACCTACGCTCGTTGTTCGCTGCATTCTGCATTTTTGAGTCTACGACTCATTCGGATGCACATAGCGTCTGCGTTTCGTTTTTATTTACAGTTGCGCGCTCCCCACTCACCCATCTCTCTCTCCTCTCTCTCCACGCTCCGTCGCTTCCCTTATCAATGCGCGGCTCCGGGTTGCTTAATATGTGTCGCTGCAAGATCCCAGAGGATCGAATAAGTTATGCCAATCCTGTACTGAGATAGAGGCACTGAGATAAAGAGATGACAACATTTTTCTCTTGCTGTCTCTATTTCTATCTGCTGGCATATTTTTTCTTCTTCTAGGGGAGGCCCGGGTAAGAGCGAAACAAGCGTTCGAGCACTTGCCCGCGTTGCGAGCTGAATTTATTGATTGATGACAGAGTGGGGCAGAGCAGAAGAGCCAATAAGGATTCTTTACTCGCAGGCAGTTGCTCAGCCTAATCGCAGCAAATGCTATGCCCGGGTAGAGTGCAAAAGCAAGCAGCACTTGCTGGGCCCTATTTTCCATCTTGAGTTTGAGCTGGCAGTTGGATTCGCTCTCTGGTTCACTCTGCTAGCCAAGGAGACCAACCTGAAGCAGAGTCTGGGAGCTCGTATCTTTAGCTCAAACCTCTCATTATAATTCTCGATAAGACGCACTCTATGCAGTGTTGTATCTAGTTTTAAAAAATTGTCAGATTCTTTCATTTATATTTTCATGGTGACAAAAAACTGAGAAGAGACGCCAACCTTCAATTGAAACTTCAATTGTGAAGTTTCAAAGGACCCGAGTGCCGGATAGAGAGGCTTCGCGGGCCGGAGTTTGCCAACCCTAGAGCTACCTGTTGCACCGTCGGCGACTCCAACTGGCAGGGTGCATACCAGGCCGCATCATCCGCGTGTGCTCATAAAAAATTCTATCAAAGCCAGCTCATAGGTCTAGAAATAAGGATTTGATGAAGAGAGCTGCTATCTCCAGATTCTGGCTCAAGGTCTCCTTGTCTCTCCAGTTGTGCAGCCCTTCCCCGGTCTAGGCCAGCAGCAGCAGCAGCCTTGTCTCTGTCCATGCAGTTTCCAGTTTCCAGGGAACGTGTGCTGCCACATCGAAGCCTCGGGGGGGGGGGGGGGGCTTCTCCGTCTCGGCCGCCTCGCTGCGTGCCTCCACAGAGGAAAGACTAATGCACTCCACCGTCTCTTTTATAATGATAAAACACAACAACAACTTGTCTCTCGTATGCGAAACCCAACTCACTGCGCTATCGATCAGTGCGCCTCCCTTTCCTCTCTGACTCCCCCTGTCTCCCTCTCCTCTCTGACTCCCTCTCCCCTCTGACTCCCTCTCCCCTCTGACTCCCTCTCCCCACTCCCTCTCCCCTCTGACTCCCTCTCCCCTCTGACTCCCTCTCCCCTCTGACTCCCTCTCCCCACTCCCTCTCCCCACTCCCTCTCCTCTCTGACTCCCTCTCCCCACTCCCTCTCCCCTCTGACTCCCCCTGTCTCCCTCTCCTCTCTGACTCCCTCTCCCCTCTGACTCCCCCTGTCTCCCTCTCCTCTCTGACTCCCTCTCCTCTCTGACTCCCTCTCCCCACTCCCTCTCCTCTCTGACTCCCTCTCCCCACTCCCTCTCCCCTCTGACTCCCTCTCCCCACTCCCTCTCCTCTCTGACTCCCTCTCCCCACTCCCTCTCCTCTCTGACTCCCTCTCCCCACTCCCTCTCCTCTCTGACTCCCTCTCCCCACTCCCTCTCCTCTCTGACTCCCTCTCCCCACTCCCTCTCCTCTCTGACTCCCTCTCCCCATTCCCTCTCCTCTCTGACTCCCTCTCCCCACTCCCTCTCCCCTCTGACTCCCTCTCCTCTCTGACTCCCTCTCCCCACTCCCTCTCCCCTCTAACTCCCTCTCCTCTCTGACTCCCTCTCCCCACTCCCTCTCCTCTGACTCCCTCTCCCCTCTGACTCCCTCTGTCTCCCTCTCCCCTCTGACTCCCTCTCCCCTCTGACTCCCTCTCCCCTCTGACTCCCTCTCCCCTCTGACTCCCTCTCCCCTCTGAATCCCTCTCCCCTCTGACTCCCTCTCCCCTCTGACTCCCTCTCCCCTCTGACTCCCTCTCCCCTCTGACTCCCCCTGTCTCCCTCTCCTCTCTGACTCCCTCTCCTCTCTGACTCCCTCTCCCCACTCCCTCTCCCCTCTGACTCCCTCTCCTCTCTGACTCCCCCTGTCTCCCTCTCCTCTCTGACTCCCTCTCCCCACTCCCTCTCCCCTCTGACTCCCTCTCCCCTCTGACTCTCCCCTGTCTCCCTCTCGTATGACAAACTAATTTATAATGAAATAAAATTAAGTGCAAGAGATGCAGAGACAGGAGATAGACAAAGTAAAGATAGGGCGGTAATTGAATTGGAGTTGGATCAAGTCTTGCTTACATGAACTCAAACATATGGGTAAATTGAATTAAATACTAATTTATTCCTATTGACCTTAAAGGAACTCTGAACTAAAGTTAAAAGAAAACTCAAAACTTCAATAGCTACGGGTTGTAAAATATCCCATCTTTTGAGTGGCTGCAGACGTCAGAATTATTTTTTTCTAATAAAAACGCTCTCTGCCATAGTCTTGTACGCAATAACAAATCTCTCGGACTTAGTTTCTGACAAGAGTGGGAGAGAGAGGAATGGGATAGATAGGAGTGGGAGAGAGAGAGGGGAATGGGATAGATGGGAGTAGGAGAGAGAGGGGAATAGGATAGATGGGAGTGGGAGAGAGAGGGGAATAGGATATATGGGAGTGGGAGAGAGAGGGGAATGGGATAGATAGGAGTGAGAGAGAGAGAGAGGAATGGGATAGATAGGAGTGGGAGAGAGAGGAATGGGATAGATAGGAGTGGGAGAGAGAGGAATGGGATAGATAGGAGTGGGAGAGAGAGGAATGGGATAGATAGGAGTGGGAGAGAGAGGAATGGGATAGATAGGAGTGGGAGAGAGAGAGGAATGGGATAGATAGGAGTGGGAGAGAGAGAGGAATGGGATAGATAGGAGTGGGAGAGAGAGGGGAATGGGATAGATGGGAGTGAGTGGGAAGGAGAGGAATGGGATAGATAGGAGTGAGAGAGAGAGAGGAATGGGATAGATAGGAGTGGGAGAGAGAGGGGAATGGGATAGATGGGAGTGAGTGGGAAGGAGAGGAATGGGATAGATAGGAGTGGGAGAGAGAGAGGAATGGGATAGATAGGAGTGGGAGAGAGAGGAATGGGATAGATAGGAGTGGGAGAGAGAGAGGAATGGGATAGATAGGAGTGGGAGAGAGAGGAATGGGATAGATAGGAGTGGGAGAGAGAGAGGAATGGGATAGATAGGAGTGGGAGAGAGAGAGGAATGGGATAGATAGGAGTCGAAGAGAGAGGAATGGATAGATGGGAGTGAGAGATTGAACAAGAGCAGACAACACTCGAAACCACGATGACAGCCAGAGAGACACCGGAAGCGATCTCTGACAGTAAAGTCGGGCAGCTATACGATACTAGCGGCGCGAAGCAATTAACAGTGCATTGCGTGTTACTGCGGCTACAGCCTGTGGGTATATTGCAGGCGTCAAGTAAATCCCATCAATATTAGACTGCATCCCTGCTGTGTCCCCAGATTAATCCGCTCCCAGTCACTCTAGACTTCTACTTGTCGAGGGAGACATGCACAATGACTGAGGGAATATAATCCTCCAATAGGATGATGACCAAGGCCACATGATACACTGATAACCAAGTGTCTTTGCTGCATGCATTTCTGTGCCACAGTATCGGATATGATAGCTATAATACGAGCGTAGTGATACGATTCGTGTAAAACAACTTTGCATGGGACTATAAACTGGGAGTATTTTTGTGCCGAGGCGGAAGGACACTCCGGCTTACTCCCTAACAGTCTGAGCACTCTCGCGTCACTGCCTGAGCACTCCATTGCATTCCTTGAGCACTCCCTCATTCCCTGAGCACTCCACTACATTCCCTGAGCACTTCACTGCATTCCCTGAGCACTCCACTGCATTCCCTGAGCACTCCACTACATTCCCTGAGCACTCCACTACATTCCCTGAGCACTCCACTGCATTCCCTGAGCACTCCACTGCATTCTTTGAGCACTGTCTCTTTTCCTAAGTATTCCCTGAGCACTCCCTCATTCCATCAGCACTCCTTTGTTCTCTAAGCGCTTCATCTCACTCACAAAGCACCCCACCCACCCCACCCCCTACAGAGCCCCAGCAAAGTGGTCAGACGCCGAACCTTTTCGCAGACGGATCCGGCAGAGGCGGCAGCCAGCCGGCCAACCATGCAGTCAACAATGCTGTGCACATCTTCGCCAGAGAAAATCTCAGCGGTGACCTCGCAGGAGAGCAGATCGGATAGAAAAAGCAGCACGGAGTTCCGATCAGGCGGAGAGTGGTCCAACAGTTCTGTTGGATCCTCTGAAGGTCAGTGCATGAGATGGCAGTATATCATGCTCAAGTCTTTTTACTGGATTTGAAAGGCCATTGGAGAAGATGCTTATATTTCTCTAATGGATGGCTGTTTAACAGTAGGAATACCAAGCCATTTTTCCTCCCGTCGAACTACCAAGAGGGGGGGAATCCCCCCCCCCACTGACAATTTTTTTTGCTGCGCCGGAACGGAGCAACGCAGGCACACGAAATTCAAGAACACGGGCTAAAGTTTTGTTGCGCACCTTCTCAAACAAGAATCAAGTCGCCAGCCCTCCGGACCGTCGAGATATTCGACGACTTCGGATTTTTCCCATAAGCGCTAGTGTATTCAGTACACCCCTGTGCGCCAATCAGCACTGCGCCTCAGTGCAGCCTTGCCAAGTCTCCAAATTTCATCAGCACGTCAATCATATGTGTCTGCATCAGCTCTGACTTCTTTGGTCACTGGGCTTTACCCAGGTGGAGCTTCTGGACCCTCAACAGGTGGCACCAGGTGACTATGGACACCCTGATGCGGATTTCTCTAGTTTCGCTGATCAAGCCTCGACAGTGGGCAAGAATCAACCGCCAGACATTCTCAGCTAGTCTCTCAAGCATTCCGTCATCATCCCGACGCCGTCGGCTCCTTCAACAGATTACACCAGGTGACTATGGACAGCCTGATAAGAATTTCTCTAGTTTCGCTGATCAAGCCTCGACAGTGGGCAAAAATCTACTGCTGGACATCCTCAGCTAGTCAGTCAAGCATCAGCCATCACCCGGACGCCGTCGGCTCCTTCAACAGATTACACCAGGTGACTATGGACATCCTGTTGCAAATATGTCAGGTTTTTCTTATCAAGCTTCAATAATGGGCAAACCTCAACTGCCGGACATTCTCAGCTAGTCTCTCGAGCCTTCAGTCATCACCCCGACGCCGTTGGCCCCTTCAACAGGTGGCACTAGGTGAGTAAAGGCCGTGACCTGAGCGTGATTATTCATCATGCTCTTAACATTTCTAAAGCTCTCAAAATTTTTTAAGCACGGACATTGCTATAGTTAAGCTTGAACTCATGTTGCTGTATAATTATATTATTATTACACATACTTTTATCAGCGACACTAGAGAAATTCTTATCAGGCTGTCCATAGTCACCTGGTGTAATCTATTGAAGAAGCCGACGGCGTCGGGATGATGACGGAATGCTTGAGAGACTAGCTGAGGATGTCCAGCAGTTGATTCTTGCCCACTGTCGAGGCTTGATCGGTGAAACTAGAGAAATCCGCATCAGGGCGTCCATAGACACCTGGTGCCACCTGTTGAGGGTCCAGAAGCTCCACCTGGGTAAAGCCCAGTGACCAACGAAGTCAGAGCTGATGCAGACACATGTGGTCGATGTGCTGATGAAATTTGGAGGCTTGGCAAGGCTGCACTGAGGCGCAGTGCTGATTGGCGCACAGGGGTGTACTGAATACACTAGCGCTTATGGGAAGAATCCGACCTTCTGGCAGAATCGTCGAATATCTCGACGGTCCGGAAGGGCTGGCGACTTGATTCTTGTTTGAGAAGGTGCGCAACAAAAAGTTAGCCCGTGTTCTTGAATTTCGTGTGCCTGCGTTGCTCCGTTCCGGCAGCAAAAAAAATAATTGTCGGGGGGGGGGGGAATTCTCCCCCCTCTTGGTAGTTCTACTGTTAATAAATACTGATGCATATAGATACTGAGGAGTTGGAAAATGACGTATCCAGTTTCCAGGAAACAGCTTGACTGATGAGGTCATGAGAGAACATTCAGGGTGCACTAGAAGCCGAGAGACGATATTTAGGGTCACTATAAGCCCGGAGAGGACATTTAGGGTCACTAGAAGCCAGGAGAGGACATTTAGGGTGCACTAGAAGCCGGGAGAGAACATTTAGGGTGCACTAGAAGCCGAGAGACGATATTTAGGGTCACTATATAAGCCCGGAGAGGACATTTAGGGTCACTAGAAGCCAGGAGAGGACATTTAGGGTGCACTAGAAGCCGGGAGAGAACATTTAGGGTGCACTAAAAGCCGAGAGACGATATTTAGGGTCACTATAAGCCCGGAGAGGACATTTAGGGTGCACTAGAAGCCAGGAGAGGACATTTAGGGTGCACTAGAAGCCGGGAGAGAACATTTAGGGTGCACTAGAAGCCGAGAGACGATATTTAGGGTCACTATAAGCCCGGAGAGGACATTTAGGGTCACTAGAAGCCAGGAGAGGACATTTAGGGTCACTAGAAGCCATGAGAAGACATTTAGGGTGACTAGAAGCCCGGAGAGGACATTTAGGGTCACTAGAAGCCACGAGAAGACATTTAGGGTGACTAGAAGCCAGGAGAGGACATTTAGGGTCACTAGAAGCCATGAGAAAACATTTATGGTCACTAAAAGTCAGGAGAGGACATTTAGGGTCACCAGAAGTCAGGAGAGGACATTTTAGGTCATGAGAACTCAGGAAAATACATAATACAGGCGGTACAGAGTACAGTATTTACCCATTCTTTCCACAGACAGCAGCAGCTGTCTCAGCAAGGCGGTCCGCAGTCGTTCGCCAATTTCGCCGCCACCGCCGCTGCAGTTCGCTAGCAGGGCGTTCAGCAGAGACGGCTGCTCCTGCAGCCCACTGCTGTCGAGACGGCCGCGTCGTCGTCGATGCCTTCGAAGGTTGGCCGCGAGCAGGAGGGTGACAGCCGGCGGTGCCAGCAACACGGCAGCCTCAGTGTTGCCGAGGCGTTGAAGCACTGCGGTTAGCAGCGGCTCGTCCAGCGCGTCTGCGCGTTTGGTGGGAGCGGCGGCGAACAGTGACTTGCGTACACTTTTAAGGTTTTGGCGGCTCCTTCTACTGGATTTGTACTTAAATATTCAGTTAGTCAGTTAGTTAGTTAGTTAGTTAGCTAGTTAGTTAGCTAGTTAGTTAGTTAGTTAGTTAGTTAGTTAGTTAGTTAGTTAGCTAGTTAGTTAGTTAGTTAGTTAGTTAGTTAGTTAGTTAGTTAGTTAGTTAGTTAGTTAGTTAGTTAGTTAGTTAGTTAGCTAGTTAGCTAGTTAGTTAGTTAGTTAGTTAGTTAGTTAGTTAGTTAGTTAGTTAGTTAGTTAGTTAGTTAGTTAGTTAGTTAGTTAGTAAGTTAGTTAGTTAGTTAGTTAGTTAGTTAGTTAGTAAGTTAGTTAGCTAGTTAGTTAGTTAGTTAGTAAGTTAGTTAGTTAGTTAGTTAGTTAGTTAGTTAGTTAGTTAGTTAGTAAGTTAGTAAGTTAGTTAGTTAGTTAGTTAGTTAGTTAGTTAGTTAGTTAGTTAGTAAGTTAGTTAGTTAGTTAGTAAGTTAGTTAGCTAGTTAGTTAGTTAGTTAGTTAGTTAGTTAGTTAGTTAGTTAGTAAGTTAGTTAGTTAGTTAGTTAGTTAGTTAGTTAGTTAGTTAGTTAGTTAGTTAGTAAGTTAGTTAGTTAGTTAGTAAGTTAGTTAGCTAGTTAGTTAGTTAGTTAGTTAGTTAGCTAGTTAGTTAGTTAGTTAGCTAGTTAGTTAGTTAGTAAGTTAGTTAGCTAGTTAGTTAGTTAGTTAGTAAGTTAGTTAGTTAGTTAGTTAGTTAGTTAGTTAGTTAGTTAGTAAGTTAGTTAGTTAGTTAGTAAGTTAGTTAGCTAGTTAGTTAGTTAGTTAGTTAGTTAGCTAGTTAGTTAGTTAGTTAGTAAGTTAGTTAGTTAGTTAGTTAGTTAGTTAGTTAGTTAGTTAGTTAGTTAGTTAGTTAGTAAGTTAGTTAGCTAGTTAGTTAGTTAGTAAGTTAGTTAGCTAGTTAGTTAGTTAGTTAGTTAGTTAGTTAGTTAGTTAGTTAGTTAGCTAGTTAGTTAGTTAGTTAGTTAGTTAGTTAGTTAGTTAGTAAAACCTTAAAGGCAGGAACTGGAGATCTTCAGAGAATCGGCTCACCATCCAGAGCGTCGCAGTTCTCCCCGCCATCGTCGTCCCCGTTCCCGACTGGCTCCGCTCCGCCGTTAAAGTCGCCGTCCTGTCGGTTTTGCCCAAATTCGTCGCCAGTCGGCGCCCGGGCGCACAACAGCAGCGCCAGCAACTGCAGTGCGCAGGCGTCCAAGCCGACGGCTTCGTCGAGTCCGCCAGACGGCCTGGGAGTCTCCCGGGCCTCCTCCTGAGTGGCCGCAGCGGCGGAGCCCGAGGCGCAGGCCAGCAGGTGGCCAATTAGGCGACAGTCTGCGCGTAGCAGAGAGCCGGCGGCCTCGGCGGACAGCGAGCAGACGGCGGCCAGAGCGTGCAGCAGGGAGCGGCGGGCGTGCGGTCGGGTTTCAACGGCCAGGCGGTCTGCGAGGCGGCGGGCCGAAGACCAGTCATCTTGGGCCAGGCGGGCCGTGGCAGCGCGCGGGTCGGCCGTGGCCAGCAGCTCCGCCAGGCGCTGCAGCCGCTCCGCCTCCTCTTCCTCCTCTTCGACTTCCTCTTCTTCGTCGTCGCCGCGAAGGTCTTTGTCGCTTTCGAACACCGCTTCGATGGTGCGGAGTAGCGAGTCCAGCGACTGGGGGCAGGGCGAATGAATTCTCTTGGAATGTGTCCGAACTGCTCCCGACCCTACCGGACCAACCTTCCTTTCTTGCTACCACACCAACTTCCCACTTATCCCTGACTCTACCAGGCAGACCAGACACACTCTACCAGACCGACCTGCTCCTGATTCTTCCAGACTGATCTTTTGACTCTACCAGACCGACCTGCTCCCGTGTCCACCAGACCGACCTGCTCCCATCTCTACCGGACTGATCTGCTTCTGACTCTACCAGACAAGCTGTTCCTAACTATCGAACAAACTGCACAATAAACTCCGCCATGTAGATAACATGCCAGCCAGACACCAACCTGCCAATCGGTTGTGTCGCACATCTTGAGCTCCTCCATAAGTTCGGCCGAGGTCAGCTGGCCATTGAGCTCGGTAGTCAGTATTGTCAAATCTTCCGATTGTCCAGCCAGACGCTCGTCCATGGCGGCCATGGCGGCGCGCAGGGCCGCAGCGCAGCCAGTGTGCGACGTCCTGGTGGCAGCGTGAGCGGCCTGGACGAGAGATCTGGCCAGGCCGGATGGCAGGTGAAGCTCGGCCGGACCTGGCATGCCAGTTTCCGCACACTTAGCTAGACCGTTGCTCTGCTGCTGCTCATGCTGCTGCTCTTTCTGCTGCTGTTGTTGTTGCTTCTGCTGTTGCTCCTGTTGCTGCTGTTGCTGCTTCTGCTGTTGCTCCTGCTGCTCGTGTAGCATCCGCTGTTGCTGCTGTTGCACGGAAGCCAATTCGCTTAGCAGTGCGTCTTTGTATTTCATCAACTTTCTACAGATTCAGGGGGTGATCCTTGAAAGTGAATTTTATGAACCAGAAATAGGCAGCTATTAGGTGGAACAAAATCAGTATTATAACCTTAATGCACTCTTCTCATCCTTTGTAGCCTTCTTCTCCGGAATCTTCTTCAGTTTGTCAATACAGGCAGTCACAGATTTAGTCATGTACTCGTAGTCCTTAACCTGAGTTTCAAAATAGTTTAATTAGGAACTTTGTTATAACTGACTGTTGGCAAGTGGATTTGCTATTAAACTGTGCAATTATAAATAAGGCAGGCAAATATACTCGTATGAAGTATTAACAGCTGATAAAAAAATACTCTATATACTAATATAAAAATTAGATGCACAAAATCTCTTTCAAATATATAAAATGCAAAAAGTTAGGATAATATTAAAATTAAATTAAGTTTAAACTTGAAAGCATAAAAACGATAAGTCAGTTAATTTTCTGAAATAGTTATTTATAACTTTTGGTAGATTTTATGAAGTTCAATATGGTGAAATATCACAATATTTATTTAAAAAATAAAATTAGCTTAAAAAGACTTTGCTTCAAATAAAAAAGTAAATTCATATAGCATTGGCATTTATGAATTTAAACATCTTGCATAATACAAAATAATGAGAAATTAAATCAAAAGTCAGACAAAATTAGTAGCAATTGTATCTTACTACTAATATATTCAAAATGGGATTACTCTGAAGTCTGAACACAAGTAATTTTTAACAAGGAGTAGTTTTCCACTTACCTCTACTTCTTGTACATACTTTATGGGAATAAATCCCCAACTGTCTTTTAAGCAGCCAAAATACCAATTTTGGTCAATTGGTTGAATTATTGTAATCATATCATTTTGCTGAAATGATAGTGTTCCTTCGATCGTTCCTTTGAAGGGAAATAGTGCCTTAAACATGATGTATTTTTATAATTTTATAATACAAACAGTATATTACGTGACATAAAGCTACTTAAGTATTTCCACTTAGCTTAATTTTTATATCAAATTTTTAAATTAAGCATCAATTCACTAGTCCTTCCGTCCGAAGATCTTTCTATTCGTTTGCAAATGTCATATTTTCTATTTTTTTGCGGGGCACAGTTTAATTCAAGCAAAATTGAAAATGATATTTATTCTATTTTCGCATTCGTAGAGCTTTCTTGCTAAAGCTGAGTATTTTAGACATTGATTAAAATTTTCTGAGAAAAGTTGCTATTTGAAGCATTTAAGAATTAAAAGTTTTGTTTTTCAACAAAAATGATTCTGCTTCTCTGTTATATTTGTTTAGTTATTTGGCACTTGCTATCCTAACGGCTTTTTGTCATCAAAATTAAGAAATATGATTAATCGTTGCCGTTGGGCTCAAAAGACGGTCTTTACTTCAGTAGACTTACGTAGGCTTTAACGTAACTATCGTGGTCCTTATTAAGTATTTGTATAGAATAGTTTAGAAACTAAATGATTTAAATGATTTAAATGCACATTTGCAAACGCAATAAGAACGTCTAATGCCTCCTTTTGTACAGTAGCAATTTATACATAATTTCCCAAGCGGTAATACTTATACTATTACATGTAAAGGCGTGACTTACGTGTATTTAGCTACCCGATAGCAGGGCCGGCGTCACCATGGATTTCATGGTGTGGGGGACAAAGCCAAGAATTCTAAGAGCTTACATGTCATGAATAAATTCCTACAAGTACAATATTTTGAGAATTTGTGTTGTTAACCAATCATTTTGGCGCCGCAGGCACTCATTTTGGCATTATCTTGGCGCCCTGAAGCAAAACTATTGATTTCCACAATGGGGTCACAGGTGCGGTGGGAGGACCAGGCGTTGTTGGCAGCTTTTACTAGGGGGGGCTAAGTCTTTTTAGCAAAACTCACACACTAGCGCGTCTTGTGTTCAAGTTTTTTGGAGCTGCAGCCAGCAACCACATTACGAGTAGATTAAAACTAGAAATAATTAAATCTAAGCGATTGTAGTTTTTATGACCCTGCCCATGCGTTATCTGACCACAAAAGGCCTTATTTAATTTATTAGTCTTTCCGTTTACTTGTTAGTTTTTTCAATCTTACAGTGATTTTTACTCCGTGTTACACGTACATGTTACAAAGATTTACTATATTCTACATGCATTATCATGTTTATTGTTATTTTAGGGTTGTATTTCTAAATACCTATATAGTAATTTTATACCTCTCTCGTCTGCTCTTTGGCACTTTCCCCATTTAAATGATTGGGTCAGTTTCCTGGAATTATAGCTTTGCCTCCCAATATAGGTCTAGCTATTCGCGTAAAAGCTAGTAAACAAAATAACTAAAGCAAAAGTAAAAATATGATATTTCCACGTTTCCTCAATTTACTTTATAGAATTTCAGGCAGGTTTTCGACTCGTATAATAGTCAGTTACCTTACACTCGTACTCATACAAAGCGATCCGGTAACCGAGCCAGATAGATCCTCAAACATTCGATATTAAGCTTGATTGTGAGTCTCTGCTCAGCGAAAAGATCATTCTCCTTTTCTTTAGCTTAATTGCTCGCATTGTTATAGACAGTCGACTTTCCAGCTAGAACCAGTCGACTTTCCAGCTAGAATCAGTTGCCTTTCCAACTAGAATCATTCGCCTTTCCAGCTAGAATCAGTTGCCTTTCCAACTAGAATCAGTCGACTTTCCAGCTAGAACCAGTCGACTTTCCAGCTAGAATCAGTTGCCTTTCCAGCTAGAATCAGTCGCCTTTCCAGCTAGAATCAGTTGCCTTTCCAGCTAGAATCAGTCGACTTTCCAACTAGAATCAGTCGACTTTCCAGCTAGAATCAGTCGACTTTCCAGCTAGAATCAGTCGCCTTTCCAACTAGAATCAGTTGCCTTTCCAACTAGAATCAGTCGACTTTCCAACTAGAATCAGTCGACTTTCCAACTAGAACCAGTCGACTTTCCAGCTAGAATCAGTTGCCTTTCCAGCTAGAATCAGTCGACTTTCCAACTAGAATCAGTCGACTTTCCAACTAGAACCAGTCGACTTTCCAGCTAGAATCAGTTGCCTTTCCAGCTAGAATCAGTTGCCTTTCCAGCTAGAATCATTCGCCTTTCCAGCTAGAATCAGTTGCCTTTCCAGCTAGAATCAGTTGCCTTTCCAGCTAGAATCAGTCGACTTTCCAACTAGAACCAGTCGACTTTCCAGCTAGAATCAGTCGACTTTCCAGCTAGAATCAGTTGCCTTTCCAGCTAGAATCAGTCGACTTTCCAACTAGAACCAGTCGACTTTCCAGCTAGAATCAGTCGCCTTTCCAGCTAGAATCAGTTGCCTTTCCAACTAGAATCAGTTGCCTTTCCAGCTAGAATCAGTCGCCTTTCCAGCTAGAATCAGTCGACTTTCCAGCTAGAACCAGTCGAACCCATGCAGTGTGTCCTAAACTGCAGCTGGGATTAATAAAGTAAGGAACAACAACAACAACAACAACAACAAATTAGACACTTACTCGAATAGAGTACGGGGGAGGGCAACGCTGCTCAACCAACAGCTCCGTCTCCCGAGAGTCGATAATCCGCCAATTAAAAATTCGATAGTTTGTCCACCTTGGCAAGATTATCGTCTCAGGGACACGAGAGCTTGGACTGTAATGGGAAAGCCGAACTAAGTTTTCTGTCAAGTTCAAAGGGGGGAAACTAAGATACGGTGCCAAGATTCATAGTGCAGCGCACGGATGAATCACGCTCAGACGGTCCCGAGCCCCAAGTTCCCCCTCGGTCCCAGCGACTCTATTCGTCAGCTCCTCCTTGTTTAGTGTTTGTTGGAGACCCTACCCAATTAGGACGCAGCGATGAAGCCATTACTGGGGAGGGTGCAGGCCGATGGACGCGGAACCAGACTTGGGATTGGCACTGCTTTGTAGAGGATGTTGTTCGTAATCAATATTTAAGCTGCCATATATCTTTACGATCTATCTGAGTAATATTAATACACTTTATTCTTATATCCGTCTGGGGGGAAATTTCCCGACCAGACAAGCTTGTAAACAAGGTTTACTTACGAGCGTACATTTTGCAGACTTTAAAGTAGTGCGTGTGTCTGAGATATTATTGAAATTATGCACGCATCATCTTCAGATTCGATTTGGCTCTCTTGAATTTTCGGAACTAGGAAAGACAAATCCAAAAAAACTTACTTGACCAAATGCGACCAGGCCATAGCGTTTGCCACTGGCTTATCGCCAGACAGTCTATACGCGATTTGGTTAGATTAGAAAGAAAGAAAAAGCAGACGCCAGGAGAAGCAGACAGAGGCGTATCTATGCTAGCCTGTCTGACTTGACGCGATTCCGGTTTTGCGAGAACCCAGTGTGCAGCAAAATATGCGTGCATGTGCGTAATAAACATTCCAGAGTCTACCAGTATAAGTCCCAGTCAGCCGCGATCCACCCCATTGGCTGTAGGCACTGAACGGGGAGATTTTATGCCTGCGCTGCACTGCCAACTTTGCCGAGTCCACTTAGCTTGCTGCTTTTGCTAACTTAACAGTTGGCTCACTGACTCTTGCAGTCTGCTGGGCACCCCGCCTGCTTCAGCTTTTCTAGGGTGAGATTCGGATATGGAAGCTATTCTAGGGTGAGATTCGGATATGGAAGCGATTCTAGGGTGAGATTCAGAAATGGAAGCGATTCTAGGGTGAGATTCGGATATGGAAGCTATTCTAGGGTGAGATTCGGATATGGAAGCGATTCTAGGGTGAGATTCGGATATGGAAGCGATTCTAGGGTGAGACTCCGTTATGGAAGCGATTCTAGGGTGAGATTTGGATATGGAAACTCCAAATCTATCCAAATAGGGTGAGAATTGGATATGGAAGCGATTCTAGGGTGAGAATCGGATATGGAAGCGATTCTAGGGTGAGAATCGAATATGGAAGCGATTCTAGGGTGAGATTAGGATATGGAAGCGATTCTAGGGTGAGATTCGGATATGGAAGCTATTCTAGGGTGAGATTCGGATATGGAAGCTATTCTAGGGTGAGATTCGGATATGGAAGCTATTCTAGGGTGAGACTCCGTTATGGAAGCGATTCTAGGGTGAGATTTGGATATGGAAGCGATTCTAGGGTGAGAATTGGATATGGAAGCGATTCTAGGGTGAGATTTGGATATGGAAGCTATTCTAGGGTGAGATTCGGATATGGAAGCTATTCTAGGGTGAGATTCGGATATGGAAGCGATTCTAGGGTGAGATTCGGATATGGAAGCGATTCTAGGGTGAGACTCCGTTATGGAAGCGATTCTAGGGTGAGATTTGGATATGGAAACTCCAAATCTATCCAAATAGGGTGAGAATTGGATATGGAAGCGATTCTAGGGTGAGAATCGGATATGGAAGCGATTCTAGGGTGAGAATCGGATATGGAAGCGATTCTAGGGTGAGATTAGGATATGGAAGCGATTCTAGGGTGAGATTCGGATATGGAAGCTATTCTAGGGTGAGATTCGGATATGGAAGCGATTCTAGGGTGAGATTCGGATATGGAAGCGATTCTAGGGTGAGATTCGGATATGGAAGCTATTCTAGGGTGAGATTCGGATATGGAAGCGATTCTAGGGTGAGATTCAGAAATGGAAGCGATTCTAGGGTAAGAATCGGATATGGAAGCGATTCTAGGGTGAGAATCGGATATGGAAGCTATTCTAGGGTGAGAATTGGATATGGAAGCGATTCTAGGGTGAGATTCGGATATGGAAGCGATTCTAGGGTGAGATTAGGATATGGAAGCGATTCTAGGGTGAGAATTGGATATGGAAGCGATTCTAGGGTGAGATTCGGATATGGAAGCGATTCTAGGGTGAGATTAGGATATGGAAGCGATTCTAGGGTGAGAATCGGATATGGAAGCGATTCTAGGGTGAGATTCGGATATGGAAGCGATTCTAGGGTGAGAATCGGATATGGAAGCTATTCTAGGGTAAGACTCCGTTATGGAAGCGATTCTAGGGTGAGAATTGGATATGGAAGCGATTCTAGGGTGAGACTCCGTTATGGAAGCGATTCTAGGGTGAGATTTGGATATGGAAACTCCAAATCTATCCAAATAGGGTGAGAATTGGATATGGAAGCGATTCTAGGGTGAGAATCGGATATGGAAGCGATTCTAGGGTGAGATTAGGATATGGAAGCGATTCTAGGGTGAGAATCGGATATGGAAGCGATTCTAGGGTGAGATTAGGATATGGAAGCGATTCTAGGGTGAGAAGCGGATATGAAAGCGATTCTAGGGTGAGAATCGGATATGGAAGCGATTCTAGGGTGAGATTCGGATATGGAAGCAATTCTAGGGTGAGAATCGGATATGGAAGCGATTCTAGGGTGAGATTCGGATATGGAAGCGATTCTAGGGTGAGATTAGGATATGGAAGCGATTCTAGGGTGAGAATTGGATATGGAAGCGATTCTAGGGTGAGATTCGGATATGGAAGCGATTCTAGGGTGAGATTAGGATATGGAAGCGATTCTAGGGTGAGAATCGGATATGGAAGCGATTCTAGGGTGAGAATCGAATATGGAAGCGATTCTAGGGTGAGATTAGGATATGGAAGCGATTCTAGGGTGAGATTCGGATATGGAAGCTATTCTAGGGTGAGATTCGGATATGGAAGCTATTCTAGGGTGAGATTCGGATATGGAAGCTATTCTAGGGTGAGACTCCGTTATGGAAGCGATTCTAGGGTGAGATTTGGATATGGAAGCGATTCTAGGGTGAGAATTGGATATGGAAGCGATTCTAGGGTGAGATTTGGATATAGAAGCTATTCTAGGGTGAGATTTGGATAAGGAAGCTATTCTAGGGTGAGATTTGGATAAGGAAGCTATTCTAGGGTGAGATTTGGATAAGGAAGCTATTCTAGGGTGAGATTTGGATAAAGAAGCTATTCTAGGGTGAGATTTGGATAAGGAAGCGATTCTAGGGTGAGATTTGGATATGGAAGCTATTCTAGGGTGAGAATCGGATATGGAAGCTATTCTAGGGTGAGATTTGGATAAAGAAGCTATTCTAGGGTGAGATTTGGATAAGGAAGCTATTCTAGGGTGAGAATCGGATATGGAAGCTATTCTAGGTTGAGAATCGGATATGGAAGCTATTCTAGGTTGAGAATTGGATATGGAAGCTATTCTAGGGTGAGAATTGGATAAGGAAGCGATTCTAGGGTGAGATTTGGATATGGAAGCGATTCTAGGGTGAGAATCGGATATGGAAGCGATTCTAGGGTGAGATTTGGATATGGAAGCTATTCTAGGGTGAGAATCGGATATGGAAGCTATTCTAGGGTGAGATTTCGTTATGGAAGCTATTCTGTGGTTAGATGCGGATGTAAAATTGGAAGATATTCCAACAATTTTTGAAGCTCCAAGCTTTTAAAGTTGTACCTAAATAGACAGACGCGCGAACATTTCCCTGACCATAAGCTTGTTAAACCCAGCAAGGTGCGCATGACACAGCGAATCCAGACAGTCAGCCAGTGCACCCGAACTTCATAGTTTAGCAGATTCTCCAGCGCATTTGGACTGGCAAAAACCCAGACGGGGTTGACGAGGGAGGGCCCAAGAAGCGGTGGAGCATTTAATAGTGCATTTCTGTTTTAGAGAATTTCTTGCGCTGCGGGAGTTTCTTCTGGCGGGAAATTTTCCTCTACCCCTTCGGTCTGGCCAGGGTTGGAGTGTCCGAGATTTTGTGGCGACGCTTCCAGAGTGATCATAAAAATGCTTCGGCGGTGGCCGAAGCTGGGGAAGAACATCAGGAACCCAGCAATGCGAATATGACTGATAGAGACAGACAGACAGACAGACAGACAGACAGACAGACAGACAGACAGACAGACAGACAGACAGACAGACAGACAGACAGACAGACAGACAGACAGACAGACAGACAGACAGACAGACAGACAGACAGACAGACAGACAGACAGACAGACAGACAGACAGACAGACAGACAGGCAGGCAGGCAGGCAGGCAGGCAGACAGACAGACAGACAAACAGACAGGCAGGCAGGTAGACAGACAGACAGACAGGCAGGTAGGCAGACAGACAGACAGACAGACAGACAGACAGACAGACAGGCAGGTAGACAGACAGACAGACAGGCAGGTAGACAGACAGACAGACAGACAGGTAGGCAGACAGACAGACAGACAGACAGACAGACAGACAGACAGACAGACAGACAGACAGACAGACAGACAGACAGACAGACAGACAGACAGACAGACAGACAGACAGACAGACAGACAGACAGACAGGTAGACAGACAGACAGGCAGGCAGGCAGGCAGGCAGACAGACAGACAGACAGACAGACAGACAGACAGGCAGGTAGACAGACAGACAGACAGGCAGGTAGGCAGACAGACAGACAGACAGACAGACAGACAGACAGGCAGGTAGACAGACAGACAGACAGGCAGGTAGGCAGACAGACAGACAGACAGGCAGGCAGGTAGACAGACAGACAGGCAGGTAGGCAGACAGACAGACAGGCAGGCACTAAGACACGTCATTACTCATTACATTAAGTTCCAGGCCCTTAAGTATAATATTTACTCGTACGATACACAGGGGGGCACACTGAAGGATTTTGTTTATACACCCGTATTATTCTATAAAACTTACTTTTAGTAGAACTTAACGAGTGCATTCTAACGAAATGAATAGTAAAACAAACAACTAAGAAGAGGCGCAGAAAGCGATGGAACATGGAATTCGCCGTGTCAGCGAGTATGCCATGGCAGTAACTGCACACAGCACCAGGCCAGGCCAAGCACCAAATAATTGCAGTGACGTTAAATAGATGACCAATTAGATGACGAAATACCCTTTACGTGCACATTCTAACAGAAATGTTTACAGTAGCAAGCCTTATAAATGCATTTTCTTGCTAAGCGAAAGGCAGAATAATCATTCGGAGTGAGTTTATTGGCACCAGCGGTAAGTTCAAACTTGACTTCAAACCTGACTTTTTCATGGCTTTTTGATAGCGCGTCGATTAAGATAAAAAGAAAATCACATCCTCCAGAATCTATCAGAGCGTTGCCACATCCTCCAGCACCCATCAGAGGGTTGCCACATCCTCCAGCATCTATCAGAGAATTCTTACATCCTCCAACCTCCATCAGAAGGTTGCCATCTCCTCCAGCACCCATCAGAGGGTTGCCACATCCTCCAACACCCATCAGAGGGTTGCCACATCCTCCAACATCCATCAGAGGGTTGCCACATCCTCCAACACCCATCAGAGGGTTGCCATCTCCTCCATCATCCATCAGAGGGTTGCCACGTCCTCCATCATCCATCAGAGGGCGATACCCTCGAAACCTACCGACCCGCTAATGAGTTCCAATTAAGATACTCCAGTGGGTTGCTACATCTTTCAAGAATTTTTCTGTTTCCCCAGAAACAAGGCAGGATCTCCTAAACTCACAGAGACGCCATGTCGGAGCTCAAGGTGGTGCTACTCGGCGTGGCCTCGGTTGGCAAGACCTCCCTGTTCCATCGATTTGTTAACGACGCCTTCTCTGGTCTCGAGCCGCCCAGCATGCCGGCCGACTGCTGCGGACGGCGCCAGATAACACCGGGACGCACCGGCCTGTCCGAAGTCGTCACCATCGCCCTCTGGGACACCGCCGGAGAGGAGCGGTTCAGCGACTTCAACGCTCTTTACTACAAAGGCAGTTCGGCTGCGGTAGTCTGCTATGACCTTGCCGACTACAACACCCTGCTGAAGTCTTCATTCTGGATTAGCGATCTGTCAATGCGGCTTCCCGACGCTGCCATCTTCCTCTGCGGCTGCAAGTCCGACCTGCTGCTGTCGCTGTCGGCGACAACCATCGGCGCCGGCGATGACATCATGGCTAGCGATGACGCAAAGCGGCAGAGGCGCCGATACGTGGACTCCGATATGCTGCGCAACTTTGCACGCGAGCACTCGAGTTAGTTGGGGTGGTTGACAACAACAACAACAACAACAACAACAACAACAACAACTACTACTACTACTACTACTACTACTACTACTACTACTACTACTACTACTACTACTACTACTACTACTACTACTACTACTACTACTACTACTACTACTACTACTACTACTACTACTACTACTACTACTACTACTACTACTACTACTACTACTACTACTACTACTACTACTACTACTACTACTACTACTACTACTACTACTACTACTACTACTACTACTACTACTACTACTACTACTACTACTACTACTACTACTACTACTACTACTACTACTACTACTACTACCGTTTCAGTACCACAAGAGCGACTATTTAGCGTGTCGGCCAAGACTGGCCACCAGGTCACGGAACTATTTGAGGCCGTGGCCGCCTGCTGCCTAGTCACCTGCCGACGTAAGTCGCTGCTGCACCAGAAGCTGCACCCAAAGGTGGTGTCGGAAATTTCAACTGGCGATCAACAGAGCCCCAATACGGCCAGGGACATTCAGTCTCTCTCTGTGCCAGAAGGCCGACCGCGCAGTCGAAGAACTGAGCCCGTCATTCGATGCCCCTGCATGTAACGCGTAATTTTACAGAGCAATGTGTTTCAATGATTTTCAATATCTTAGAACACGTAATCCTAAATTTAGAAGTCTCGAATATGAATTCAGTAGTGCGTATTCCTTGATGCTTGCATCTTCAGTCTCCACATCCTTAACTTGCATCCTCAGACCCTACATCCTCAATCCCCACTTCCTCAATCCCCACATCCTCATTCCCTACATCCTCAATCCCCACATCCTCAATCCCCACATCCTCAATCCCCACATCCTCAATCCCCACTTCCTCAATCCCCGCATCCTCAATCCCCACATCCTCAATCCCCACATTCTCAATCCTCACATCTTCAATCCCCACATCCTCAATCCCCGCATTCTCAATCCCCACATCCTCAATCCCCACATCCTCAATCCCCACTTCCTCAATCCCCGCATCCTCAATCCCCACATCCTCAATCCTCACATCTTCAATCCCCACATCCTCAATCCCCACATCCTCAATCCCCACATCCTCAATCCCCACTTCCTCAATCCCCGCATCCTCAATCCCCACATCCTCAATCCCCACATTCTCAATCCTCACATCCTCAATCCCCGCATCCTCAATCCCCACATCCTCAATCCCCACATCCTCAATCCTCACATCTTCAATCCCCACATCCTCAATCCCCACATCCTCAATCCCCACATCCTCAATCCTCACATCCTCAAGTTAATCCCTTCCCTAATTGCTATTATTATTTACTTGCATTAAAAAGCAACTTTTACAGAGTTTATAAATATTCTTCAGAAAAATGAAATGCGTTTAGTGTAGAATAAAGTCAAGTCCTGCTCTAACCAAGTTTATAAGTTGACTTTTTAGGCTAGCCAAAAGGGGCTGAGAATAACCAAAATATGTCACATCGTTCTTGCAGTAGGTTAAATAAAACATAAAACATGCCATGTGTGCAAAACTATCTGCGCGTTAAGGTCACTCGCCAAAACTATCTGCGCGCTAAGGTCACTCGCCAAAACTATCTGCGTGCTAAGGTCACTATAGCCAAAACTATCTGCGTGCTTAGGTCACTATAGCCAAAACTATCTGCGCGCTAAGGTCACTATAGCCAAAACTATCTGCGCGCTTAGGTCACTATAGCCAAAACTATCTGCGCGCTAAGGTCACTCGCCAAAACTATCTGCGTGCTAAGGTCACTATAGCCAAAACTATCTGCGCGCTTAGGTCACTATAGCCAAAACTATCTGCGCGCTTAGGTCACTATAGCCAAAACTATCTGCGCGCTAAGGTCACTCGCCAAAACTATCTGCGTGCTAAGGTCACTATAGCCAAAACTATCTGCGCGCTAAGGTCACTCGCCAAAACTATCTGCGTGCTAAGGTCACTATAGCCAAAACTATCTGCGCGCTAAGGTCACTATAGCCAAAACTATCTGCGTGCTTAGGTCACTATAGCCAAAACTATCTGCGCGCTTAGGTCACTATAGCCAAAACTATCTGCGTGCTTAGGTCACTATAGCCAAAACTATCTGCGCGCTAAGGTCACTATAGCCAAAACTATCTGCGCGCTTAGGTCACTATAGCCAAAACTATCTGCGTGCTTAGGTCACTATAGCCAAAACTATCTGCGCGCTAAGGTCACTCGCCAAAACTATCTGCGTGCTTAGGTCACTATAGCCAAAACTATCTGCGCGCTTAGGTCACTATAGCCAAAACTATCTGCGCGCTTAGGTCACTATAGCCAAAACTATCTGCGCGCTTAGGTCACTATAGCCAAAACTATCTGCGCGCTTAGGTCACTTCACTAAGGATCTCAGCGCGCTCCGAGAGGCTTCGGATGCAGGCGCATAGCCGAGCAGGAAGTCTCATCACCGTAATTTTCCTCCTCTTGGAAATCCAGCTCCCGTCTTCCGCTCTCGAGCCAAGTCTGTTCGATCCGGTTAAATTCGGATTGAATCGCTCGGCTGACCTGGCGCGCTGGTCCCGCCTTTCCTGAGCCCCGCAAATTTTCTTCCCATATGTCTGCATATGCAGACCCAGCTTAGAAATTAATAATTATTCTTGCCTAAGTCGATTTCCCCCCAGGGGCAGAGGAGATTCCCAGACAGCCGTCGTACTAGTGGGTGGTCGCTCATGACAGATGGTTAATTCCCATTCCAATTTCTGTCTATAATGGAGGATATCCTTCCCTTGTTTTAAGCCCTGGATACTAATGGCTAAATTATGTCTTCGTCTTTCCAGGGGCTTGTAAACGTACTTTTATGTATAGCTCGTATAAGAACATAGATTGAGTAAACTAATTATGCTGCTTGCTGAAATGACTGCGGGAAGTGCGGGAACTGAGTGACCTTGACGCTGCTGGCTGATGGAACAGTGCGGGAACTGAGTGACCTTGACGCTGCTGGCTGATGGAACAGTGCGGGAACTGAGTGACCTTGACGCTGCTGGCTGATGGAACAGTGCGGGTACTGAGTGATCTTGACGCTGCTGGCTGATGGAACAGTGCGGGAACTGAGTGACCTTGACGCTGCTGGCTGATGGAACAGTGCGGGAACTGAGTGACCTTGACGCTGCTGGCTGATGGAACAGTGCGGGTACTGAGTGACCTTGACGCTGCTGGCTGATGGAACAGTGCGGGAACTGAGTGACCTTGACGCTGCTGGCTGATGGAACAGTGCGGGTACTGAGTGACCTTGACGCTGCTGGCTGATGGAACAGTGCGGGAACTGAGTGACCTTGACGCTGCTGGCTGATGGAACAGTGCGGGTACTGAGTGACCTTGACGCTGCTGGCTGATGGAACAGTGCGGGTACTGAGTGACCTTGACGCTGCTGGCTGATGGAACAGTGCGGGTACTGAGTGATCTTGACGCTGCTGGCTGATGGAACAGTGCGGGTACTGAGTGACCTTGACGCTGCTGGCTGATGGAACAGTGCGGGAACTGAGTGACCTTGACGCTGCTGGCTGATGGAACAGTGCGGGAACTGAGTGACCTTGACGCTGCTGGCTGATGGAACAGTGCGGGTACTGAGTGACCTTGACGCTGCTGGCTGATGGAACAGTGCGGGAACTGAGTGATCTTGGTGCTGCTGGCTGATTCCAGTAAACTTTCTACCTGCAGGTACTCAAAAGTTGATTCAGCGCAGGCTTTCACACCAACCAGGAGAGCACGCGAGGCTGCAGCAAAAATTCTGCCTCCCTTTAAAAAGTGACTCAGTTTTTCGAAACTTTTTTGTTAAGTGCATTTTTTAAGCGACGTATTTTTAACAAAAAGATCCCTGAAAAGGACTTGGCGCTTCTCTATCATTCCTTCCTTCACACAGCCCAGTCCCCCTGCCCCCCGCCCCACTCCGAAGCCTTTCGCCTGATCGCCCGCGTGCCTCGACGGGCCGCGAGGAGCGCGAAAGCTGTGGAGTAGGGATGTGACTAGGACGAAATCCTACCGCGCGAGACAGAGGGCCCTGCTCTGGGAGATTTTGATAAGCAGCGACAGGGGGGAAAGGATTTCGATTGGTTGTGTGAAAGGGGAAAATATCCCTTCGACGGAAAAAGAGGAGGGACTGAATTAAAAAACGCTGCCAAGGCTGACCAGGTGGACAAATTTTGGCTAGCGCGGCACTCAGAGGCATTTCTCAGCCTAGGGATGCAGAACTCAGCGACACCCGAGCAGCAGCCGAGGACTCAGGGGAGCGGCGAAGGCTCTGAGTTCCAGGCGGAGGATTCGCTACCCGCCGGATCGTCAAAGCCGCGCCGCCGTGGCGGCAGTGTGCGCATTTGGGGCGGCCTCACAGCCGTAGCCGCCGCCGCGACGTCGGCAGCTTCCATCGGCCTACGGCGGTGCCGCACCGTCAAGGAGCGGCAGCTGCAGCGGCATGGAGACATCGATGCTGCGGCTAGCGTCAATATTGACAGCAGCATCGACGTCGGTGTCGGTCGGCGCGATCGCCGGAACGCCCTGCCGGACATTTTCCTCGGCGCCCCAGTTGAAGAAGTTCGCCGCCTGCTGGCCGCCCACGGCATCGACGTCGGTCCTTCGTCGTCGGCATCCTTGCCGAAGACTTCGTCGTCGGAGAAGTCGGCGTCGACGTCGAAGGAGACAACGGCGGCGGCGAGTCTGTTCGCGAGGCACACGCGGCGCACCTGTAGTCTGCGAGCGCCGCCGCGCCGACAGCTTCAGGCGATGCAGCAGCCGCAGCCGCAGCGATCTGTTCGGCGACGTGCCAGCAGCGAGCGAGAGCGCAGCTGCCACCGGCGGCTGCTCGGCTGTCCGAGCCCCATCGGCTTCGGCTGACCGCTCAGAGCTGCCTGACCTGACACCTGACGAATTTCTGTCTGTCGGGCTTCAATTTGAGCCCCGATGAACAATAACAGTGATTTATTGTAGAATGTTTTTCCCCAAATCATACATTATTGGCCCCTCCCCAAAAAAGCTGTAAAAATGAATACAGATACCAGAGACTAGACTGGCAATAATGGAAGGTTAATATGAAGCAATATTTTAAGTTAATGGCCAAGGTCACGAGTGCGCGTAGGGCTAGGGTTAGGGTTATGGTTAGGGTTAGGGTTAGGGTAAGGGTTAGGGTTGGGGTTAGGGTTAGGGTTAGGGTTAGGGTTTGCACACGAGTGGCAATTTGGCCATTACCTTAAATTTTTTATTCATATTACCTGCATTTTATTGAACTGTCTATGGTCGAAACAGGACTTTCAGTAAATGACCAGCCATGAAGCAGCGGTCATTACCGTGATGTGACAGTTTGATCAATGCGACGCGCGTATATTCAAAGTTTTCTATGTATTCTCTTTCAAATGGTCGTTCACCTTATCGAAATGTTATTAATTTATTGTCAATTTTAATGCATTAAATTGAGCTGGAATCCTAAATACCCAAGAGTGCTCACAGTAATCATGTTGAAGATTGCTGGAGAAATTGAAGACACGAGAAATAATTAGATGCGCTCTCTCGTCAAATGTCAATTTAAATTCACTGGAAACAGGAAGAGCTCATTGCGTTTCAGGGAGGCTTTCGGATAGACTGACTGACTGGCGGATCCCTACTGGGAGAATGGCTTTTTCCAAAATTTTTGTTTAGCTATTCGAACTTTTACCTAAATTCGTATTCCACTTCGTAAATTATTAAACAAACTGACGTCTGAGTAGTCTATACCAAACAGGTAGTATAAATCTGGGGCAGAGTTTGAATTTATTTAGTAGGTGAGTTGCCTTTATAAGGAAAGTCATTATCACAGGTGAGAGCTGTGTCTTTCACCGGGAAAAGCTGGTCATTATCACAGGTGAGAGCTGTCTCTATCACCGGGAAAAGCTGGTCATTATCACAGGTGAGAGCTGTGTCTTTCACCGGGAAAAGCTGGTCATTATCACAGGTGAGAGCTGTCTCTTTCACCGGGAAAAGCTGGTCATTATCACAGGTGAGAGCTGTCTCTTTCACCGGGAAAAGCTGGTCATTATCACAGGTGAGAGCTGTGTCTTTCACCGGGAAAAGCTGGTCATTATCACAGATGAGAGCTGTCTCTATCACCGGGAAAAGCTGATCATTATCACAGGTGAGAGCTGGTCATTATCACAGGTGAGAGCTGTCTCTTTCACCGGGAAAAGCTGGTCATTATCACAGGTGAGAGCTGTCTCTTTCACCGGGAAAAGCTGGTCATTATCACAGGTGAGAGCTGTGTCTTTCACCGGGAAAAGCTGGTCATTATCACAGATGAGAGCTGTCTCTATCACCGGGAAAAGCTGATCATTATCACAGGTGAGAGCTGGTCATTATCACAGGTGAGAGCTCTCTCTATCACCGGGAAAAGCTGATCATTATCACAGATGAGAGCTGTCTCTATCACCGGGAAAAGCTGGTCATTATCACAGGTGAGAGCTGTCTCTATCAACGGGAAAAGCTGGTCATTATCACAGGTAAAAGCCACTACTAATATATCAAGAACTGGTTTCAGCTCAAAAGTACTTTAAAAGTAGTAAACTGGCTAGACTCAGATAAAGTGCAGTTGAACTAATGTAAGCTAAGCCATGAAAATTGAGAGCAACGTAGACAAACTGGTCGCCAAGGTGTGCCAGCAGTTACTAAGGGAATGATAAGCGCGCGATATCATGAGATAATCTGCTTTGCTTTCAGCGGGTTCGATGGGATGGATGGACAGAGGATTAACGAGGAAGATAATAAAAGAGGATTTAGCTCTGCACCTTCCATCGAACAGTGTCGGAGAAAAGAGCTGCCTCACGATAGATGGAAATTTAATCCTGAAACTGGAGTATCCAGACAGTTATGGAATGTAGTTTCATTTAGAAAATGACACATAATTGATAGATAAATGATGAATGACTAGATAGATAGACAGATAGATAGATAGATAGATAGATAGATAGATAGATAGATAGATAGATAGATAGATAGATAGATAGATAGATAGATAGATAGATAGATAGATAGATAGATAGATAGATAGATAGATAGATAGATAGATAGATAGATAGATAGATAGATAGATAGATAGATAGATAGATAGATAGATATATAGATAGATAGATAGATAGATAGATAGATAGATAGATAGATAGATAGATAGATAGATAGATAGATAGATAGATAGATAGATAGATAGATAGATAGATAGATAGATAGATAGATAGATAGATAGATAGATAGATAGATAGATAGATAGATAGATAGATAGATAGATAGATAGATAGATAGATAGATAGATAGATAGATAGATAGATAGATAGATAGATAGATAGATAGATAGATAGATAGATAGATAGATAGATAGATAGATAGTTGTAGGGAATAGAAAAAGCATGTCAGACGTATTGAAATGGAACTTGATGGAGCAGTGGGAAAGCGGATCCCAATTTAATTGCAAATATGTTGCCAAGATTTTCCGGCACATCAACCCGTTCATCGAAATCGATTTGGAATTTGCATAAAGTTGACAGAGCATTACTGTTAGTAGCACAACCACACTTTATATAAAAATGATGAAAGGATTTATTGACCCGGCGGGGTTAATATTTCAGAGTTTAGGAAGCTACAGTCATAAACTTGCAGCTCTATACTCTTTCTCTATACACAATTAACAATGTTTATGCCTCTGTGTCGGTGCTGCGACAAACGGAAGGCTTGACTATCTGGAGACAGAGCACAATAGAAAACAGCCAACAGCAGGCCATTGGTTAAGCTAAAATTTAAAGCAAAGTTGAGCACAGAAGTTTTTCTCTCGCCTTTGGCACAGCAGTTAAGCAGTTTGCTCAGTTTAGAGACCGGTGCTGTACACTGCACGAGCTTCTGTTATAAATAAGATGAGCAGCGCCGCAGGCGCACAGACTGTCTGCCTGTCCTCTCACCCCCTGCGCCTCGCCATTCAAAAGCGTCTCCGCAAGAGAATTTGCCATTTCTCTCTTTCTCTCTATCGCTGAAACCGCGGCATGGCGGCCAGAGATGCCGTGGAAGCCACCACGGATGTTTTCTCCGTTCGGACTCTGATAGCGCAGCAACCGGCCACGGCGCCTGCGCCGCTTCCCGACCCGGACGAGTTGCTGCGACGGAGACGCCAACGCGCCGCCGCCGCCGCCGCCGCCGCCGCCGCCGCTGCTGCCAACGAAACCGCAGCGGGCGGGGCTTCTTCCACCGTCGGGTACTCCAGCGCCGCTTACGTCACAACAGGCGACGTTTACTTCGACTCCACGTCAGCCTCCGGTGGCGGCGCCTATGTCGCATCGTCCACCTCCAATACGGGACCCGCCAATAACAACAATGACGGCGATGACGAAGAGAAGCTGCAGCATCATATGCAGAAACTGCAGCAGATTCAGTTAAAACGACAACAGAAGCAGCAGCCGGTGCAACAAAACCCGCTGTCCGGCACCCGGGGCACACCGTCGCAGTTCCTATGCGAGCAGCTGCCAAGCGACTGGGAGATCCGACAGCACCAGCTCTGGGAAGATCGCTGGCTGGAAGCTGAGCCCGGCGGCATCCTGGCCAGGGAGCAGATGCTTCGCCGTCAGCGAGATGAAGCGGCAGCTGCTGAGCGGAAACAGCGGGAGGCCCTGGAGCAGCAGAGACTGCGGGAGCAACAGCAGAGAGAGGAGGAGCTGCAGCAGCAGGCCGCCAGGGAGAGGAAGCTGCGCGAAGAGGAGGAGCTCCAGCTCAAACTGAGGCAGGAACAGCAGGAGAGAGAGCGGCAGCTCAGGGAGCGGCAGCAGCGAGAGCAGAGACAGCTGGAGCAGCAGCGCAAGGAACAGGAGCTCATGGAGGAGATGGAGAGGGAGCGCCAGTTAAGAGAGAGGCTGCAAAGGGAGCAGGAAGAGAAGGATCGGGAACTGCGAGAGCAGATGCTGCTGGAAGAGAGAAAAAGAGAGGAGCAGCTGAGGGAGCAACGGCAGCGGGAGCAGCAGCTATTCGAAGAGCAACAAAATGAGCAGGAAGAGAAGGAGAGGCAGTTGCGTCTGCAAATCGAGCAGGAGAAGAAGCTGAGGGAGCAGATGCTGAAGGAGCAGGAAGTGAAGGAGAGGGAACTGCGCGAACGGCTGTTGAATGAGCAGAAGCTGAAGGAGGAGCAGCAAAGGGAGCAGCAGCTGAGGGAGCAGCAGGAAAGGGAGCAGAAGCTCAAGGAGGAGCAGCTGAACGAGCAGCGCAGGAAAGAGCAAGAGCTGATGGAGCAGATTGAGCAGGAGCGGAAGCTGCGCGAGAAGATGCGAAGAGAACAGGAAGAGAAGGAGCAACGGCTGCGAGAGCAAATCCTGCTGGAGCAGCAGCAGAGGGAGGATGAGCTGCGTGAGCGGCAGCTGCGTGAGCAGCAGACGAAGGACAGCCAAGAGCGGGAAAGACTGTTGAGAGAGCAGCAGCGGAGGGAGCAGGAGCTCATGGAGCAGCTGGAGAGGGAGAAGCAGTTGAGGGAGCAGCAGCTAAAGGACCAACAGCAGAAAGAGCAGGATCTCAAAGAGCGTCTGATGAGGGAGCAGCAGCTTCGCGAGCAACAGCAGCAGGAGCAGCTGGAGCGAGAGAAGCAACTGCAGGAGCAGCGGGTCAAGGAGCAGCAGCTGTGGGAGCAGCAGCTGCAGGAGCAGAAACTGAGGGAGCAGAGGCTGAGAGAGCAGCAAGAACGGGACCAACAGCAGAGGGAGCTGGAACTCCAGGAGCAGAGGTTGAAAGAGAAGCAGATGTGGGAGCAGCAGCTGCAAGACCAGAAGCTGAGAGAGCAGCAGCAGAAAGAGCAGGAAGAGCGTGAAAGAAAACTGCAGGAGCAGAAATTGAAGTCGGAGCAGCAGCTCAGAGAGCAGCAGGCGGAGGAGCAGAAGAAGCAGCAGGAGTTTCTGTCTCGGCAAGAGCAGGAGCGGCAAGAGAACTCGGAGCGAGAAGGCGCAGAAGAAAACGCAGTCGACGATAAAGAAGAAGAAGATGATGAAGATGAAGAAGAAGTGAAGTCGGAGGCTGATGAAGCGCCAATAGTTGACGAGGTTGAAGAGACCCCAGCCAAGGAAAAGGCGCTGCTTGCCCCACCTGAAGAGGAGACGGAAGAGGAAGATGATGAGCCAGAGGAGGCTGCAGAAGCGAAGGCGAAGGAGTTTGCAAATTCATCAACTCAGTTTGAGGAGGATCTGCCAGTTCAGGTATGTCAGCTTGGCCTTCTTATTGTTAATGTGTGTCAGCTTGGCCTTCTTATTGTTAATGTGTGTCAGCTTGGCCTTCTTATTGTTAATCTGTGTCAGCTTGGCCTTCTTATTGTTAATGTGTGTCAGCTTGGCCTTCTTATTGTTAATGTGTGTCAGCTTGGCCTTCTTATTGTTAATGTGTGTCAGCTTGGCCTTCTTATTGTTAATGTGTGTCAGCTTGGCCTTCTTATTGTTAATGTGTGTCAGCTTGGCCTTCTTATTGTTAATGTGTGTCAGCTTGGCCTTCTTATTGTTAATGTGTGTCAGCTTGGCCTTCTTATTGTTAATGTGTGTCAGCTTGGCCTTCTTATTGTTAATGTGTGTCAGCTTGGCCTTCTTATTGTTAATGTGTGTCAGCTTGGCCTTCTTATTGTTAATGTGTGTCAGCTTGGCCTTCTTATTGTTAATGTGTGTCAGCTTGGCCTTCTTATTGTTAATGTGTGTCAGCTTGGCCTTCTTATTGTTAATGTGTGTCAGCTTGGCCTTCTTATTGTTAATGTGTGTCAGCTTGGCCTTCTTATTGTTAATGTGTGTCAGCTTGGCCTTCTTATTGTTAATGTGTGTCAGCTTGGCCTTCTTATTGTTAATGTGTGTCAGCTTGGCCTTCTTATTGTTAATCTGTGGCAGCTCATAGCTTGGCCTTCTTGTTGTTAATCTGTGGCAGCTCATAGCTTGGCCTTCTTGTTGTTAATCTGTATCATCTCATAGCTTGGCCTTCTTGTTGTTAATCTGTGTCATCTCATAGCTTGGCCTTCTTGTTGTTAATCTGTGTCAGCTCATAGCTTGGCCTTCTTGTTGTTAATCTGTGGCAGCTCATAGCTTGGCCTTCTTGTTGTTAATCTGTGTCATCTCATAGCTTGGCCTTCTTGTTGTTAATCTGTGGCAGCTCATAGCTTGGCCTTCTTGTTGTTAATCTGTGTCATCTCATAGCTTGGCCTTCTTGTTGTTAATCTGTGTCAGCTCATAGCTTCGCATTCTTGTTGTTAATCTGTGGCAGCTCATAGCTTCGCATTCTTGTTGTTAATCTGTGGCAGCTCATAGCTTGGCCTTCTTGTTGTTAATCTGTGTCATCTCATAGCTTGGCCTTCTTGTTGTTAATCTGTGGCAGCTCATAGCTTGGCCTTCTTGTTGTTAATCTGTGGCAGCTCATAGCTTGGCCTTCTTGTTGTTAATCTGTGGCAGCTCATAGCTTGGCCTTCTTGTTGTTAATCTGTGGCAGCTCATAGCTTGGCCTTCTTGTTGTTAATCTGTGGCAGCTCATAGCTTGGCCTTCTTGTTGTTAATCTGTGGCAGCTCATAGCTTGGCCTTCTTGTTGTTAATCTGTGGCAGCTCATAGCTTCGCATTCTTGTTGTTAACCTGTGGCAGCGCTACTGCCAAATCTTGGGCACAGGGACACAACTGAACTTTCCGGCAGAAGAGAGCAAGGGTCGGTGCAGGACACCCTAAAAAGATTAATTAAGTTAATCCAAGCCTACTTGTACCTGAACACGCAGCTTAATTATCAGGCATAAATATTTCATATCGCTTAAATTGACTGTGATAAAGTTTTACGACTTCTATAGTTTATGCGAGATTATCAATCTACTAATGAGTAATATGTCTTGCGTGACAAATAAAGCTCCCTGTAGCCACAGTAAAAATTGCGATTGGCCAGAGCTTCCCCATTTAACCTGCCTTCAATCACCCCCCACTCACCGGCAGCTTTCCTCGCCCCGAGACCCAGCTCGCTCGGACTCGGCAGTAGCAGACCTGGAGCCGTCACGTGACCCGCCGCTCAGCGCCCGCTCCGCCGGCTCGTCCACCCTCTACTCGGCCAGGAATCCGGCCGTTGGGATGTCGGCAGCCTCGTTATCGCCGAGGTCGCCGCGTCAGGCCGCTGATGAAGCCAACAGCATGGGTGAGGTGTGCGAGCACTGCCACCGGCGCCACCGCTTCCTGCCGCCGGTGCTCTGCCAGCGGCCCCGCTCCGCTGCCGCCGCGGCTGCCTCCGTCGGCGGCGGCTCCGTCAAGTCCGTCACCTGGGAGGATGCAGACAACGCTGCCGACGAGTCGGTGAGGTCCAGGTGGGCCTTCCAGCTGGACGACGAGCGTCAGCGGCGACTGCAACGAGAGCGGGAGCTTCGCCAGCAGCGGGAGGCTGAGGAGAAGCTCAGGCAGCAGTGCCAGAAGCTGGCGAGCTCGGTGAGTGGGGGGGGGAGAAGAGTACGGCATTTGGGATTTGGGGGCGTTTGGGATCTGGAAACCGGGTGGGGTTTAACAACTTGGGGATCCAGGCGGGGTTTTTCAGGGGCTTATGATCTGGAGGATCTGATATTTTTGGATCTTAGGCTCTGGGTGAGGGACTAGGGATATTGAGACCTGGGTGAGGGATTAGGGGTATTGGAACCTGGGTGAGGGATTAGGGATATTGGGACCTGGTGGAGATCATGGATCTTGGGACCTGGGTGAGGGATTAGGGATATTGGGATCTGGTGGAGATTAGGGATTTTGGGATCTGGTGGAGATTAGGGATTTTGGGATCTGGTGGAGATTAGAAAGCTGGTGATCTGCATGGCTGTGGGATTTAGGGATCTTGGAATCTGGATGAGGGATTAGGGATATTGGGATCTATGTGTGGGATTTGGGATCTTGGAATCTGGGTGAGGGATTAGGGATATTGGGATCTGGTGGAGATTAGGGACGTGGGGATCTGGCTGTAGGATTTAGGGATCTTAGGATCTGACTGGTATTTAGGGATATTGGGATCTGGTGGAGATTAGGGATATTGGGATCTATGTGTGAGATTTTAGATCTTGGGGTCTGGTGGAGATTAGTGATCTTGGGATCTGGGTGTGGGATTTTGGATATTGAGGTCTGGAAGACTGGGTATCTTAGGTTTAGGCTGTGGGATTTTGTGATCTTGGAATCTGGATTTGGGATTAGTGATCTAGGGATCTGCTTGAGAGTTTGGATATTGGGGTCTGGGTGTGGGATTAGGGATCTGTTTTTTGTAACTGGCATTGTCATGTGAAGCGACACTGTCTACGGCTCTGCGATCTATTAGAACAAAACCCTGTGCTTTTCTCTTTTGTACGTATAGAAAAAAAGAATTCGCCATGCAAATTTTCTCCTGCAGGAAAAATTTGAATCATCAATAGCAACCCCCTATTCTTTGCTTCATTCTCTCATTCCTTCATCTTTTAGCTAGCAACTGTCTTCATAATTTCCTTCCCTGGGAGACTGGCTGGGTGGATGGGGCCAAGGCGTGAGTCAGGGTGAAGGATCGGGGGGCTGCCACGCCACGCCGTGGAGAAACTGAAAAACTTCATTGTGCCAAAAAGTTGGCTTCAGCCTGAGGCGGAGGCAGCTGCAGCATCGCGCTTGCTTCTTGATGAAGCCAGCAGCAGGGGTGTGAAAGGAAAAAGTGGCTACGGGAGATGCACTTTTGCATGAAATCACCTGCCGCCATGTATTGATCGCATGGCATCGGCTCTCTCTCAGTCTTAGTCATTAAAATCTGCTTCTGGCTTGTCCGGAGAGAGAGCCACGAGAGACAGGAATGTGAGACTGAAGAGGGACGAGAGGAAGATGTGGTGAGACAGGGGTGAGACGGTGTGAGACAGGAAAAAGACGGGGGTGAGACATGGAAGAGACGGGATGAGACAGGGAAGAGACGGGATGAGACATGGAAGAGACGGGATGAGACAGGGAAGAGACGGGATGAGACAGGGAAGAGACGGGATGAGACAGGGAAGAGACGGTGTGAGACATGGAAGAGATGGGATGAGACAGGAAAGAGACGGGATGAGACAGGGAAGAGACGGGATGAGACAGGGAAGAGAAGGGATGAGACAGGGAAGAGACGGGATGAGACAGGGAAGAGAAGGGATGAGACAGGGAAGAGACGGGATGAGACAGGGAAGAGAAGGGATGAGACAGGAAAGAGACGGTGTGAGACATGGAAGAGATGGGATGAGACAGGAAAGAGACGGTGTGAGACATGGAAGAGATGGGATGAGACAGGGAAGAGACGGGATGAGACAGGGAAGAGAAGGGATGAGACAGGGAGGAGAAGGGATGAGACATGGAAGAGACGGGATGAGACATGGAGGAGACGGGATGAGACAGGGAAGAGAAGGGATGAGACATGGAAGAGACGGGATGAGACATGGAGGAGACGGGATGAGACAGGGAAGAGACGGGATGAGACATGGAGGAGACGGGATGAGACAGGGAAGAGACGGAGTGAGACATGGAAGAGACGGGATGAGACAGGAAAGAGACGGGATGAGACAGGGAAGAGACGGGATGAGACAGGAAAGAGACGGGATGAGACATGGAGGAGACGGGATGAGACAGGAAGGAGACGGAGTGAGACATGGAAGAGACGGGATGAGACAGGAAAGAGACGGGATGAGACAGGAAAGAGACGGGATGAGACAGGAAAGAGACGGGATGAGACATGGAGGAGACGGGATGAGACAGGGAAGAGACGGAGTGAGACAGGGAAGAGACGGGATGAGACAGGGAAGAGACGGGATGAGACATGGAAGAGACGGGATGAGACAGGAAGGAGACGGAGTGAGACATGGAGGAGACGGGATGAGACAGGGAAGAGACGGGATGAGACAGGGAAGAGACGGGATGAGACAGGGAAGAGACGGGATGAGACAGGAAAGAGACGGGATGAGACAGGAAAGAGACGGGATGAGACAGGGAGGAGACGGGATGAGACAGGGAAGAGACGGGATGAGACAGGGAAGAGACGGGATGAGACAGGAAAGAGACGGAGTGAGACAGGGAAGAGACGGGATGAGACAGGGAAGAGACGGGATGAGACAGGAAAGAGACGGGATGAGACAGGGAAGAGACGGTGTGAGACATGGAAGAGATGGGATGAGACAGGAAAGAGACGGGATGAGACAGGGAAGAGACGGGATGAGACAGGGAAGAGAAGGGATGAGACAGGGAAGAGACGGGATGAGACAGGGAAGAGAAGGGATGAGACAGGGAAGAGACGGGATGAGACAGGGAAGAGAAGGGATGAGACAGGAAAGAGACGGTGTGAGACATGGAAGAGATGGGATGAGACAGGAAAGAGACGGTGTGAGACATGGAAGAGATGGGATGAGACAGGGAAGAGACGGGATGAGACAGGGAAGAGAAGGGATGAGACAGGGAAGAGACGGGATGAGACATGGAAGAGACGGGATGAGACATGGAGGAGACGGGATGAGACAGGGAGGAGACGGGATGAGACAGGGAGGAGACGGGATGAGACATGGAAGAGACGGGATGAGACATGGAGGAGACGGGATGAGACAGGGAAGAGAAGGGATGAGACATGGAAGAGACGGGATGAGACATGGAGGAGACGGGATGAGACAGGGAAGAGACGGGATGAGACATGGAGGAGACGGGATGAGACAGGAAAGAGACGGAGTGAGACATGGAAGAGACGGGATGAGACAGGAAAGAGACGGGATGAGACAGGGAAGAGACGGGATGAGACAGGAAAGAGACGGGATGAGACAGGAAAGAGACGGGATGAGACATGGAGGAGACGGGATGAGACAGGAAGGAGACGGAGTGAGACATGGAAGAGACGGGATGAGACAGGAAAGAGACGGGATGAGACAGGGAAGAGACGGGATGAGACAGGAAAGAGACGGGATGAGACAGGAAAGAGACGGGATGAGACATGGAGGAGACGGGATGAGACAGGGAAGAGACGGAGTGAGACAGGGAAGAGACGGGATGAGACAGGGAAGAGACGGGATGAGACATGGAAGAGACGGGATGAGACAGGAAGGAGACGGAGTGAGACATGGAAGAGACGGGATGAGACAGGAAAGAGACGGGATGAGACAGGGAAGAGACGGGATGAGACAGGGAAGAGACGGGATGAGACAGGAAAGAGACGGGATGAGACAGGAAAGAGACGGGATGAGACAGGGAGGAGACGGGATGAGACAGGGAAGAGACGGGATGAGACAGGGAAGAGACGGGATGAGACAGGAAAGAGACGGAGTGAGACAGGGAAGAGACGGGATGAGACAGGGAAGAGACGGGATGAGACAGGAAAGAGACGGGATGAGACAGGGAAGAGACGGGATGAGACAGGGAGGAGACAGAGTGAGACAGGAAGAGACGGGGGGATAAATGAATGCAATTCACTAGCGGAAGCGAAGACTTTAACAAAGCGGCTGTGTGCAGACATCAGAAAGGACGGAAAAGAAGGCCAAAAGACAGTTAGTTTCTCAGTGAGAGCTGAGAAACAAGGCAGCGAGCATCAGCAACAATGGCAACACCTTCCCAGCCTGGTCCCAGTCTCGCTCATTAGCAGTCTCTCTTCTACAAAAAGAATTTTTTAATCAGTTTTCGCACCGCTGCCGCCATACCTGAGATATTGAGCAGCTTAACCGGCTGTCGCCTCTGTTTTAAACACACTCTCTTTCTCTCCCTCCCTCTCCAGTCTCCTGTTGATGAGATGAAGCGCTAGCTGAGTTAATTGAGTAGGGCCTGAAAATATGCTGAGTTCAGCTCATTCAGCGTGAACTTGAGTGTGCGCGGTATCTCGCCCCCCTCCCCCCTGACTGCTTCTCTTTCTCTTTAAATTGCTCTAAATTCACCTGCCATGCCCTCCCTTCCTACACAGCATCATATGGACTCATTAGTTCTCAATAGCTTAGTTAAGCTCTAGCTACAGTCAGAAATATAGTGGGTTTGAGGCATCCAGAGATCCCATGGTCCAAACTTGATCGGTTCCTAGCTGTACTTGGGCCTGCGCTTACAATAACTATTCAAAGTATTGAAATAATTTAATATCGTTTTTCAGACTGTCAGCTATTCAGTCAACAGTTGGCAGGTAAACGAGGCATTGGTGTGTGATTTCCACACTTGTGTGTCATTTTCACTCGAAAGCAGGTTGTCGCTGCGAAATGCGTTGGCTAGATAGAGGAAGTTGCCAGGATGTTTTGGTACTAATTGGGCAATACCTCACTCAAGTTTACCTGTAAGTTTGTAGGGAGTTTACCTGTAAGTTTGTAGGGAGTTTACCTGTAAGTTTGTAGCGAGTTTACCTGTAAGTTTGTAGCGAGTTTACCTGTAAGTTTGTAGCGAGTTTACCTGTAAGTTTGTAGGGAGTTTACCTGTAAGTTTGTAGCGAGTTTACCTGTAAGTTTGTAGGGAGTTTACCTGTAAGTTTGTAGGGAGTTTACCTGTAAGTTTGTAGGGAGTTTACCTGTAAGTTTGTAGGGAGTTTACCTGTAAGTTTGTAGGGAGTTTACCTGTAAGTTTGTAGGGAGTTTACCTGTAAGTTTGTAGCGAGTTTACCTGTAAGTTTGTAGCGAGTTTACCTGTAAGTTTGTAGGGAGTTTACCTGTAAGTTTGTAGGGAGTTTACCTGTGAGTTTTTAGCGAGTTTACCTGTAAGTTTGTAGGGAGTTTACCTGTAAGTTTGTAGGGAGTTTACCTGTAAGTTTGTAGGGAGTTTACCTGTAAGTTTGTAGGGAGTTTACCTGTAAGTTTGTAGGGAGTTTACCTGTAAGTTTGTAGCGAGTTTACCTGTGAGTTTGTAGCGAGTTTACCTGTAAGTTTGTAGCGAGTTTACCTGTAAGTTTGTAGCGAGTTTACCTGTAAGTTTGTAGCGAGTTTACCTGTAAGTTTGTAGGGAGTTTACCTGTAAGTTTGTAGGGAGTTTACCTGTAAGTTTGTAGCGAGTTTACCTGTAAGTTTGTAGGGAGTTTACCTGTAAGTTTGTAGCTAGTTTACCTGTAAGTTTGTAGGGAGTTTACCTGTAAGTTTGTAGCGAGTTTACCTGTAAGTTTGTAGCGAGTTTACCTGTAAGTTTGTAGGGAGTTTACCTGTAAGTTTGTAGCGAGTTTACCTGTAAGTTTGTAGCGAGTTTACCTGTAAGTTTGTAGCGAGTTTACCTGTGAGTTTGTAGCGAGTTTACCTGTAAGTTTGTAGCGAGTTTACCTGTAAGTTTGTAGCGAGTTTACCTGTAAGTTTGTAGCGAGTTTACCTGTAAGTTTGTAGGGAATTTACCTGTAAGTTTGTAGGGAGTTTACCTGTAAGTTTGTAGGGAGTTTACCTGTAAGTTTGTAGGGAGTTTACCTGTAAGTTTGTAGCGAGTTTACCTGTGAGTTTGTAGCGAGTTTACCTGTAAGTTTGTAGCGAGTTTACCTGTAAGTTTGTAGGGACTTTACCTGTAAGTTTGTAGCGAGTTTACCTGTAAGTTTGTAGGGAGTTTACCTGTAAGTTTGTAGGGAGTTTACCTGTAAGTTTGTAGCGAGTTTACCTGTAAGTTTGTAGGGAGTTTACCTGTAAGTTTGTAGCGAGTTTACCTGTAAGTTTGTAGGGAGTTTACCTGTAAGTTTGTAGCGAGTTTACCTGTAAGTTTGTAGCGAGTTTACCTGTAAGTTTGTAGCGAGTTTACCTGTAAGTTTGTAGCGAGTTTACCTGTAAGTTTGTAGGGAGTTTACCTGTAAGTTTGTAGCGAGTTTACCTGTAAGTTTGTAGCGAGTTTACCTGTAAGTTTGTAGCGAGTTTACCTGTAAGTTTGTAGCGAGTTTACCTGTAAGTTTGTAGCGAGTTTACCTGTAAGTTTGTAGCGAGTTTACCTGTGAGTTTGTAGCGAGTTTACCTGTAAGTTTGTAGCGAGTTTACCTGTAAGTTTGTAGCGAGTTTACCTGTAAGTTTGTAGGGAATTTACCTGTAAGTTTGTAGGGAGTTTACCTGTAAGTTTGTAGGGAGTTTACCTGTAAGTTTGTAGCGAGTTTACCTGTAAGTTTGTAGCGAGTTTACCTGTAAGTTTGTAGCGAGTTTTCGTCTACACGAGCTAGTGGGCGTTGTCTCCAAGGTTTGATTCAAACGATTGGCAGAAAGTTCAGAAAGTTCAGAAAGTTCAGAAAGTTTAAAAAGTTCAGAAAGTTCAGAAAGTTTGAAACGATTGGCAGAAAGTTTTGAAAGTTCAGAAAGTTCAGAAAGTTCAGAAAGTTCAGAAATTTTTGAAAGTTCAGAAAGTTCAGAAATTTTTGAAAGTTCAGAAAGTTCCGAAATTTTTGAAAGTTCAGAAAGTTCAAAAAGTTAAAAAGTTCAGCAGAAAGTTCAGAAAGTTTAAAAAGTTCAGAAAGTTCAGAAAGTTCAGAAAGTTCAGAAAGTTCAGAGAGTTTAAAAAGTTCAGAAAGTTTTGAAGGTTCAGAAAGTTTTGAAGGTTCAGAAAGTTTTGAAAGTTCAGAAAGCTCAGAAAATTTAAAAAGTTCAGAAAGTTCAGACAGTTCAGAAAGTTCAGAAAGTTCAGAAAGTTCAGAAGGTTCAGAAAGTTCAGAAAGTTCAGAAAGTTCAGAACTAGGCTATGCACTTCCCAGCGAAGCATGGCTTCAAGGTGAAAACCACACGAATTGCGAGATGCCCAAGCTTTTTTGTTTTTTTTTCATACTAACTTGGCTATTAGTATTGGCACATTAACTATTATTCCTTATATTAATTTCAATTAGTTCTATAGCTGAGCGCGATCCTAATTTTCACGATTTGAGCCGGAGAATCAATCAGCCAGAAGAAGAAGACTTTTGTGGAGGCTTTTGCTGACTTTTCCTGCTTACTCAGCAATTCCATTAGCCAAGCACGGCTTGTTGTTGAGTGTTGAGCTGGGGGCAGCACTTGAGTTGACCGGTGCTCCATCTCTTCAAGTTTCTCTGCAACGTGCCTTGGCTAGGAAGAGAAAACTTCTTCATCTCATATTTTCTGTTTAAAGAGAGCCAACCATTTTTTTCCAACAGTTCCCGTAGGTGGCTGAGCTGCCATGTTGCCTGAACATTTTTAATTAATGACCCTCAGCACCGGGAAGCATGACCCTCAGCACCGGGAAGCATGACCCTCAGCACCGGGAAGCATGACCCTCAGCACCGGGAAGCATGACCCTCAGCACCGGGAAGCATGACCCTCAGCACCGGGAAGCATGACTCTCAGCACCGGGATGCATGACCCTCAGCACCGGGATGCATGACCATAAGCACAGGAAAGCATGACCCTCAGCACTGAGAAGCATGACCCTCAGCACCGGGATGCATGACTCTCAGCACCGGGATGCATGACCCTCAGCACCGGGATGCATGACCCTCAGCACCGGGATGCATGACCCTCAGCACCGGGATGCATGACCCTCAGCACCGGGATGCATGACCCTCAGCACCGGGAAGCATGACCCTCAGCACCGGAAAGCATGACCCTCAGCACCGGGAAGCATGACTCTCAGCACCGGGATGCATGACCCTCAGCACCGGAAAGCATGACCCTCAGCACCGGGAAGCATGACCCTCAGCACCGGGATGCATGACCCTCAGCACCGGGAAGCATGACTCTCAGCACCGGGATGCATGACCCTCAGCACCGGGAAGCATGACCCTCAGCACCGGGATGCATGACTCTCAGCACCGGGATGCATGACTCTCAGCACCGGGATGCATGACTCTCAGCACCGGGAAGCATGACCCTCAGCACCGGGAAGCATGACCCTCAGCACCGGGATGCATGACTCTCAGCACCGGGATGCATGACCCTCAGCACCGGGAAGCATGACCCTCAGCACCGGGAAGCATGACCCTCAGCACCGGGATGCATGACCCTCAGCACCGGGATGCATGATTTCTCATATCCTCAAAGCACAAACCTAATTTTAAGTTCAGGTAAAATCACCTCTGTTTTATACAGTGAAGGAAGGTTGCCTTATGATTTTAACACCTGGACGGAAACATAAAAATGCCTTTAACCCGGCCCTGTCCAGGTGGTTGAGCGCCAGGCTGAAGTGAAGAGTCTGTCCGAACAGTTGGAGCAAATGCGACGGCAGAATCTGGAGATGAAGAACGAATTATGCAGAGCCATTCAGAAAGGCGACTCAAGGGTGAGCTGGAATATTAATATTAAACTTTAATAAATACTTAACTAAACGATTATATAATTTTTGTCCTTTGCGAAATCGAAATTTTGGCTGACTGATGGTGGTAATTTTTAGGAAGTCTATTGCTATGCTTCTGAGAAGTTTACTAGTATGTTTTTAGAAAGTTTACAGGCTAGTTTGTAGGGAGTTTACCTGTAAGTTTGTAGGGAGTTTACCTGTAAGTTTGTAGGGAGTTTACCTGTAAGTTTGTAGGGAGTTTACCTGTAAGTTTGTAGGGAGTTTACCTGTAAGTTTGTAGGGAGTTTACCTGTAAGTTTGTAGGGAATTTACCTGTAAGTTTCTAGGGAGTTTACCTGTAAGTTTGTAGGGAGTTTACCTGTAAGTTTGTAGGGAATTTACCTGTAAGTTTGTAGGGAGTTTACCTGTAAGTTTGTAGGGAGTTTACCTGTAAGTTTGTAGCGAGTTTACCTGTAAGTTTTTAGCGAGTTTACCTGTAAGTTTGTAGCGAGTTTACCTGTAAGTTTTTAGCGAGTTTACCTGTAAGTTTGTAGCGAGTTTACCTGTAAGTTTGTAGCGAGTTTACCTGCAAGTTTGTAGAGAGTTTACTTGTAAGTTTGTAGGGAGTTTACCTGTAAGTTTGTAGCGAGTTTACCTGTGAGTTTGTAGCGAGTTTACCTGTAAGTTTGTAGCGAGTTTACCTGCAAGTTTGTAGAGAGTTTACTTGTAAGTTTGTAGCGAGTTTACCTGTAAGTTTGTAGGGAGTTTACTTGTAAGTTTGTAGCGAGTTTACCTGTAAGTTTGTAGAGAGTTTACTTGTAAGTTTGTAGCGAGTTTACCTGTAAGTTTGCAAGGAGTTTACCTGTAGGTTTGTGCGGAGTTTGTCCGTAATTTTGCACTAATTTTACCTGTGGCTATCACTAGCTTATTTGTTTTGATTTTTTCAGCATATGGAGGGAGTTTGTACTAAATAGTTAATAAAAACTTAGTTTTTCTTAGTTGGAAAAAGACTATCCATATCTGCAAGCTAATTTGTTAATATTTCGAAAATCTATTGACAAAATGCTAGAAAACTTTGCCAAATCCCGCTTCCATCCGCTCAGACGAGCCGCCTCATGCAGGTCATCGAAGAGGAACGCGAAATCCTCGACGCCACCAGGCGCGAGAACTACCAGCTGCGCGCCAAAGTCGAACTGGACGGCCAGGACATCCAAGGTCTGGAGGGCCGTCTTGGCGAACTGGAGGCTCAGCTGGGCGAATTGAAGGCCGAAAATGCTGAGCTGGCCAGGCGGCTGACAGAGGCCGCGGACACCATTCGGAGCAGCGTGTCGGAGAAGAGCGGCAGCCGGCGCGCCGAGCAGGAGGGCGAGGCCGTCAGCCAGCGACTGCGCCAGATGGAGGCGGAGATGAACCGCCTGCGCGAGGAGGTCGCCGAGCAGCGGCAGCGCCAGAAGAAATCCGCGGCGGAGACCGCGGCGGCGGCGGCAGCGGCGGCCACAGAGGCGGTCGGGCCGCGGGAACTGCCCGACGACTGGCTGGAGGGCCGATCGGCAGCCGGGCCAGCGGCTGACGGCGGCGAAGGTGGCGGCAGGTCGGAGGAGAGGCGATCGCCGGACAGGCAGTCCGGGGACGAGTTCGTCCTCGTCTGCACACCGCGCCAGCAGGCGGCGGCATCTCGCAGCGGCGGCGGCGGCCTCAGTATGCGCCGCTATCCGGAGGACCAGCGGATCTCGCAGAGGGTGAGCGACTTTCTGGCCAGGGTGCCCACAGTTGGCCAGGCGCGCAGGCCAAAATCTGGCGCGGCGGAGTCGGCGGCTACACCGGTGGCAGACGAAGCGCCCGAGAGGCTGCCGCCGCAGTCACAGCAGGCGCCGCCCCAGCAGCCGTCGGTAGAGCCGCAGCAGCAGCAGCAGCAGGTTGCGAACCGTCCAAAGCTCATCGACCGGCTGCGCACTCAAGTCGTCCTGCAGCGACGCAACGGCGGCAGTGGAAGCGTCAGTGGCGGTGGTGGCAGCGGCGGCGCTCCAGCCAGCGACAATCGAGCCGAGCAACAGCGAGCCGTCATCCTGCAGGGCCTGGAGGCGCTGGACTCTTTCCGCAGCGCCTCAACCGCGCGCACCGCTGTGGGTGGCCCAGCTGCGGCGCCTTCGGCCAGGCCTTCATCGCGGGCAAGCGGCGTGCCACGGCTGAATCTGGACTTCGCCACCAGAGACGGGGCTGAGCAGCAGTGAGTCTCCGTGGACAGACAGAAAGACAGACAGACAGACAGACAGACAGACACACAGACAGACAGACAGACAGACAGACAGACAGACAGACAGACAGACAGACAGACAGACAGACAGACAGACAGACAGACAGACAGACAGACAGACAGACAGACAGACAGACAGACAGACAGACAGACAGACAGACAGACAGACAGACAGACAGACAGACAGACAGACAGACAGACAGACAGACACTCTGACAGACAGACAGACAGACAGACAGACAGACAGACAGACAGACAGACAGACAGACAGACAGACAGACAGACAGACAGACAGACAGACAGACAGACAGACAGACAGACAGACAGACAGACACTCTTACGACTGTCTGTGTGTTTAGCGGGACCTGAGTTATGTTAATGCGTTACGTGGACCACGCAATTCCGGTTAAAAAATAGAGTCTGTTTTGACAACGCGAAAGGCTAGCTAGGGTTATCTTTTTGTTAACTTGACGGAATAGCCAGTTCGTGGAAACTGTGGTGGTTCACTAACTACGTTTTGGGGACCGGGTTAGGTGGACCGCAAAAAAACAGTTGGTTTAGTTAGACCTCTTTCGTTGTAGAAAATTTATTGCTTTAAACTGTTCTTTTGAACTAATTAAAACAGAAATTCTCAAAAAGAACAGATAAAAGGGTTACGACGTCATTTAATGAAAATATCCCAAGTTCAAACCAATTTATTTAGCATTATTAATCGGGTTAATCGGGTTAAACAAATGTACGATCGCATTAGTTAGTTGCGTCGCGTGAATACAAGAAGGTGAATGAAAATAAAGCATTTTAAAAATAAATACCGAATCATATCAAATACTAACTGTAAACTCATTAAAACTAATTTAGGTCAAAATGTATGCTTCAAATACATGTTAACAAACGTAAGATTCCATTAGTTAATAAAGGTCATCCGAGTACGAGCCTACAAGAAGTTGAAGGGCATTTTTAATAACGACAAAAGTTACTAAAACTGAAATTAAATTTATTTGACTACATCAGTCCTATTATACTGAATGAGTTGGTGAGCAATCATATGCTAAGCCAATCATTTTACCGACTTTCATCTTTTCGTTCACGCAGATGATGGCTTAATCTTCTTATTTTTTCTACGAAATATTCTCCTGGACCTTCCCTGCCTCCGTGGTCCGGGACCGCTTCTGTTATTGATCTGTCATTGCCTCTCTCACGAAGTTCAGCTTACTCAGCCATCGAATCCGCTTTCGTCAGCTCAGCTCTATGATGAACCTTTCTATATTTCTCGTCAATTAGTGGTTTGAATCTTCTTTTAAAGTTCGTTTTAACCTTCATCTCGGTGAAACGCAGTCAGTCTCGTCGAGATCAGGCGAACAAAATCAACCACAGGCTCCTACAAAGGTAGAAAATAAAATTAACTGACAATCAAACAGACACAGAAATCTGTTCCAGTTGTGTCTGTAGGTTATGTGGACCACCTGAGAGCCAGAGCCTCAAACAGACAGAGAAATCTGTTCGAGTTGTCTCTGTAGGTTAGATGGACCAGCTATTCTACAGCACTTCTAGGCGATAATCTGAGCCAGGAATCTCCAAGAGCCTCTCGTTACACATCCAGATGTTCTGCCTTGATGCTGGACTAGCTCACTTTCTAGGAATCTGTTCTGATTGCATTCTAACAAACTGAAGCATTCTCGGCACTAAACTTTCTCGGCGGCTCTGAGAGCCAGAGCCTCAAACAGACAGAGAAATCTGTTCGAGTTGTGTCTGTAGGTTAGGTGGACCAGCTATTCTACAGCACTTCTAGGCGATCATCTGAGCCAGGAATCTCCGAGAGCCTTTCGTTACACATCCAGATGTTCTGCCTTGATGCTGGACTAGCTCACTTTCTAGGAATCTGTTCTGATTACATTCTAACAAACTGAAGCATTCTCGGCACTAAACTTTCTCAGCGGCTCTGAGATCCAGAGCCTCAAACAGACAGAAATCTGTTCGAGTTGTGTCTGTAGGTTAGGTGGACCAGCTACTCCACAGCACTTCTAGGCGATAATCTGAGCCAGGAGTCTTCGAGAGACTTTCGTTACACATCCAGATGTTCTGCCTTGATGCTGGACTAGCTCACTTTCTAGGAATCTGTTCTGATTGCATTGTAACAAACTGAAGCATTTTCTGCACTAAACTTTCTCGGCGGCTCTAAGAGCCAGAGCCTAAACAGACAGAGAAATCTGCTCGAGTTGTGTCTGTAGGTTAGGTGGACCACCTTCTGAGAAACAAAGCCTCAAACAGACTGAGAGAGCTGCTTCAGTTCTGTCTGTAGGTTATGTGGACCATTTAAGAGCCAGAGCCTCAAACAGACAGAGAAATCTGTTCGAGTTGTGTCTGTAGGTTAGGTGGACCAGCTATTCTACAGCACTTCTAGACGATAATCCGAGCCAGGAATCTCCGAGAGCCTCTCGTTACACATCCAGATGTTCTGCCTTGATGCTGGACTAGCTCACTTTCTAGGAATCTGTTCTGATTGCATTCTAACAAACTGAAGCATTTTCTGCACTAAACTTTCTCGGTGGCTCTAAGAGCCAGAGCCTAAACAGACAGAGAAATCTGCTTGAGGAGTTGTGTCTGTAGGTTAGGTGGACCACCTTCTGAGAGACAAAGCCTCAAACAGACTGAGAGAGCTGCTTCAGTTCTGTTTGTAGGTTATGTGGACCATTTAAGAGCCAGAGCCTCAAACAGACAGAGAAATCTGTTCGAGTTGTGTCTGTATGTTAGGTGGACCAGCTATTCTACAGCACTTCTAGGCGATAATCTGAGCCAGGAATCTCCGAGAGCCTCTCGTTACACATCCAGATGTTCTGCCTTGATGCTGGACTAGCTCACTTTCTTTCTAGGAATCTGTTCTGATTGCATTCTAACAAACTGAAGCATTCTCGGCACTAAACTTTCTCAGCGGCTCTGAGAGCCAGAGCCTTAAACAGACAGAAATCTGTTCGAGTTGTGTCTGTAGGTTAGATGGACCAGCTATTCTACAGCACTTCTAGGCGATAATCTGAGCCAGGAATCTCCAAGAGCCTCTCGTTACACATCCAGATGTTCTGCCTTGATGCTGGACTAGCTCACTTTCTAGGAATCTGTTCTGATTGCATTCTAACAAACTGAAGCATTCTCGGCACTAAACTTTCTCGGCGGCTCTGAGAGCCAGAGCCTAAACAGACAGAGAAATCTGCTCGAGTTGTGTCTGTAGGTTAGGTGGACCACCTTCTGAGAGACAAAGCCTCAAACAGACTGAGAGAGCTGCTTCAGTTCTGTCTGTAGGTTATGTGGACCATTTAAGAGCCAGAGCCTCAAACAGACAGAAATCTGTTCGAGTTGTGTCTGTAGGTTAGGTGGACCAGCTACTCCACAGCACTTCTAGGCGATAATCCGAGCCAGGAATCTCCGAGAGCCTCTCGTTACACATCCAGATGTTCTGCCTTGATGCTGGACTAGCTCACTTTCTAGGAATCTGTTCTGATTGCATTCTAACAAACTGAAGCATTTTCTGCACTAAACTTTCTCGGTGGCTCTAAGAGCCAGAGCCTAAACAGACAGAGAAATCTGCTCGAGTTGTGTCTGTAGGTTAGGTGGACCACCTTCTGAGAGACAAAGCCTCAAACAGACTGAGAGAGCTGCTTCAGTTCTGTTTGTAGGTTATGTGGACCATTTAAGAGCCAGAGCCTCAAACAGACAGAGAAATCTGTTCGAGTTGTGTCTGTAGGTTAGATGGACCAGCTATTCTACAGCACTTCTAGGCGATAATCTGAGCCAGGAATCTCCAAGAGCCTCTCGTTACACATCCAGATGTTCTGCCTTGATGCTGGACTAGCTCACTTTCTAGGAATCTGTTCTGATTGCATTCTAACAAACTGAAGCATTCTCGGCACTAAACTTTCTCGGCGGCTCTGAGAGCCAGAGCCTCAAACAGACAGAGAAATCTGTTCGAGTTGTGTCTGTAGGTTAGGTGGACCAGCTATTCTACAGCACTTCTAGGCGATAATCTGAGCCAGGAATCTCCGAGAGCCTCTCGTTACACATCCAGATGTTCTGCCTTGATGCTGGACTAGCTCACTTTCTAGGAATCTGTTCTGATTACATTCTAACAAACTGAAGAATTCTCGGCACTAAACTTTCTCAGCGGCTCTGAGATCCAGAGCCTCAAACAGACAGAAATCTGTTCGAGTTGTGTCTGTAGGTTAGGTGGACCAGCTACTCCACAGCACTTCTAGGCGATAATCTGAGCCAGGAGTCTTCGAGAGACTTTCGTTACACATCCAGATGTTCTGCCTTGATGCTGGACTAGCTCACGTTCTAGGAATCTGTTCTGATTGCATTGTAACAAACTGAAGCATTTTCTGCACTAAACTTTCTCGGCGGCTCTAAGAGCCAGAGCCTAAACAGACAGAGAAATCTGCTCGAGTTGTGTCTGTAGGTTAGGTGGACCACCTTCTGAGAGACAAAGCCTCAAACAGACTGAGAGAGCTGCTTCAGTTCTGTCTGTAGGTTATGTGGACCATTTAAGAGCCAGAGCCTCAAACAGACAGAGAAATCTGTTCGAGTTGTGTCTGTAGGTTAGGTGGACCAGCTATTCTACAGCACTTCTAGGCGATAATCCGAGCCAGGAATCTCCGAGAGCCTCTCGTTACACATCCAGATGTTCTGCCTTGATGCTGGACTAGCTCACTTTCTAGGAATCTGTTCTGATTGCATTCTAACAAACTGAAGCATTTTCTGCACTAAACTTTCTCGGTGGCTCTAAGAGCCAGAGCCTAAACAGACAGAGAAATCTGCTCGAGTTGTGTCTGTAGGTTAGGTGGACCACCTTCTGAGAGACAAAGCCTCAAACAGACTGAGAGAGCTGCTTCAGTTCTGTCTGTAGGTTATGTGGACCATTTAAGAGCCAGAGCCTCAAACAGACAGAGAAATCTGTTCGAGTTGTGTCTTTAGGTTAGGTGGACCAGCTATTCTACAGCACTTCTAGGCGATAATCTGAGCCAGGAATCTCCAAGAGCCTCTCGTTACACATCCAGATGTTCTGCCTTGATGCTGGACTAGCTCACTTTCTAGGAATCTGTTCTGATTGCATTCTAACAAACTGAAGCATTCTCGGCACTAAATTTTCTCGGCGGCTCTGAGAGCCAGAGCCTCAAACAGACAGAGAAATCTGTTCGAGTTGTGTCTGTAGGTTAGGTGGACCAGCTATTCTACAGCACTTCTAGGCGATAATCTGAGCCAGGAATCTCCGAGAGCCTCTCGTTACACATCCAGATGTTCTGCCTTGATGCTGGACTAGCTTACTTTCTAGGAATCTGTTCTGATTACATTCTAACAAACTGAAGCATTCTCGGCACTAAACTTTCTCGGCGGCTCTGAGAGCCAGAGCCTCAAACAGACAGAAATCTGTTCGAGTTGTGTCTGTAGGTTAGGTGGACCAGCTACTCCACAGCACTTCTAGGCGATAATCTGAGCCAGGAGTCTTCGAGAGACTTTCGTTACACATCCAGATGTTCTGCCTTGATGCTGGACTAGCTCACTTTCTAGGAATCTGTTCTGATTGCATTGTAACAAACTGAAGCATTTTCTGCACTAAACTTTCTCGGCGGCTCTAAGAGCCAGAGCCTAAACAGACAGAGAAATCTGCTCGAGTTGTGTCTGTAGGTTAGGTGGACCACCTTCTGAGAGACAAAGCCTCAAACAGACTGAGAGAGCTGCTTCAGTTCTGTCTGTAGGTTATGTGGACCATTTAAGAGCCAGAGCCTCAAACAGACAGAGAAATCTGTTCGAGTTGTGTCTGTAGGTTAGGTGGACCAGCTATTCTACAGCACTTCTAGGCGATAATCTGAGCCAGGAATCTCCGAGAGCCTCTCGTTACACATCCAGATGTTCTGCCTTGATGCTGGACTAGCTCACTTTCTAGGAATCTGTTCTGATTGCATTCTAACAAACTGAAGCATTCTCGCACTAAACTTTCTCGGCGGCTCTGAGAGCCAGAGCCTAAACAGACAGAGAAATCTGTTCGAGTTGTGTCTGTAGGTTAGGTGGACCAGCTACTCCACAGCACTTCTAGGCGATAATCTGAGCCAGGAATCTCCGAGAGCCTCTCGTTACACATCAGATGTTCTGCCTTGATGCTGGACTAGCTCACTTTCTAGGAATCTGTTCTGATTGCATTCTAACAAACTGAAGCATTCTCGGCACTAAACTTTCTCGGCGGCTCTGAGAGCCAGAGCCTTAAACAGACAGAAATCTGTTCGAGTTGTGTCTGTAGGTTAGATGGACCAGCTATTCTACAGCACTTCTAGGCGATAATCTGAGCCAGGAATCTCCGAGAGCCTCTCGTTACACATCCAGATGTTCTGCCTTGATGCTGGACTAGCTCACTTTCTAGGAATCTGTTCTGATTGCATTCTAACAAACTGAAGCATTCTCGGCACTAAACTTTCTCGGCGGCTCTGAGAGCCAGAGCCTCAAACAGACAGAGAAATCTGTTCGAGTTGTGTCTGTAGGTTAGGTGGACCAGCTATTCTACAGCACTTCTAGGCGATAATCTGAGCCAGGAATCTCCGAGAGCCTCTCGTTACACATCCAGATGTTCTGCCTTGATGCTGGACTAGCTCACTTTCTAAGAATCTGTTCTGATTGCATTCTAACAAACTGAAGCATTTTCTGCACTAAACTTTCTCGGCGGCTCTAAGAGCCAGAGCCTAAACAGACAGAGAAATCTGCTCGAGTTGTGTCTGTAGGTTAGGTGGACCACCTTCTGAGAGACAAAGCCTCAAACAGACTGAGAGAGCTGCTTCAGTTCTGTTTGTAGGTTATGTGGACCATTTAAGAGCCAGAGCCTCAAACAGACAGAGAAATCTGTTCGAGTTGTGTCTGTAGGTTAGATGGACCAGCTATTCTACAGCACTTCTAGGCGATAATCTGAGCCAGGAATCTCCAAGAGCCTCTCGTTACACATCCAGATGTTCTGCCTTGATGCTGGACTAGCTCACTTTCTAGGAATCTGTTCTGATTGCATTCTAACAAACTGAAGCATTCTCGGCACTAAACTTTCTCGGCGGCTCTGAGAGCCAGAGCCTCAAACAGACAGAGAAATCTGTTCGAGTTGTGTCTGTAGGTTAGGTGGACCAGCTATTCTACAGCACTTCTAGGCGATAATCTGAGCCAGGAATCTCCGAGAGCCTCTCGTTACACATCCAGATGTTCTGCCTTGATGCTGGACTAGCTCACTTTCTAGGAATCTGTTCTGATTACATTCTAACAAACTGAAGAATTCTCGGCACTAAACTTTCTCAGCGGCTCTGAGATCCAGAGCCTCAAACAGACAGAAATCTGTTCGAGTTGTGTCTGTAGGTTAGGTGGACCAGCTACTCCACAGCACTTCTAGGCGATAATCTGAGCCAGGAGTCTTCGAGAGACTTTCGTTACACATCCAGATGTTCTGCCTTGATGCTGGACTAGCTCACGTTCTAGGAATCTGTTCTGATTGCATTGTAACAAACTGAAGCATTTTCTGCACTAAACTTTCTCGGCGGCTCTAAGAGCCAGAGCCTAAACAGACAGAGAAATCTGCTCGAGTTGTGTCTGTAGGTTAGGTGGACCACCTTCTGAGAGACAAAGCCTCAAACAGACTGAGAGAGCTGCTTCAGTTCTGTCTGTAGGTTATGTGGACCATTTAAGAGCCAGAGCCTCAAACAGACAGAGAAATCTGTTCGAGTTGTGTCTGTAGGTTAGGTGGACCAGCTATTCTACAGCACTTCTAGGCGATAATCCGAGCCAGGAATCTCCGAGAGCCTCTCGTTACACATCCAGATGTTCTGCCTTGATGCTGGACTAGCTCACTTTCTAGGAATCTGTTCTGATTGCATTCTAACAAACTGAAGCATTTTCTGCACTAAACTTTCTCGGTGGCTCTAAGAGCCAGAGCCTAAACAGACAGAGAAATCTGCTCGAGTTGTGTCTGTAGGTTAGGTGGACCACCTTCTGAGAGACAAAGCCTCAAACAGACTGAGAGAGCTGCTTCAGTTCTGTCTGTAGGTTATGTGGACCATTTAAGAGCCAGAGCCTCAAACAGACAGAGAAATCTGTTCGAGTTGTGTCTTTAGGTTAGGTGGACCAGCTATTCTACAGCACTTCTAGGCGATAATCTGAGCCAGGAATCTCCAAGAGCCTCTCGTTACACATCCAGATGTTCTGCCTTGATGCTGGACTAGCTCACTTTCTAGGAATCTGTTCTGATTGCATTCTAACAAACTGAAGCATTCTCGGCACTAAATTTCTCGGCGGCTCTGAGAGCCAGAGCCTCAAACAGACAGAGAAATCTGTTCGAGTTGTGTCTGTAGGTTAGGTGGACCAGCTATTCTACAGCACTTCTAGGCGATAATCTGAGCCAGGAATCTCCGAGAGCCTCTCGTTACACATCCAGATGTTCTGCCTTGATGCTGGACTAGCTTACTTTCTAGGAATCTGTTCTGATTACATTCTAACAAACTGAAGCATTCTCGGCACTAAACTTTCTCGGCGGCTCTGAGAGCCAGAGCCTAAACAGACAGAGAAATCTGTTCGAGTTGTGTCTGTAGGTTAGGTGGACCAGCTACTCCACAGCACTTCTAGGCGATAATCTGAGCCAGGAATCTCCGAGAGCCTCTCGTTACACATCCAGATGTTCTGCCTTGATGCTGGACTAGCTCACTTTCTAGGAATCTGTTCTGATTGCATTCTAACAAACTGAAGCATTCTCGCACTAAACTTTCTCGGCGGCTCTAAGAGCCAGAGCCTAAACAGACAGAGAAATCTGCTCGAGTTGTGTCTGTAGGTTAGGTGGACCACCTTCTGAGAGACAAAGCCTCAAACAGACTGAGAGAGCTGCTTCAGTTCTGTCTGTAGGTTATGTGGACCATTTAAGAGCCAGAGCCTCAAACAGACAGAGAAATCTGTTCGAGTTGTGTCTGTAGGTTAGGTGGACCAGCTATTCTACAGCACTTCTAGGCGATAATCTGAGCCAGGAATCTCCGAGAGCCTCTCGTTACACATCCAGATGTTCTGCCTTGATGCTGGACTAGCTCACTTTCTAGGAATCTGTTCTGATTGCATTCTAACAAACTGAAGCATTCTCGGCACTAAACTTTCTCGGCGGCTCTGAGAGCCAGAGCCTAAACAGACAGAGAAATCTGTTCGAGTTGTGTCTGTAGGTTAGGTGGACCAGCTACTCCACAGCACTTCTAGGCGATAATCTGAGCCAGGAATCTCCGAGAGCCTCTCGTTACACATCCAGATGTTCTGCCTTGATGCTGGACTAGCTCACTTTCTAGGAATCTGTTCTGATTGCATTCTAACAAACTGAAGCATTCTCGGCATTAAACTTTCTCGGCGGCTCTGAGAGCCAGAGCCTTAAACAGACAGAAATCTGTTCGAGTTGTGTCTGTAGGTTAGATGGACCAGCTATTCTACAGCACTTCTAGGCGATAATCTGAGCCAGGAATCTCCGAGAGCCTCTCGTTACACATCCAGATGTTCTGCCTTGATGCTGGACTAGCTCACTTTCTAGGAATCTGTTCTGATTGCATTCTAACAAACTGAAGCATTCTCGGCACTAAACTTTCTCGGCGGCTCTGAGAGCCAGAGCCTCAAACAGACAGAGAAATCTGTTCGAGTTGTGTCTGTAGGTTAGGTGGACCAGCTATTCTACAGCACTTCTAGGCGATAATCTGAGCCAGGAATCTCCGAGAGCCTCTCGTTACACATCCAGATGTTCTGCCTTGATGCTGGACTAGCTCACTTTCTAAGAATCTGTTCTGATTGCATTCTAACAAACTGAAGCATTTTCTGCACTAAACTTTCTCGGCGGCTCTAAGAGCCAGAGCCTAAACAGACAGAGAAATCTGCTCGAGTTGTGTCTGTAGGTTAGGTGGACCACCTTCTGAGAGACAAAGCCTCAAACAGACTGAGAGAGCTGCTTCAGTTCTGTCTGTAGGTTATGTGGACCATTTAAGAGCCAGAGCCTCAAACAGACAGAGAAATCTGTTCGAGTTGTGTCTGTAGGTTAGGTGGACCAGCTATTCTACAGCACTTCTAGGCGATAATCCGAGCCAGGAATCTCTAAGAGCCTCTCGTTACGCATCCAGATGTTCTGCCTTGATGCTGGACTAGCTCACTTTCTAGGAATCTGTTCTGATTGCATTCTAACAAACTGAAGCATTCTCGGCACTAAACTTTCTCGGCGGCTCTAAGAGCCAGAGCCTCAAACAGACAGAGAAATCTGTTCGAGTTGTGTCTGTAAGTTAGATGGACCAGCTATTCTACAGCACTTCTAGGCGATAATCTGAGCCAGGAATCTCCGAGAGCCTCTCGTTACACATCCAGATGTTCTGCCTTGATGCTGGACTAGCTCACTTTCTAGGAATCTGTTCTGATTGCATTCTAACAAACTGAAGCATTCTCGGCACTAAACTTTCTCGGCGGCTCTGAGAGCCAGAGCCTCAAACAGACAGAGAAATCTGTTCGAGTTGTGTCTGTAGGTTAGGTGGACCAGCTACTCCACAGCACTTCTAGGCGATAATCTGAGCCAGGAATCTTCAAGAGACTTTCGTTACACATCCAGATGTTCTGCCTTGATGCTGGACTAGCTCACTTTCTAGGAATCTGTTCTGATTGCATTCTAACAAACTGAAGCATTCTCGGCACTAAATTTTCTCGGCGGTTCTGAGAGCCAGAGCTTCAAACAGACAGAGAAATCTGTTCGAGTTGTGTCTGTAGGTTAGGTGGACCAGCTATTCTACAGCACTTCTAGGCGATAATCCGAGCCAGGAATCTCCGAGAGCCTCTCGTTACACATCCAGATGTTCTGCCTTGATGCTGGACTAGCTCACTTTCTAAGAATCTGTTCTGATTGCATTCTAACAAACTGAAGCATTCTCGGCACTAAATTTTCTCGGCGGCTCTGAGAGCCAGAGCCTCAAACAGACAGAAATCTGTTCGAGTTGTGTCTGTAGGTTAGGTGGACCAGCTATTCTACAGCACTTCTAGGCGATAATCCGAGCCAGGAGTCTCCGAGAGCCTCTCGTTACACATCCAGATGTTCTGCCTTGATGCTGGACTAGCTCACTTTCTAGGAATCTGTTCTGATTGCATTCTAACAAACTGAAGCATTTTCTGCACTAAACTTTCTCGGCGGCTCTGAGAGCCAGAGCCCTAAACAGACAGAGAAATCTGTTCGAGTTGTGTCTGTAGGTTAGGTGGACCACCTTCTGAGAGACAAAGCCTCAAACAGACTGAGAGAGCTGCTTCAGTTCTGTCTGTAGGTTATGTGGACCACCTAATAGCCAGAGCTCTAAACAGACAGAGAAATCTGTTCGAGTTGTGTCTGTAGGTTAGGTGGACCAGCTATTCTATAGCACTTCTAGGCGATAATCTGAGCCAGGAATCTCCGAGAGCCTCTCGTTACACATCCAGATGTTCTGCCTTGATGCTGGACTAGCTCACTTTCTAGGAATATGTTCTGATTGCATTCTAACAAACTGAAGCATTCTCGGCACTAAACTTTCTCAGCGGCTCTGAGAGCCAGAGCCTCAAACAGACAGAGAAATCTGTTCGAGTTGTGTCTGTAGGTTAGGTGGACCAGCTTCTCTACAGCAATTGAGTTGCAGGCCTTGCAGCTAGCTACTTTGAGATCATCAAACGAAACTCACTTTTCTGGACTCGGTGTCGACGGATTTGCGAGCAGACTGATGATTTTCACCAGGCGATGCGGCTTCTTCGATTTCGCAGTGGCTTTTTGCGACGGTGTTTTTTTAGTTTTTATTTTAGGCTTGGCGTCCTTTTTTGCGGGTCATCATATCTTGGTTGTAGATTACAGTTTTTGGCACAATAAATTTATATATGGATGAAACTTGGAGTAATGATTAACATTAGACCTATTAAGTATAAAAAACCGTTCTAATTTATACAATTGCAATCCTTTAGAGTTGTATAGTATGGATTATAAGTACTTTCTTTTAAACTGTCTGTGTCTGGTCTCACTACGCCATGGTTTACGTGGACCACCCGCTTAGACATTATATATCCCTCTCTCCACTGTCTTACCTTCAGAACGCTTGCGGGTTTCCTATTGGCTGCGGTCGGTCCCATTGTTGGGGTGGATCTATCCTCCTAAGTGTTAACCAGCCAATTATAGAAAGGGAGGTCTGTCTGTCTGTCTGTTCCAACCCTATACTCCTGCACATGTGTTTACGTGGACCAAACAGACAGTGAGTGTTAGGCTGACTGTTAATGCGTTCTTAGTTTTACTGGGACCGCAATCAAGTCGACCTTTTGCTAGAGAGTCAGAGACCCAATCGCTAGCTAAAAGGCCCTTCTTAATTGCGTCCTCTTGATCAAATCTTTTGCATGTACATGTATGAATTGTCCTTTTCAATTAGGTAAATTGCATCTTCAACTTTGCACTTGAAAGGCTGCAGCTTAGGATCTTCTTCTTCCAACATTGGAGGAGGATAGAACAGGATATCCCATAGTGTTTAGGATAGAATTGGCAAGCACTTAATTCATGAAGTTGCTATTTTCTTCTTGTGTAATGGTAGAGCCTCAGAAATTCGCATTTACACAGTGTGGCTATCAAGGACCACTGGGAGTTCTTGAGAAGTCATTGAAGAATACTATTTAGGCTTCACTTAAATATCTTTCTTGTCTCGGAGTCTTTATCGTTTGATCTGGTTAGCGAATTGGATTTCTTTACGTTGGTGTCTTACTCTGTGAGTCTGTGCTCAGAGTACGATACCGAAATTGCTGGAACTGAGCTAATTAAATGGAGTTTAAAGTTTACTGTATCAAATTCATTTCGCATACGAGGTTTCAGAATTTAACCTGCGTACCTACTTGAATGTCAAAGATGTTGAACGCATATTGTTTTAAAGCCAGTGGCGGTCATAATATGATGTTAACATAGCCATTTGTTCGTAAGGTAATGATCTGTAAAAAATTCAGTTTTGCATCGAATATATGCTTAATAACTGCTATACACAAACAGACACAAACAGACACAAACAGACACAAACAGACGATTTTCGAAAAATTTTCTAAAATTTTTCGGTTTACGTGGACCAGACTCGCTCAGTTTAGGTAGACCAGGCTGGAGGTCCAGCTAAACTGAAATGCAAATAACTTTGGAAAAAACCATGCTAGACATCCCAAAATTGCTTAAGCCTTTCTTGACCCGCCTGACATTAATGTGAGATCCTCATCAACGTCTTAACCCCACCAGAGACAAAATTATTTGGTGGTCCACCTAAGTGGTCTACCTACACCGGGTGGTCCAGCTAACGAGGCTACTAAACTTCCAAAAAGTCCACGTAAACACACAGACAGTAGAACAGACAGACAGACAGACAGACAGACAGACAGACAGACAGACAGACAGACAGACAGACAGACAGACAGACAGACAGACAGACAGACAGACAGACAGACAGACAGACAGACAGACAGACAGACAGACAGACAGACAGACAGACAGACAGACAGACAGACAGACAGACAGACAGACAGACAGACAGACAGACAGACAGACAGACAGACAGACAGACAGATAGACAGACAAACTGAGAGACACTCGGAAAAGACCTTAAATCCCATCTAACAAAACGCAGATTCACAATA